>OZ024876.1:5292817-5725525 GCA_964017185.1 Rugalucina vietnamica | reverse complement strand
TTCCTCCTACTTGTTTTATAATAATATACTATACTGTCTACTTGTTTTGTACTATACTGTGTACCATCGCGGTGGTGTAATGGATAGCGTATTCGCTTAACAATCAGGAGGTTGCGGGTTCGAAACCCGGCTGGTACATATGCCCGTCATGTTGGTGACAAATGTTCACCCTGACGTAATAAACCCATAGAATGTAACATTTGATCGCTAAAAATATAACTTACCAATTTAGACACTAGACAGGTGGTTTATGCTTACGTGTTTGGAAGTGTGGGCACTTTTGCGGCATAATGTTCCACTAGGCTTATTGACTTCAGCAAACATTTCTGATCTGAAGAAACGATTTCATCGGGAAAATAACCAATGTTTAGGGATTCTTTGACATGTTTATGCCCCCAACTTTGAAAAAGTTGGAAGGGCATATTGCTTTCGGCTTGTCTGTCTGTCTGTCAGCCTGTCTGTCTGTGCGTGTGTGAGTGGGTGCGTCTGTTAGTCACTTTTTTTTAAAACTTATGAATGGTACAAGCTAGGGATTTGAAATTTTGTATGTGTATTTATCATGAAAAAATAGTTAACCCGTGTTTTTTTTTCATGCCAGAGTTATGCCCCTTTTCTGAGTTATGTCCCTTTGAAAATGAAATTTGAAAATCTTGTGTGCAAGATATCTCAAAAAGTATTTTAGCTAGAGCCTTCATATTTGGTGTACTGGTGGGGGCTGAGGAGTAGATGACCTGATTAACTTTTCAGAACTTTACCTCAAATTTTGACAAAAATACGGAATTTTGAAATTTTGATTGATATTTCCACTTTTCAGTGAAATTTGAAACTTTTGAACGGTGAATGCTAGGGTTTTGAAATTTCATATACAGATCCCTCATGAAAAAATAGTTGACCCGTATATTTTTTCATGTCTGAGTTATGCCCCTTTTTGGAGTTATGTCCCTTTGAAAACAAAAGTTGAAAATCTTGTGTGCAAGATATCTCAAAAAGTATTTTAGCTAGAGCCTTCACATTTGGTATACTGGTTGGGGCTGAGGAGTAGATGACCTGATTAACTTTTGAGAATTTTACCTTAAATTTTGACAAATTTACAGAAGACTGATTTTTTTTTTTACTTTTAAGTGAAATTTGAAACTTTTGAACGGTGAATGCTAGGGTTTTGAAATTTCATATATAGATTCCTCATGAAAAAAAAGTTGACCTGTATTTTTTTCATGTCCCAATTATGCCCCCTTTTGGAGTTATGTCCCTTTGAAAGCAAAATTTGAAAATTTTGTGTGCAAGACATCTCAAAAAGTATTTGAGCTAGAACCTTTATATTTGGCATACTGATTGGGGCTGAGAAGAAGGTCACATGATTAATTTTTGAAGACTTGCTGTCAATTTTTGACATAGTTACGGATTTTGAAATAGGGGCAAGCAAACAGTTGGGGGCATAGTGTTTTACAAACACATATTTCTAGTTTCCTATGTTTCGTAGAGCTCCGCTATTGACTTATCGGCGCATCCGGATAATCGAAACGACAATGGATTGTGCAATCAGAAAGATACTAAATTTTGCAGTCAGGTACGTACACAAAGAGATCATATCGTAGGCCGAGTGAGCAGCTATTTCCTCCTGCGCTGAATGGTTCACAAAATTTAGTAATTTTTTCGGTCCTCGTAGTGAATCTTTTACTACTGCCTGTAGTCTGTACACCATATTCCAGAAACTGCATTTTTCAAAATCTCATTTTTCTGAAACACCACAAGAAAAATCTGACCATGTCATCTTTTTGCAACCCAAAAGTCGTAAAAAGTGCCGCAAAAATTTTGAAAATCGGTTCACTCATAAACTAATTATGTCCAAAATTGATTTTGAATAGGCATTTTGCATGTGCAAGGGAGATAATCCAAACACCTTAAAAATGAAAATCACGCGAATATGTGGCATAATTGTACGAATTTGGCGCTCAGCTATGCATACCATACAATTTTGTTTTGCATTGGTGCATTTTAAATGAAAAATGACCAATTTAGACTTTTTTCCTGGAAAACGGTTACTTCCATTGCAGACATTTTTACAATGGAAAAAGCCCTATTCAAAATTATTTTCTGGCATAAAATTTTTATTTGTTAACCGATTTTCATTTTTTCTGGCACTTTCTAAGACTTTTGGAATGTAAAATGGTGTTATGGTAATATTTTTCTTGAAGTCTTTCAGAAAAGTGAGATTTTTAAAAAATGCAGTTTCTGGAAGATGGTGAATAGACAGTAGGTGTCAACTGTCATATCAATGACAAAAATAGACTTGTAAATGTTAATTTCAGGAAATTTACAGGGTGATTCAGAAAGTTTACAGGAGTGATTGTAGTCTCAAAATTTAATTTTGCTGAGAATTTTATATTTTTATATTTACCTGTGATTTGCTCACTAATCCTTGTAATAGACTTAAGTCTTACCTGCTATACTGAAACAAGATTATAAAGGCAGTACTGAAAAGCTTAACTTCTTTAAAGGAGACTACACTAATATTAGAAACCAACTTGGCCTTGTCAACTGGAGCCATCTGCTAAATGACTTGAATTCGCTGCAATCCTGGTCAAAGTTTGCTGAAACTAATATCAACTATACCGGCGAGCAAACCTATCCGCGAGGGCAGCATACCCAGCCCATTTATGAATAAAAAATGTTCCGATACTATCAAAGAAAAGCGCAGGCGATGGCTAAAGTATAAGTACTGTAAATCCGATACCAATTATAGCAGGTATAAAGCTGCAAGAAACTCTGTCACTGATAACATGAGGTTAGCAAGATATCAATATGAGAAGAACCTAACTTCAAAGATAAAAACAGATAACAAGATTTTCTGGAATTACGTGCGATCTAAAACTAAAACTAAATCCATTGTAACCAAACTGGAAACTATTATCAACAGACCCAGAAACTGGTTATACCTTAAATGATTATTTTTCAACTGTATTTGAGATAGAACCAGATGAACCACTGCCAGATTTTGAAGACCGACCCTTTCTTCAGCCTCTACAAGATATTTCGATCACAAATACAGCTGTAGAAAAAGCTCTTCAAGCCTTGAACCCTAGCAAAAGTCAAGGTCCGGACTCCTTCCATCCCAAATATCTACAGGAAACCAAAGAATATCTAGTTGAACCATTAAAAATTATCTTCCAGAAGTCCCTAGAAGAGAGCAAAGTACCACCAATTTGGAAAAAAGTACAAGTAGGCAAAGATCAGGAAAAGGCGCAATCAGAAAAAGACTCCCACTCCAAAAACCAAGGTGGGAAAAAACAAACAAACTAACAATCAGGCACTTATACCATGAAAACACTTCGTAAGCCGAATGAGCAGCTATTTTCCCAATAGGTGGCCACTCAGTTACCTTAACTTAACTAAAAATATGCAAACATACATAAGGCGCCAACAGCACAAAAATATTTTAAACACCAAGACATAAAACAAAAAGAACCACCACAGAAGTATCGACTTGGAACGATCAGTAACACAAAGTTACTGGCGGGTTTAAATCGATTTTACACGGCCGTAACCTCACCCTCAGCTTCTGCAGTGGTTCATAACATTTAGTTAGTTCTTCGGTCCTCGTGGTGAATCTCTAACTAGTAAATGAATCATCAAGAACAAACAAATAAATCATGATAAACATCCTGATGAATCAAAAACCAGGACTCACAGATTCAGTAAGCTGCCCGACGATGGAGATCCCTGGGCGCGAAATAACTTACTAACCGGAGCTAAAGAAAAACATCAGTTGGACCCCGGTGGGCCAAGCAACAGACAAGAAGCTCCGGCCCCAACCAACTAAAATGAATAGCTTTAAGTCGGGGCCATCATAGAGTCTGACGCCCGACCCACCGGCGTGCAATTAAAGAAGGCAGCATAGTTATCAACCGTGATTGGGTTAAAAACTAAGCATGCAGACTGTCGCATAACATTCAAGTTATAACCTATACGTCTGTAACGTGTTATGATTTTTCTAAACTGAAAAGAAAAATCATTACTTCCTATAAGTTTCTTTAATTTGTAAACCAAGTCACCATAAAATTCTGGTTCCGAAAGACCCTCACTTAAAAGCGTCTTTAACCCAACATTATATTTGGAAATCTGAGTATAACATCTTGTTAACAGTGCAGCGTCATACATTTGATGATTTCTATCGTAAAATCTATTAGCCTCTGTGTCCAAGGAACGTAATACAGCAATAGGCAGAGAACTAAGATAAGACAGCATTGGATGTCGACCGTGAATCCTTAGTTTAACAGCTAAAACATTAAGGGAAGTGTTCAATTTCATTGTAGCGCACCGTTTACGTTTGTCATTACCCTTTTTCCGTATACCATGAGATCTAGATTTACGTTTACGAGACTCTGAAAGTGTAAGTACATCAAAATCGGGCATTTTGGAAATATTTCCCTCATGGTAAATGTTGTCGTTAAATCCCAGTGGAAAGGGAGTTTGCAATAATTTTATCCATTTAAGTTCAGTTTCAAATCGTTTGATGTTTTTGAATCTAACAGAAGAATTTTCATCATATGAGATTTTTTCCACTGGTTGAACTATAACATTATTGGGAGAATGACCAGTGCGCTTAAAATGCTAGTACAGAAAGGTATCATTATTTTTGGGCTTTCTGATTCTACGATAGTGCTCAGCAAATCGTTTTTGCAAAGTTCGACAAGTTTGTCCAACATACTGCATCCTACAATTGTTTGTATTTCAAGTAAGAACATACACAAGATCCATTGATTTTCAGTCTAAATCAGAATCATTAAATGTCCTACCATTCACAGATGAAGTGATAGTAGTCTTAGAGCATAAATGATTGCAACAGTTGCACTTCTTGTCATTGCACTTAGAAATACTAGGGTACATTCCAGGTCTCTTGAACGGATTAATATATTTACGTAAAATTGGTGATTTAAGTGGAGATAACCTTATCTGAAGATTATTACGAAACATATTAGAATTAGAAGCTCCGTGTAGATTAACAGTAGATGCCGAAAATAAATTAAGAGGTGTCACCCTAACAGTAGGTAATAAATTTTGAAAATTGTTAGTTGAACGAGGAATCCGTACAGTAGACGCGGCATGCAACCTAAGGGGAGTTAATGTAATTCCTAATCTTTTTGTGATAGTCATAGTTGGGAGTTCTGTGTTGATACTGCCAAAAGAAGCGCGACACTCATACCGGTTATAGAAAAAATAATGCACTTAATCGTAATGCAAAATCTCTCAAATGAAAGAACAAGGTATAACCGAAGCCCACATCTCAGGTCCATGTCTAATACAAGTCTACGGATAGAAACGTAAGAATCGTTTATACAACGAGATACGAGTGACGGTCAACTAATGACCTTCAATACGGTATCGAAGAGTTGTGGTAGTTAGAGATAGGAAAGTACAAACTGATTGCAAGCAATGTCAGTGCGCTTTAAAAAAGGTGAAAAAATTCCTGGTAACTACCGACCTATAAGCCTTACTTCAGTACCATGTAAATTAATGGAAAGAATAATACGCGATGCAATTGTGAAGCACATGACTGATAATAACCTATTTTCAAAAGCTCAACATGGCTTTATAAAAGGAAAATCGTGCGTCACATTCTTGGAAAACATAACTCAAGCAATTGATAATGAGGAAGATGTCGACATAGTCTACCTTGACTTTTGCAAAGCCTTCGATAAGGTTCCTCATCGAAGTCTTTTAAAAAAATGCAAGGTTATGGTATAAGGGGAAAAGTGTATAATTGGGTCAAAGATTTCCTTTCGGATAGAGAGCAAAGAGTTTTTGTTAATCGCTTATACTCTACATGGAAAGACGTCACAAGTGGTATACCCCAAGGCAGTGTATTAGGTCCCGTCCTGTTTCAAGTCTTTATTAATGACTTGCCAGAAGTTATTGAGGTGCTAATAAAACTATTCGACCGAGCCTCGGATGAGACTCGAATAATCTGAAAACTTGCTTGAGATTTCCTTGTCTCGGCCTCAACCCCATCATAGATTCTTTTATTCCCTGTTGCGGGTTGTCACTTTTCATAGTCTTAAAGGAGCATATTGCCAAAGGCCACAAATTCAAGTAAATCAAGAAAAGTCAAGTAGCATTTATTGAACGTCGGTTTGATAAAATATTTTAAACACAAACGCCTACATTTGTACATGTTTTAATAAAGGTTGACATACAACAAGAATATCACAGTTACAATATCAGAAACACAAAATGCATAATAATTAAGATTTGATAAATTAAACACAAAATGCAAAATACAAAACTGTTTCATTTTTGAAATAAGAGCTCATGCCAAGTGAATGAAGATGAAATAAAGAAATGAGTCGCCGCGTGAGAAAACCAACAATCTATATATATGCAAAAACAAAGACGCAGATCACCTTCGCGGTAACCTGATCACCGCCTTTGTTTTCGCTACACAGTGCACTTATTCTTCTTAAATCCGAAATTTCAAGATTCCATAGCTCTTTTCTGTGACTGTACAGGTCGGTTTATGTCGGACCTGTTCGGAAACCACATTGTTGGTTTTCCCGCGAGACGGCTCAAATGTAATGTTTTATACTTGACAAGGAAAAGCTTAAACATGTAAAACGGCTTCCTATGTACTGACATGCAGATTCGTTTCGGCTTGATACCTTATTCCCCGTTTTGTTTCCTATGGCACGACTCTACATCTCAGTGATTATATTCAGGTTTCATAAAATAAATATCATTTGGCCACTTAATCATTGGCGTGGAATTTAAAGACATACTCATTTGAAGGTCGTCAAAAGCCTGAAATCCCCTTTTGGTAAAAAATTCGAGAATTTTCGGACCATCCTTGCCTTTCTTATGCCACATGAATTCCATCTGAACAACCTTTATGTCAACTTCCTGAAAAAATCTCTCACCCCCTAACAGAGCTGGATACTCACTCTCTTCTATATCCATTTTCATAGCAATATGTTTACCTCTGAACAGAGGAAGTAAATCGTCAAAGGTTATCGCCCTTGCTACGTCCATTACAGCTACATCTTCAACAGGATTTATGTCTGTTATTCGAGTTCCACCTACGTTATTTTTATCAGGTATGAAAGTCACAGTATTATGGTTATCCGCCACTGCATTCCAAATCAGTTTCATTCTGTCTTGTAGCTTACCAAGAAGTATAGATTTAGAAACCAGTTCCATGTTGCTATGTAGTGGATCAATTGCAGTGACAGGTATACCTTCATGTGCCATGTATAATGAATAACAACCTATGTTAGAACCCAGGTCGAGAAATTCTATGTCTGGTTGTTTCTGTTTTTCAAATTTTATATAATTTGCCATTTTAAATATCAGGGGACTTTCCCAAAGGTTACCCATAATACTACTGGCAGACACATATTTGTCCATTGCTGCTGGGTAAACACAGATAGGCATTGTCTTTCCTCTTCTCTCTGTTCTTACATTTACACATTGATGACCAGGTATGATCTTATTTATACTGGCTGTTAGGTTGACCGTCCGTACGCATCTTCCCCCTTTTTCCCACGTGTCAGACGGGAACTCTTTCAGACCATTTATGCACGGATATGTTATAAAGTCATCAAGAAAGTTGTGTTCTCGTTGAGCAACATCAGCACTAGGTTTGTGAGCAGTTTTCATAAAATAAATATCATTTGGCCACTTAATCATTGGCGTGGAATGTAAAGACATACTCATTTGAAGGTCACTAAAAGCCTGAAATCCCCTTTTGGTAAAAAATTCAAGAATTTTCGGACCATCCTTGCCTTTCTTATGCCACATGAATTCCATTTGAACAACCTTTATGTCAACTTCCTGAAAAAATCTTTCACCTCCTAACAGAGCTGGATACTCACTCTCTTCTATATCCATTTTCATAGCAATATGTTTACCTCTGAACAGAGGAAGTAAATCGTCAAAAGTTATCGCCCTTGCTACATCCATTACAGCTACATTTTCAACAGGATTTATGTCTGTTATTCGAGTTCCACCTACGTTATTTTTATCAGGTATGAAAGTCACAGTATTATGGTTATCCGCCACTGCATTCCAAATCAGTTTCATTCTGTCTTGTAGCTTACCAAGAAGTATTGATTTAGAAACCAGTTCCATGTTGCTATGTAGAGGATCGATTGCAGTGACAGGTATACCTTCATGTGCCATGTATAATGAATAACAACCTATGTTAGAACCCAGGTCGAGAAATTCTATGTCTGGTTGTTTCTGTTTTTCTAATTTTATATAATTTGCCATTTTAAATATCAGGGGACTTTCCCAAAGGTTACCCATAATACTACTGGCAGACACATATTTGTCCATTGCTGCTGGGTAAACACAGATAGGCATTGTCTTTCCTCTTCTCTCTGTTCTTACATTTACACATTGATGACCAGGTATGATCTTATTTATACTGGCTGTTAGGTTGACCGTCCGTACGCATCTTCCCTCTTTTTCCCACGTGTCAGACGGGAACTCTTTCAGACCATTTATGCACGGATATGTTATAAAGTCATCAAGAAAGTTGTGTTCTCGTTGAGCAACATCAGCACTAGGTTTGTGAGCAGTTTTCATAAAATAAATATCATTTGGCCACTTAATCATTGGCGTGGAATGTAAAGACATACTCATCTGAAGGTCGCCAAAAGCCTGAAATCCTCTTTTGGTAAAAAATTCAAGAATTTTCGGACCATCCTTGCCTTTCTTATGCCACATGAATTCCATTTGAACAACCTTTACGTCAACTTCCTGAAAAAATCTTTCACCTCCTAACAGAGCTGGATACTCACTCTCTTCTATATCCATTTTCATAGCAATATGTTTACCTCTGAACAGAGGAAGTAAATCGTCAAAGGTTATCGCCCTTGCTACGTCCATTACAGCTACATTTTCAACAGGATTAATGTCTGTTATTCGAGTTCCACCTACGTTATTTTTATCGGGTATGAAAGTCACAGTATTATGGTTATCCGCCACTGCATTCCAAATCAGTTTCATTCTGTCTTGTAACTTACCAAGAAGTATTGATTTAGAAACCAGTTCCATGTTGCTATGTAGTGGATCAATTGCAGTGACAGGTATACCTTCGTGTGCCATGTATAATGAATAACAACCTATGTTAGAGCCCAGGTCGAGAAATTCTATGTCTGGTTGTTTCTGTTTTTCAAATTTTATATAATTTGCCATTTTAAATATCAGGGGACTTTCCCAAAGGTTACCCATAATGCTACTGGCAGACACATATTTGTCCATTGCTGCTGGGTAAACGCAGATAGGCATTGTCTTTCCTCTTCTCTCTGTTCTTACATTTACACACTGGTGACCAGGGATAATCTTTCGAACACTTTCTGTATAGTTGACTGTTCGTACGCATCTTCCTTCTTTCTCCCACATGTAAGACGGGAACTCTGCTAGACCCTGTATACAGGGGTATGTTATAAAGTCGTCTAGAAATTGGTGTTCTCGTTTTGGTGACTCAATGTTCGCACTGAATGTTGCTTCAATGTCATTCTTCTGGTTAGTTGACGTATGTCGCACAGTATTTCCATTTCTATTATCGATGCTTTCTTCTGTGCTTTGTGCATGAAGAGCTTTATTTGTAGATGGAGATTCGATTACGGCTGTTCCAGTTCTCTCAGCTGGCACAGTGGCTGGGTTGACATTGCCAACCAAACTTCGCGCGTGAACAACGTTTTGTAAATCCTTAATGAGTTTCCCCACTTGTTCTATGACATGTTTGGTATCTAAACGCTTAAGCAGGAAACGCAGTTGTGTTTCATTCTGTGGCTCTTTATCAGCCATTAGTGAATTTCCCGCAAGCAGAGTATTCTGGTCATCAGCTTCTCTAACTGAGTTAACCGCATTAGGTCGGATTTCATTTACTTTGACAGGAATCTTGCTTTCAACATAGGTCCCTTCCTGGTGTTCGTTAGTATATTCATTCCTTACAGACTGCCTCCCCTGGTACGTAACCTTGTGTGTTATAATTTGATCGTCTGAACGAACATTACCAAGAAACTTAAGGCGTCCAGGCCTCAGAGTCACGATAAGAATTGTTGTAGCAAATCCTAGCAAGCAGACATAGAGAAACGACTTGTTCCGTAAAACAGGGATCCTATACATCTTCGGGGCTGGTTTCTGTCACAGTACGGCTACCATTCCTGGAACAAAATATAATGAGCCTGTGCGTGAGAAAACCAACAATTTGGGCTTCGACCAGGTCCGACTCAAACCGGGCTGTGCAGTCACCGAAGATGGTTAGAGGCTTGAAATTTTGTATTTAAGTAGAAGAGGGATTGTCCTATCCGTGTAGCGAAAATAAAGGCGCTGATCAGCTTCGCGGTTACCGCGAAGCTAATCTGCGGCTTTGTTTTCGCCTATGCAAATTTTTGGTTTTCTCATGCACTGGCTCTAATGGTTTATTTCGGTTTTGAAGCATTATGTAATTAAAGATTGAAATTCAGATTTTAGCGAAAAACATTAGCTGTTTTAATGTCCGTGAAGCCGCCGAAGGGCTTCTCGAGGACATTAAAACAGCTAATGTTTTTCATCATCCAGTGAAAGCTCAATACTTACATTTACATTTTATATTATCAATCATGTATCAGATTTTTAATTGCACACATCAACGCTCATTTTCATGTTATTTGACTTTAAATCCGATTTAAATAACGTAATTTTGGAACAGCCAAAACGTCAAATTTTCGCGCATAACGTCATGGCGATACGCGACCGACGTCACGCCATGGTTTTGACGTCGCCCCGACTTAATGTTTTTCATTTGGAAATGAAGAACCTCAAGAAAAATACTTTCATCTAGGGCGATTGCAATAAAAATGTAAATATTATAACGTTACATTGATTTTGGGATTTGAAAATAAAACTTTTAAATATTTTATACCCCAGTTTTACTGTACAAGATTGAGGTTCATGGGGTATGCATTACACGGACATGTTTTCCTGATGAGTATGGCGTTATTGAAAGGTAGAAGCTAGCAATGACAAGGAAATCGAAACGACAGTCCCACTCAAATTTAAACGTAATGGGGAAAAACTAAATTGGGAAAAAAGAGAGCAAATCGTAAGCTAGTGTGAGCACTGCAGTCCGGATGGCTCAGTTGGTAGAGCGTTGGTCTTCGGATACGGAGGACCCGGGTTCGAATCCCAGCGTCGCCACTGAGTTGTTTGGTTGTGTCCTTGAGCAAGGCAGTTTAGATAGAGATATTGCTCCTCTCCACCCAGGTGTATGAATGAGTACCTGCGAGGGATGTATGCCAGTGTACACCATGTGTTAGCGGTCGACATGCACCTCAGTGACCAGGGGAGTTAATGTGGAAGTCGGTTGAACATTCCTTGAGAGCGGGTAACAGACTATAAGCCGCCAACTTTTAACATTAACAGTTATTTCCGTAAAGGTGACCACAAAATTCAACACCAAAACATAAAACAATTAGAACCACAACAGAAGCACCGCATTGGAACGGTCAATGATATAAAACTACTGTGGCCTAAATCCGGGTTTACAGGCGCCTAACCTCACCCTCAGCTGCAGTTGTTCAGTTATAGGCTACACAAATATAAACAAGAGATCAAAAAAATCATCTATAGAAAATATTATATACATTTGTAACATGTATAACAGGGCGAGCAGCTACTGAAGCGAGGCGGTCACGGTGCTATTAAATTGGACAAACATGTAAAATGCAGAGGGCTCAAAACACATAAATCAAAGCATACTTTAATAGCCCGAATGTGCTAGTCTGCTCCGGCGCTGCACCATGTTACGTACACTTTTCAGCAGCTGAAATTCAGTGGTGCACCGTGTTGGAGAATGAACCGTCAGGAAAACATGGCTATGAAATATATTCCTCGAATATCCCAATTTACAGTAAAGAAACTGGGAGGTACATTGGAATACATTTACTCTTATTTTTTTATCCAAAACATAAATTGTGTGTACTCTAAATAGAGCTCGTCGAGGCAGTTCTAACGTGTACACAGAAGCCTTGTTTTGAGCAAAAACAAAATGAACAGAGCATAGCATGACACAAAGGACAAAGATAAATTAAGATTATCTGCATTTAATACGAAGCATCCAGGAAATGATGCATAGTTTGAAAAAATCCCACGTCTGTGATGGGATTCGAACCCGGATCGTCGGGGTAGAAATCCAATGCTCTTACCAATAGCAATAAAGATAAAGGTTGATCATTTTAGCATCAGGAAAGGGGCAGAACTGCTCCACGCGATTGCTAACAGCAGATACGCAAAGGCCGCTCGCAAGGATATTTTCATGTGCATAGCAACGGAAAAACGTTCGATTTCTTTGGCGTTCAAAACGAATCGACAATCAGTGCCTTCATTTGCAGCAATCGCCTGTAATATATAGGCTTTCAAATTTTCTGAGACTTTCAGAGAAATTCCTGCACATATTTCTGCAAATCGACAGATGCACTTTTCTCAATATTTTATGGTTTTTGTGTCTTTTTTCTTCAACCGAAAGTAAGGTTCAGTCGCACCAATAAACAGATGAAAATAACGAATTCAGGCTTAAATAAACGTTTTACTCCCATTTGGACACCTATTTCATGATCAAGATCAATTTTTCGACCATTTGCACCCAAAAATTCCGAAAAATAAGCGTTGGAGTCATTTTTCTTTGCAAATGTTTGTGAACGTACCCTCATTCCAAAAGTCAATAATGGCGGTCAAAAACAAGTTCCCAGCCTGATTCACGCCACCAACATGCCGACATTATCGACTCAAATGTGAAAGGAAAGATGTGTCACAAAATGCTGAGTAACAAAACTTACTTCAAAGACATAATCCTGTAATGAAATCACATAAATGATGTCTGTTCCTGCTTCTTTTTATAAATAAACATGAACTGGTTATGACGCAAATTGACCTCCAGATGCTGACGTCATAACTCTGCGATAAGGGACATTCAATAAATTTCAGGACAGTCGATTTCAGTTCAAATCGGTATCACTTTATGCAATTTTGAAGTGAAAATTAAAATCTCTATAAGCTCTATAAGGACAGAAATATGCAACTGATCAATACAACAGCATGTCATCATGCAGCACGTGAAATGGAATCCAATTAGTGATGTGCAGGTGCGACCAATGACCCCCCCCCCCCCTCTACTCGCTCACTGCATGATATTGTAATATCACCACGGTCGATCACTTTGTTTAATTGACTTTATGATTGACTCTTGTATTTTAAACGAAGTGAAAATTAAAATCTTTATTTGCTCTATATGGACAGAAATATGCAACTGATCAATACAACACAGCATGTCATCATGCAGCACGTGAAATGGAATCCAATTAGTGATGTGCAGGTGCGACCAATGACCCCCCCCCCCCTCTACTCGCTCACTGAATGATATTGTAATATCGCCACGGTCTATCACGCTGTTTTATTGCCTTTATGATTGACTCTTGTATTTTAAACCTATTTTATTCAGTTTTACGTCCCTTTCAATATTATTTCAGCTCATATGAGACGGACCAATTAGTAGATTGTATCAGATGGGACGAAAACCTGACACACTCATGCAGAACTTGGCTTGTCTCATGTGTGGTCCGTATGGTGTTCGAACCCACATCACGCATAGCGGTGGGATGATCGAATGATAAAGTGCGGTAATGAAATATCAGCGCTTTTAGCCACGGGGCCGCCTAAAACATACATGTATTGAATGATAAGTATGCATGTGAATAGAAATGCGATGAGGTGGTCCATACGCTTCCTCCTCTCCTGTCTCTTAGAAGGTTGGGTTTTCTTTCTAAATCGCTCAAATTTAAACTTGTAAAATATGCGGTTCGGCATGGGCCTGGCCACATTTTTATGGCCGAACGAAAACGGTTTTAATTGGCCTTTTTTCAATTTTCATTATTATGGTCCAGTATCATGTATCATAGACCGTTTCGATTTTTCATGCGGCGACTCATGATTATTGATTGGTGGTCATCTGATAAATAAATTAAAACAAAAACATGCTTTTGAAAGTTGCAAATATATTAACGACACATTATCTTACTGTCTGAAGCGATGAACATCCGGCATAGTATTCTTTAATTTTGTGGTAAACATGTGAACTAGCTCAAAAAAGAGGTAGTGAACTTTGGTTCCAAAAATGGCAATAAAGGTTGGAAAATAGTTTTTGTGAAGATTTTGGAATGTTAGTGAAAACAGAAAAATATCGCAATGCTGTTCAATGTAAAGATAATCTCGCGGTACATACGCCGCAAAAAATGGTTGAAACCGAATTAATTTCGCTATATTCACTTTATGAAAGCACCAAACAGAATCGGTAATAATTGGTAATAAAAATAGTGGAAATACTTTCTGTTTCAACCGTCATTTTGTGTCGTGATCATAGACAAATTATTTTTGAATGGAACATCTTTGCGATAATCAACCCTCTTTCATTAAATACGTCGAATGTATTCACGAAACCATTGAGACCTATTTCTGGTTACCTTTGGAACAATCTCGAAATTACCATTGCCGGAACATTTCAACTATCTCTTTTGGAGCTCGTTCCCATGTATTGGATACAATTTTAGCTTTGTGACTTTTTTCCTGTGACTTTCGTCCATACTTTTTTTGTCACAAAACCTTGCAAGTGACTTCGAGTCTTGCCACACCGGCTCGTTTGCCTAGCAGTTTGCACACTCATATTAAGCAGAAACCGGACAATCAGCCAATGTCAATGGTTGTATGCAATCGATCATTCGACCCCACTCCCCCCCCCCCCCCCGCCTTTTCACATCAGGAAAACATGACCGTGAAATGTATACCCCCTTAAACCCCCTTTTTTATCGGAAAAAAGTAAGGGGGGGGGGTGCAGGGGTATACCTTTTTTCTTAATTCTGATCCAAAACATAGATTGTGGCTACTCGTGACGTATTCACAATCAATGTTTTGAGCATAAATGTTAAAAATGAGATCTTTTTCTTTATTATTATTATTTTTGCTACTGAAAAAAATTCTCTGTATATTGCATGAGCAAGTAATCGTAATGTTGGGGTCGTGAGAAAAAAAGCCTGCTAATGACGCTAGACAAAAATTAACGACTGGTTTTAAAACGCTTAGAAGGTCTGAGCCTACACAAGAAAGTGGTTGAGTCAAACTGTTGTTTATTTGGGTGGTTAGTGAGCCGCGTCATGAGAAAACCAGATTAATGCTTATGCGAAGCAGATCCGATACACGGCTAGAACAACCAAATTATCTCTTTTTTGGGTTATTTGCATTGCAGCGTGTTCTTTTGCTAGTGTTCGTGACTGAAATTATACCCTGGTTAGGGGGGTCCTCGTCAGTGCACCGTAACGTACACCAGATATATAGTGACTGTTGCATCGAGGATATTTTGAAACGATGATATTCAATTTCAGTATTTATTCTATCATAATCATTTATTGTACTTTATGATATTCGAATTGGAAAATATAGTGATTACATCACTCAAACATTGATGTAAATCTGTGACTGTATATACAATAATTAGGAAAAGCCTGATTGCAACATCATCTACCTAATCACCTATCGATCTAAGTTCCTTGAGCCTTTCATTACGAAAACGTGCCCATGCAATATACAGAGAATTTCATATGAAATTTTTGATAATTTTAAAATTTTTGCTCAAAACATTGATTGTGGGTGCACATTAGAACCGCCTCGCTGAGGCAGTTCTAACGAGTACCAACAAGCCATGTTTCGGAACAATTTGAATAAGAAAAATTGTATACCCCTTTATACCCCAATGATACTGAATAAAATTGGGGTTTAAAGGTGTATTTATTGCACGGACATGTTTTCCTGACGATTGTCGAGGCCCTCCCAGGAGTTTTGGGGATACAGGGAGAAGGGCTATTTATTTTCAGGGATTTGGGGAGAAGGGTCACTTATTTTCAGGGATTTGGGGATAAAGCATAACTTTTGGGGGTTTTAGGGAGCAGGGAGCAGGGGGTTGAGGAAAAACATTTTAGGAAGCTGGGGAGAAAGGTCATTTTTCTTTCAGGGAGCAGGGAGCTCATTATCTACAATTTTTTGTAACAAGAACCCACACTGCTTTAAATAGATTCCTTAAGGTCCTAAGTAGATCTACTTACTAAAGAAGTTTTGCTGATATTTGGAAAAACAAAATTTACACGTGAGTTGGTTTCTATGTCAGAATGACTATCCGATGATGTCGATCGTCGTTTAGGGAAAGTAATTCAGTTAAGAGCATTGTGGTAATTGATATCGTAGTTGTTTCCCTTGAGTTGAAGTGCATGCATGTGCATGCATGTCGTCACAATAAACTGTATTCGAGTACCTCATAATTTTCACCTAATGTACTAGAAAGTTGCTGTGCGTGAACTACATGTAACACTTTAATCTTAATGGTTGAAAGAAAACTGAAAGAAAATGGAAATATTGGAACCCAAATTATTGATTAATTATTCGAACTTTCTGAACGACCCTCTTAACAGCTTAATTTAAGTGACGTCATTTAAAAATTTCAATTTTCCAGGAAACACGCATTTTCCAGGAAACAACAACACGAGAAAACCTATCGGGATTTCTAACAAAGTCCAACACAAACCAGCCAGTAAAGTCAGAGAAGAAAGATAGAAACTAGAAATTTTGGATTTAAAAAGAAGAAGAGGCGCTTATATCTGCTGCATCTGATCTCAGTGTTTATACATCGGATCCAAAATAACCGAGTTTCTGCATATACAAAACTTAGGTTTTGTCACGATGTGGCGCATTATATTTGTTTATAAAAATGACAGAAGAAAGTTTCTTGAGCATTCTACTTTATTTTTCATTGTTACATGACTTATTTTCCATGTATTGTTGGTGCTCAAACGGAGTCTTGTTGCCGTTGAAGGTGAGCATGTTTACCGAATTCGTTTTTAATTTTGGTTCATGTTTGAGCTTGAAAATTTTCAAATATAGAAATTCTCCCGTTTGTTCAGTTAGCCCTAAGATGGACTAAGGCATTCTTAAACATTCCATTGCCAAGTCAGAAGATTTGGCAATGGAACAAAAAAATATTGCAATTTTAGAATGGCAGGTAGTTTTGCTATTTCTGCATTTCTGTGATCTGGGACACCCGGGGGGACACCTGCCGTAAATCAACGAGTGCGCGACAATCATTCAAACAATTTTGCTGACAATGCATGAATTTGGTAGATGAAAGAAGATAATAAGTCCTACAAAGGTGTTTTAACGATGAATGTGTGTTTTATTGCCATAAAATGTGACTGGCATTTGGCTGGAAATTCGACGGCCATTTTTGCACAGCGATAACGTCGATAAAAGTTGGTCAACTTCGTGGCTTATTTGCCGGCTTCATAGAATTTCTCCCGCATAACCCGAATGCTCGATGGAAGACTAGGGTTTCCTCGCAAGACTAAGCTATAAACCCAACAAATTAGCGTTGGAGTCATTTTTCTTTGCAAATCTGAAAGTAGGAGGTATTTCACTTCCTCCAGACTGATCATTTCAGACACTTGTGCAATTTGATCTTAAAAGCTCACAATTTTCAATGTTTTGTTACACTGGTATGCAATTTAAGAAATAAAATTAAGAGGCTCACTTCTGATAGATTTGCATGAGTGAACACCATTTTGAAAGGCGTTTTTAAGCCACTTTAAATGTCGCTATATTTGGCGGGAATTTCGGCAGCCATTTTAAAGAATTATTTTGCATGCGGAAGAATGTTCCTTAAGAAAATGAAAATCGGTCAAATCGAACGTTTGCTTATCTACTGTAAGATCCCTAACGCTGCCGTTTTAGAATAGGGTATTGTAACGTCTACACCGGACCACGTTCCAACCACGTCCTTACTACGTCCTAAAATTAAAACGCAGTAAAGACGTAGTAAGGACGTGGTAAGGACATAGTAGGAACTTGTAGGCCGTAGTAAGAACCTAGTACAAACGTAGTAAGGTCTTCATGGACGTGGTGTGCGAACCTGTTGCAGACCACCAAAACCTCAATACGTCTTCACTACGTCCGCGCTGCGTCCATCAGGTTCTCGATAAGACCCTACCACGCTTCTCGTACGCCCATACCACGTCCTAGAAGACTTCACTGCGTTCTTATCACGTCCTTACGGTTCCCAACACATCCTCTGTAGGTTCTTACCACGTTCGCGCCAGGTTCTTATAACATCCTCCCCGTTTTTTTAATTTTGTTTTAATTAATTGACTCGTTCCCTCAAGCAATAGCTTTCGCAATGTTTTAATGTTATATGGTTTGCAAATAAAGTTGAAACCCAGCGGGCACATGACGTCAGAATGACGTCATATCAACGTCGATGCGACGTCATGACGTCGCATCGACGTCGACCTGACGCTCATTCTGACGTCATGTGCCTGCTGGGAATAAAAAAAAAATGAACGCAGAAGTACTCCTGCAAACTTACTCGGTGCACTCGCAGTGTAGGGTGAGATATTTCTGGGTGCGTCCCTAGCTATGAGCTATGAAAAAGGATGATGATGATGATGACGATGATGATGATGATGAGGAGGAGGAGGAGGAGGGGGAAGAGGAAGAGGAGGAAAAAGGTTTCACTATGGACATTACAGCAGATTATTAGCAGCGTTGATGATGGAGTTTCAGTACTCGTTCTTCAACTGAGCACACTTATATTTACATAAACAGACAGAACGTGCTGAAAACGTAGTACGCGTGTGACGTGAACTGCATGGTCATTCGTGAGGATGTAGTAAAACGGGATGAGCTTGGTGAGCGCGTAGTGAAGACCTAGTGGAAACGTGAAGCACGTGGTGGGGACGTAGTAAGGACGTGGTGGGGACGTAGTAAGGACGTAGTGTGAACTTATAAACCAGAAATTGTTTCATTTTGACCCCGTCCTCGTCACGTTCTTAATTGTTTAGTACGTGGTAAGGACGTGGTGAGAACGTGGCCCAGTGTAGACGTAACAAATGAATAAATAGATAAAAATGAACATAAACTTTAAAATAGGCACATCAGTTTAAAGAAGATACCTACATACCTGATCAGTATGGTTGTTCCGAAATCCTCTTTATTTTATATTTGTTAAACTTAAGGGACACATATTAATTAATAAGTGTATGAAATTTTAATGAGCGATCTCTAAATGAGAAACAGTATGTGTGTATAGTTAATTGTGTATTGCATAAATTAGCGTTATGGACGTAAGTTTCGTTGTGGACCACTGGCCTAAAGCAATGCTAAATATGTCATAATCGATGTCAAATCGACACTTGAGCCCCGTTGCGAGAAATCCTGATTTGTCTTGTCATTACTGCAGAGCTGGTGACTGTCTTTGTTTTCGTTTCACAGGTAGTACAGGCCAGTTTGTGTCAGATCTGATCACACCTCGAAGACCGGTTTTCTCACGTCGCGGCTCATACGTCTTACTGTGTCTCCAAATAAGCTGATCAGGTGCGACAAAGAATCGGTCTGCGCAGCTAAAACATGAGAGACATGAGAGGTCTGAAATGGTGGATAATAGTTCATTCAAAGATATTGTTTAATCACTGCAACTTACGTATACAATGATGCGACGTCAAAAGTTTGGGTACAACTGCGGAACGTCACATAACGTCACCTGTACTATTGCTTTTAAAGATCAACCCTTAAATGAGCCGCATCGTGAGAAAACCGGATTTTTGCCTAGGCGAAAACAAAGGCGCAGATCAGCTTCGCGGTAACCGCGAAGCTGATCAGCGCCTTTGTTTTCGCTACACGGATAGTACAATTTCTCTTCTTCTTAAATCCGAAATTTCAAGCTTCTAGCCTGCTTCTGTAACTGTACAGGCCGATTTATGTCGGACCTGGTCGGAAACCCCGAAGACCGGTTTTCTCGCGTCAAGGCTCAAATACAAAGTTTAAAGTTACAAAACTTACCGTTGTCATTTTCCGCCACCATCTTGCTACCCGTTGATGCAACCAGTGTCAAAATTACGTCATTTTTTGTCAGACGTCCGTGCAGTTTGCACTGCAATTTCGCACATTTCTTATAAAATATGTACGGAACAGCTATATTGTTTTTTTTTTTTTTTTTTGTTTTTTTTTTTTTTTGTTTTTTTTTTTTGTTTTTTTTTACTAATTACCGCATTCGTGTTACAAGTTACAACGTCAATTTTGTTGTATTGTGCAAACATTTCATTAATAAAATGACAGTTATAGTTGTCTCAAATACTCGAAAGATATGTTTTGTAAAAGAATAAAAAAAACAGGGTTCTGGTGATATACAGTGTATAATCAGCCTATGTGGCTGTTTATAAGAAACAAATATTATCCGTTTATTACAGTGAGTAGCGTTATTCACAAATGTACCTCAACATTTGACGTCGCGTCAATGTATAAAGGGATACTCTTATGAGTGCTCAAAACTGCCGCAGTTGCCATAGAAATGTCCGGGGATACACGTTTTGACACATATTTCACTGATTAGAGCCAATGATGATGATGATGATGATAATAATAATAATAATAATCAACAACAACAACAGCATCTCTAATTAAAGGTTGATCTAGGTAATTTGTCACTGGGTGCTTCCTTCGTCCCGATATAAAAAAGTTTTGTTTAAGAAATAGATCAGCTCTAGCAGTGAATTGTTGAGTAATAATTCACTGTTTGGAGGTCAGTTGTAAAGAAGATCAAATCACGAGCGCGTAGCGCGAGTGATTTATCTTCTTACAACTGACCGACAAACAGTGAATTATTACTCAACAATTCACGCACTTGAGCTGATCTATTTCGATTCTAACACACAATAAACGGAATAAATGTTGCTGAAACCGTCGATATCGTTCAGCTTTCCGCCATTGCATTGCAGATATCCCGCCAAATATTTGACTGTAATGCTGGTATTTACACACACTTGTTACGTTTGTTGTGCGCTAAAACGACGTTTCACCGTCTAACGCTGCTTTGTGGGATAGCTGACGTCACAAATGCCGCAAAGTAACGTCACGCTTATTCGCCCAGTGAAATTGTTGCACAATATAACACGTTTTTTTACCATTGGCTATATAGGCGAGGTGTGTTAGAATTGGCTTTTACCATAGGTTCCGATAGGATTTGGTTTTGTTTGATTCTGGTATCAGATTTTTTTCTACAATAATTCCTAGAATTTGGTCAAAGATTTGATTTGATTCTCATTTATGACGCCATTGAAAGAATTTCAAGTCATACAATAGTGCTTTGAATGCAGTTTTATAGTAAGTCTTTATTTGTTTATTTAATTATAAAGAAGTGATATAAATTATGAAATATATGTTATTGTCGACTCTGTTTTGTGGAGAGTTACTCTGTTAATGTAGTAGAAAAAAACCCGGTACCAAAAAGTCAAACAAAACCTTTTTATATCGGGACCAAGGAAGCACCCAGTGATTTGTAGTTACAAAAGATCTGATGAGAAAGCTTGAGGTTCTTAGCCTTTTCGGACATGGACTATTTTTGCTATCTTTGCTCGCATGTGCTTCAAACTATCAACGTGTGGCTTCAATGACTAAAATATACGTTATACCTCTTCATTACCTGTATCAACAATGCGTTATCTGGTAATACGAGGGTCATCCAATAAGTTCTGACAATGGTCTCATATCTCCCAAACGATGTATAAAATTAAAATAATTTTGTAATGTAGCCATGGATGTTGCCTACTGGTGTGTGAAGTATGAAGTCTCTATCACAATCTGGGGCCAGTTGTTCAAAACTAACGACGTCGTTAGTTAACGTTTCGTTAAAATTTCAAACATTAATAAAATGCGGCAAATACACTGTTATTTTTTGTTGAAAAAATGTGAGAATCCTTTGCACTGCAAAGGATTCTCACATTTTTTCAACAAAAAATAACAGTGTATTTGTTACTTTAGCTGATATTTGCTTAACAAATTTATGTCTTAACGATATCGTTAAGCTAACGATGCTTTGAACAACTGGGTCCTGATTCGCTGCTGTAACAATTTGTATGCAGCGCTGTCAGAGCTCATGGCCGCGAAGTTTGGGATATTGTTTTATTTTGACAAGGGGCAGGGTAAGCAGATTCACATTGTTTCTTTGATTAGTTATATTGGTGGTTTGTGATATATTTTGCATACCCAACATCTCCACCGAAGCAACTTAAGAAATAGATCAGCTCTAGCAGTGAATTGTTGAGTAATAATTCACTGTTTGGAGGTCAGTTGTAAAGAAGATCAAATCACGAGCGCGCAGCGCGAGTGATTTATCTTCTTACAACTGACCGACAAACAGTGAATTATTACTCAACAATTCACGCACTTGAGCTGATCTATTTCGATTCTAACACACAATAAACGGAATAAATGTTGCTGAAACCGTCGATATCGTTCAGCTTTCCGCCATTGCATTGCAGATATCCCGCCAAATATTTGACTGTAATGCTGGTATTTACACACACTTATTACGTTTGTTGTGTGCTAAAACGACGTTTCACCGTCTAACGCTGCTTTGTGGGATAGCTGACGTCACAAATGCCGCAAAGTAACGTCACGCTTATTCGCCCAGTGAAATTGTTGCACAATATAACACGTTTTTTTACCATTGGCTATATAGGCGAGGTGTGTTAGAATATGCAATAACATTGACTCAGTAGCTTTTCGGCATGCACGGTTGCTAGGCAACAACAGAAAATTGATAATTTTCCTCACTGTAAGTGTTACTATATGAGCCTGTGCATAAAAAAACCAACAATTTGGGTTTCCGACCAGGTCCAACACAAACCAGCCTGTACATTCACAGAAGAAACCCAGAATCTTGAAAGTTTGGGTATAAGCAGAGGAGGAAACATACTATCCGTGTAGCGAAAACAAAGGCGCTGATCAGCTTCGCGGTTGTCGCGAAGCTGATCTGCGTCTTTGTTTTCGCCCATGCAAATTGTTGGTTTTCTCACGCACAGGCTCATATATTTTGAACACCACCGTTAACTATACCTAAACAGCTAACATATTATTGGATATATTCCCTGAAACTGTTGTATGGTCTTCTGAACAGAAAAAAGTGACTTGCAATGGCTGTTATACAAAATAGTGGTGGAAGCGAGATAGTCGAGTGGTTAGCGCACTGGCTTCTTGTGCTAGAGGTCCCGGGGTTCGATCCCTGCCGGCGGCGAGGTAAATTTGTTGGTCCGAACTTGCTTCCCTTCGTGTCATTTGCAGGAATGACATGATACAGTGCGCCGTCCTTCGGATCGGGACGTTAACTGGAGGCCCCCCCCTGTGCAGGGACAGCCATCCCCTGTGCAGGTTAAAGATCCCTACACAGGTTCTATCCTCATGCATGTAGGCTCATCCTGCAAACACACCGGAGTGTACAACGTACACCTCCCAAGAATAAAGCAGAGTGAAGTTAGTTTGTTTTTCGTTTTTCGTTATTCGACATTCAAGTTCAGGTGAAGTTAGTTTGTTTTTCGTTTTTCGTTATTCGTTTTTCGTTATTCGTTTTTCGTTTTTCGACATTCGAACTGGGACCGAATTTCTTGTTTTGACATTCAAAATCCTATTTTGACATTCGAACTGGGACCGAATTTTGTATTTTGACATTCAAAATCCTATTTTGACATTCGAAATGGGACCGAATTTCGTATTTTGACATTCTTAATCCTATTTTGACATTCGAACTGGGACCGAATTTCGTATTTTGACATTCAAAATCCTATTTTGACATTCGAACTTGGACCGAATTTCGTATTTTGACATTCAAAATCCTATTTTGAAATTCGAACTGGGACCGAATTTCGTATTTTGACATTCAAAATCCTATTTTGACATTCGAACTTGGACCGAATTTCTTATTTTGACATTCAAAATCCTATTTTGACATTCGAAATGGGACCGAATTTCGTATTTTGACATTCAAAATCCTATTTTGACATTCGAAATGGGATCGAATTTCGTATTTTGACATTCAAAATCCTATTTTGACATTCAAACTGGGACCGAATTTCTTATTTTGACATTCAAAATCCTATTTTGACATTCGAACTGGGACCAAATTTCGTATTTTGACATTCAAAATCCTATTTTGACATTCGAACTGGGACCGAATTTCGTATTTTGACATTCAAAATCCTATTTTGACATTCGAACTGGGACCGAATTTCTTATTTTGACATTCAAAATCCTATTTTGACATTCGAACTGGGACCGAATTTCGTATTTTGACATTCAAAATCCTATTTTGACATTCGAACTGGGACCGAATTTCGTATTTTGACATTCAAAATCCTATTTTGACATTCAAACTGGGACCGAATTTTGTATTTTGACATTCAAAATCCTATTTTGACATTCGAAATGGGACCGAATTTCGTATTTTGACATTCTTAATCCTATTTTGACATTCGAACTGGGACCGAATTTCGTATTTTGACATTCAAAATCCTATTTTGACATTCGAACTTGGACCGAATTTCGGATTTTGACATTCAAAATCCTATTTTGACATTCGAACTGGGACCGAATTTCGTATTTTGACATTCAAAATCCTATTTTGACATTCGAACTGGGACCGAATTTCTTATTTTGACATTCAAAATCCTATTTTGACATTCGAAATGGGACCGAATTTCGTATTTTGACATTCAAAATCCTATTTTGACATTCGAACTGGGACCGAATTTCGTATTTTGACATTCAAAATCCTATTTTGACATTCAAACTGGGACCGAATTTCTTATTTTGACATTCAAAATCCTATTTTGACATTCGAACTGGGACCGAATTTCTTATTTTGACATTCAAAATCCTATTTTGACATTCGAACTGGGACCGAATTTTGTATTTTGACATTCAAAATCCTATTTTGGCATTCGAACTGGGACCGAATTTCGTATTTTGACATTCAAAATCCTATTTTGTCATTCGAACTGGGACCGAATTTCTTATTTTGACATTCGAAATCCTATTTTGACATTCGAACTGGGACCGAATTTCGTATTTTGACATTCAAAATCCTATTTTGACATTCGAACTTGGACCGAATTTCGAATTTTGACATTCAAAACCCTATTTTGACATTCGAAATGGGACCGAATTTCGTATTTTGACATTGAAAATCCTATTTTGACATTCGAACTGGGACCGAATTTCTTATTTTGACATTCAAAATCCTATTTTGACATTCGAACTGGGACCGAATTTCGTATTTTGACATTCAAAATCCTATTTTGACATTCGAACTGGGACCGAATTTCGTATTTTGACATTCAAAATCCTATTTTGATATTCGAACTGGGACCGAATTTCGTATTTTGACATTCAAAATCCTATTTTGACATTCGAACTGGGGCCGAATTTCTTATTTTGACATTCAAAATCCTATTTTGACATTCGAACTGGGACCGAATTTTGTATTTTGACATTCAAAATCCTATTTTGACATTCGAACTGGGACCGAATTTCGTATTTTGACATTCAAAATCCTATTTTGACATTCGAACTGGGACCGAATTTCGTATTTTGACATTCAAAATCCTATTTTGACATTCGAAATGGGACCGAATTTCGTATTTTGACATTCAAAATCCTATTTTGACATTCGAACTGGGACCGAATTTCGTATTTTGACATTCAAAATCCTATTTTGACATTCGAACTGGGACCGAATTTCGGATTTTGACATTCAAAATCCTATTTTGACATTCGAACTGGGACCGAATTTCGTATTTTGACATTCAAAATCCTATTTTGACGTTCGAAATGGGACCGAATTTCGTATTTTGACATTCAAAATCCTATTTTGACATTCGAAATGGGATCGAATTTCGTATTTTGACATTCAAAATCCTATTTTGACATTCGAACTGGGACCGAATTTCGTATTTTGACATTCAAAATCCTATTTTGACATTCGAACTGGGACCGAATTTCTTATTTTGACATTAAAAATCCTATTTTGACATTCAAACTGGGACCGAATTTTGTATTTTGACATTCAAAATCCTATTTTGACATTCGAAATGGGACCGAATTTCGTATTTTGACATTCTTAATCCTATTTTGACATTCGAACTGGGACCGAATTTCGTATTTTGACATTCAAAATCCTATTTTGACATTCGAACTTGGACCGATTTTCTTATTTTGACATTCAAAATCCTATTTTGACATTCGATTTTGACATTCAAAATCCTATTTTGACATTCGAACTGCGACCGAATTTCGTATTTTAACATTCAAAATCCTATTTTGACATTCGAACTGGGACCGAATTTCGTATTTTGACATTCAAAATCCTATTTTGACATTCGAACTGGGACCGAATTTCGTATTTTGACATTCAAAATCCTATTTTGACATTCGAACTTGGACCGAATTTCGTATTTTGACATTCAAAACCCTATTTTGACATTCGAAATGGGACCGAATTTCGTATTTTGACATTGAAAATCCTATTTTGACATTCGAACTGGGACCGAATTTCTTATTTTGACATTCAAAATCCTATTTTGACATTCGAACTGGGACCGAATTTCGTATTTTGACATTCAAAATCCTATTTTGACATTCGAACTGGGACCGAATTTCGTATTTTGACATTCAAAATCCTATTTTGATATTCGAACTGGGACCGAATTTCGTATTTTGACATTCAAAATCCTATTTTGACATTCGAACTGGGGCCGAATTTCTTATTTTGACATTCAAAATCCTATTTTGACATTCGAACTGGGACCGAATTTTGTATTTTGACATTCAAAATCCTATTTTGACATTCGAACTGGGACCGAATTTCGTATTTTGACATTCAAAATCCTATTTTGACATTGGAACTGGGACCGAATTTCGTATTTTGACATTCAAAATCCTATTTTGACATTCGAAATGGGACCGAATTTCGTATTTTGACATTCAAAATCCTATTTTGACATTCGAACTGGGACCGAATTTTGTATTTTAACATTCAAAATCCTATTTTGACATTCGAACTGGGACCGAATTTCGGATTTTGACATTCAAAATCCTATTTTGACATTCGAACTGGGACCGAATTTCGTATTTTGACATTCAAAATCCTATTTTGACGTTCGAAATGGGACCGAATTTCGTATTTTGACATTCAAAATCCTATTTTGACATTCGAAATGGGATCGAATTTCGTATTTTGACATTCAAAATCCTATTTTGACATTCGAACTGGGACCGAATTTCGTATTTTGACATTCAAAATCCTATTTTGACATTCGAACTGGGACCGAATTTCTTATTTTGACATTAAAAATCCTATTTTGACATTCAAACTGGGACCGAATTTTGTATTTTGACATTCAAAATCCTATTTTGACATTCGAAATGGGACCGAATTTCGTATTTTGACATTCTTAATCCTATTTTGACATTCGAACTGGGACCGAATTTCGTATTTTGACATTCAAAATCCTATTTTGACATTCGAACTTGGACCGAATTTCGTATTTTGACATTCAAAATCCTATTTTGACATTCGAACTGGGACCGAATTTCGTACTTTGACATTCAAAATCCTATATTGACATTCGAACTTGGACCGATTTTCTTATTTTGACATTCAAAATCCTATTTTGACATTCGAAATGGGACCGAATTTCGTATTTTGACATTCAAAATCCTATTTTGACATTCGAAATGGGACCGAATTTCGTATTTTGACATTCAAAATCCTATTTTGACATTCAAACTGGGACCGAATTTCTTATTTTGACATTCAAAATCCTATTTTGACATTCGAACTGGGACCGAATTTCTTATTTTGACATTCAAAATCCTATTTTGACATTCGAACTGGGACCGAATTTTGTATTTTGACATTCAAAATCCTATTTTGACATTCGAACTGGGACCGAATTTCGTATTTTGACATTCAAAATCCTATTTTGACATTCGAACTGGGACCGAATTTCTTATTTTGACATTCAAAATCCTATTTTGACATTCGAACTGGGACCGAATTTCTTATTTTGACATTCAAAATCCTATTTTGACATTCGAACTGGGACCGAATTTTGTATTTTGACATTCAAAATCCTATTTTGACATTCGAACTGGGACCGAATTTAGTATTTTGACATTCAAAATCCTATTTTGACATTCGAACTTGGACCGAATTTCTTATTTTGACATTCAAAATCAACCGGGACAATAGTCGTATTTCAATATAGGCACATAAGCAAGCAATCGATTTTACTAGCGCTCAGGTAAATTTACGGAGACTTTCCGATAATATCCGATATTGGCCGGCGATATTCGATTATCATTCGGCTAATCTGTCCAGGTAATGTCAGTGTTGCCTGGGGACAGTTGAGATTTCATCGCTTTATTTTAACAGCTTTCTCTGCAGCTTTCTCTGCGTGAAAACTTGATTTTAATTAAGCGCAGTTGAACTCCACTTTTATAAAGCATAACTGGGGTATGCATGGGTATAGATTGTGGGCATCGGTGAGGCGGTTCTAACGTGCACCCACAATCTATGTTTTGAGCAAAAATAAGAAAAAAAATCCTTTTTTTTTTTTTTTTTCAGATGAAAATTTTCAATTTTTATAGCTAAAATAAATCTCTGTATATTGCATGGGCAAGTTTTCGTAATGCAGGGACCGGAGGTATTCATCTGCTACCCCCATGTCACTTCGGATGATTTTATATAGGATATAACAGAGAACCAACGTAAACAAAATCATTCGTCTTGCAGATGCATTTTCAAGATGATTTAAGAAGCTGCATTTATTATTTTAATAGACTTCATTAGTTGTTTGTAACCTTAGATGGAGAATAAACGTGTTGTTCCCCTTTTAAAAATATTTGCGCAGTAGTAATCATATTGTTAAAAATAAATTTAGAAGGCTATCAGGATCCGAATGTGAAAGACACATATAAAATATTAAATAAATTCGTTTTTCTTTATATAGAAATTAAATGTAATTCGTGCCAAATAAATGAATTTAGAATATTTATACATTTTCGCTGGGTGAAAAAACTTAGATATTCACAGTCTATATATATCGAATTAAATTCTTCACTTAAAATTCGGGCGGTGTAAGGGCGGTGATGACCTGCAAAGCGCTGAAACACCATTTTCCATTAGACCCAAGTATGCAGTTCAACCTTGATACAGTTTTAATGATAACCAATCCGGTCTTTGTCTGACATGGTCAGAAATGCCGACCAGAAAGTAGGTTTTCACGCTTTGGTGATTATAAGGTAGTTAAAAGGATTACACCTGACATCCAGCGTATTTAGGCTGTCGCCGCAAGGTATTAAAGTCACGCTTCTTATAAAAACATTCTCACATGATAATTTGGCAGCGTCATAGGAAAGCTGTTTTGACAGACAAAACTGATTCTGTATATCAGGCAGGCTACTCTTAGCCAAGTCTGCATATAGAGATCTAGATTCTTAAAACGAAATTCTATGTTTAATTAAACTACATTTTTTGTTAAAGCACCATGCGGTGTAAACCTGACACGCCTCAATAATGCAAACGGTTTATTTTCTAAGGTAGGCCAAGAAACAATCCCATGTACAAGAATAAAATACCAAATGAGCCTTCGCATGAGAAAACAAGTTTGGTTTCCGACCAGGTCAGGCACAAGCCGGCCTGTACAGTCACAGAAGCAGGCTAGAAGTTTGAAATTTCGTATTTAAGAAGAAGAGGAATTTGCTATCTATGAAGCTTCATATTTAAGAAAAAGAGGAATTTGCTATCTATGAAGCGAAAACAAAGACGCAGAAACTTGCCATTTTCATTGAGAATTATCTCAAATTATTTCTTTGTCGTCAAGAATTTCATATATCGCATATAAGAAAGAAAGACAGATGGAAAGAAATGAATAAAAGAAAGAAAGAAAGAAAGAAAGAAAGAAAGAAAGAAAGAAAGAAAGAAAGAAAGAAATGAATGAATGAATGAATGAATGAATGAATGAATGCGTAATTACACATATTTATGTTGATAAATGTAGGAGTCTCCTCTACTACTATAGATGTTTAATGATTAAATGTTTTTCTTTCGTGTCAAAATGCTTTGAGAAAGATATTAAAAAATAGATTTTAAATATCTTTGAATTCTTCACCTTGGTTAAATAAGGCATGCATAATGTGTTATGGCACAGTGTCATCACCATGCACCGCTTTCGGTAAATGAGTAATTAAACTCGTTCGGTTTGCTCAATTATATCTCGAGTATGTGTGAAATACTTAAGTTAAATGGATTACATGTACATAATTTGATTTCTTTAATTGTTGTCGGGATTCAGTTGTTCAGGCGATGATCGCTTTAAACGTTTATGTTTGATGTTTTTGTTCTTTAATTAAAGCTAATAAAAGCTGCTATTTTGTTTGGATTGACTTTGAATGACAGATATCGAGCACTCGTCCTGTTGCGGATTACAGCATCAAAAGAAAAATACAAATACCTCACGAAATAATTATAAAAAAGATTCTCATAAAAATAAAATGAGTAGAACTTGATTGCGAATTTAACACAGTGTCATTACTAATTGACATTATGCAATCATGAGCGAATTGACATCTGTGTTTTCAATTCAGCATCTACTGCCGAAAAAGGAGAACAAAATATGGTAAAGTTTAATGTTTTATTTCCGCAAAATATCACTCTCTAAACTTAAGCCTATTGATTTATTCATATAAAATTCTTTATTACACTCTCAGTCATCAAATACATTTCATTTTCATATTAGAGCGATAATCTTCGCCCACGGCATTAATACCTGGAAATTAAGTCGGGTCTTATCGGTGCATTTTACGGATACTCACGGAAATTCCAGATAGAAAATATTATTTATTTTTTTTTTTGGTCCTTGCTCAAACAGACCAATTTATCGTTGAGCTACAAAAATAAAAAATACACCAGATTAAAGTATAATATTTGTACTAAATTGGACCGTTTGTGACGCCTAACATTTATGTAAAATTATAGCTTAAAATTGTTGCTGAAGTAATGGACCTAGGCGTAATTAACCGCGTTTTACGGAAATTTTGCTATATATTTAATTAAATGCGTACAACAAGACGGCCGTCCTCAAACAGACCATTTTATAATAGTGCTACGTCAAAAATTTAAAAACTATGGTAAAGATAAAGAATTATACTTTCTAACGCCGTTCGTGATATAAAAATATCAAAAGAAATAAGAAAGTTATGAAGTGTTAAATATTTTTTCCCTATATGTTTTATACAATTTATTGGCCAATACCTGTAGAAGTGCTAGTACGAGTAAAGTACCCCATGCCTATTTTGACATTCGAACTGGGACCGAATTTCGTATTTTAACATTCAAAATCCTATTTTGACATTCGAACTGGGACCGAATTTCGTATTTTGACATTCAAAATCCTATTTTGACATTCGAACTGGGACCGAATTTCGTATTTTGACATTCAAAATCCTATTTTGACATTCGAACTTGGACCGAATTTCGTATTTTGACATTCAAAACCCTATTTTGACATTCGAAATGGGACCGAATTTCGTATTTTGACATTGAAAATCCTATTTTGACATTCGAACTGGGACCGAATTTCTTATTTTGACATTCAAAATCCTATTTTGACATTCGAACTGGGACCGAATTTCGTATTTTGACATTCAAAATCCTATTTTGACATTCGAAATGGGACCGAATTTCGTATTTTGACATTGAAAATCCTATTTTGACATTCTAACTGGGACCGATTTTCGTATTTTGACATTCAAAATCCTATTTTGACATTCGAACTGGGACCGAATTTCTTATTTTGACATTCAAAATCCTATTTTGACATTCGAAATGGGACCGAATTTCGTATTTTGACATTCAAAATCCTATTTTGACATTCGAAATGGAACCGAATTTCGTATTTTGACATTCAAAATCCTATTTTGACATTCGAACTGGGACCGAATTTCGTATTTTGACATTCAAAATCCTATTTTGACATTCGAACTGGGACCGAATTTCGTATTTTGACATTCAAAATCCTATTTTGACATTCGAAATGGGACCGAATTTCGTATTTTGACATTCAAAATCCTATTTTGACATTCGAACTGGGACCGAATTTCGTATTTTGACATTCAAAATCCTATTTTGATATTGGAACTGGGACCGAATTTCGTATTTTGACATTCAAAATCCTATTTTGACATTCGAACTGGGGCCGAATTTCTTATTTTGACATTCAAAATCCTATTTTGACATTCGAACTGGGACCGAATTTTGTATTTTGACATTCAAAATCCTATTTTGACATTCGAACTGGGACCGAATTTCGTATTTTGACATTCAAAATCCTATTTTGACATTCGAACTGGGACCGAATTTCGTATTTTGACATTCAAAATCCTATTCTGACATTCGAAATGGGACCGAATTTCGTATTTTGACATTCAAAATCCTATTTTGACATTCGAACTGGGACCGAATTTTGTATTTTGACATTCAAAATCCTATTTTGACATTCGAACTGGGACCGAATTTCGGATTTTGACATTCAAAATCCTATTTTGACATTCGAACTGGGACCGAATTTCGTATTTTGACATTCAAAATCCTATTTTGACATTCGAAATGGGACCGAATTTCGTATTTTGACATTCAAAATCCTATTTTGACATTCGAACTGGGATCGAATTTCGTATTTTGACATTCAAAATCCTATTTTGACATTCGAACTGGGACCGAATTTCGTATTTTGACATTCAAAATCCTATTTTGACATTCGAACTGGGACCGAATTTCTTATTTTGACATTAAAAATCCTATTTTGACATTCAAACTTGGACCGAATTTTGTATTTTGACATTCAAAATCCTATTTTGACATTCGAAATGGGACCGAATTTCGTATTTTGACATTCTTAATCCTATTTTGACATTCGAACTGGGACCGAATTTCGTATTTTGACATTCAAAATCCTATTTTGACATTCGAACTTGGACCGAATTTCGTATTTTGACATTCAAAATCCTATATTGACATTCGAACTTGGACCGATTTTCTTATTTTGACATTCAAAATCCTATTTTGACATTCGAAATGGGACCGAATTTCGTATTTTGACATTCAAAATCCTATTTTGACATTCGAAATGGGACCGAATTTCGTATTTTGACATTCAAAATCCTATTTTGACATTCAAACTGGGACCGAATTTCTTATTTTGACATTCAAAATCCTATTTTGACATTCGAACTGGGACCGAATTTCTTATTTTGACATTCAAAATCCTATTTTGACATTCGAACTGGGACCGAATTTTGTATTTTGACATTCAAAATCCTATTTTGATATTCGAACTGGGACCGAATTTCGTATTTTGACATTCAAAATCCTATTTTGACATTCGAACTGGGGCCGAATTTCTTATTTTGACATTCAAAATCCTATTTTGACATTCGAACTGGGACCGAATTTTGTATTTTGACATTCAAAATCCTATTTTGACATTCGAACTGGGACCGAATTTCGTATTTTGACATTCAAAATCCTATTTTGACATTCGAACTGGGACCGAATTTCGTATTTTGACATTCAAAATCCTATTTTGACATTCGAAATGGGACCGAATTTCGTATTTTGACATTCAAAATCCTATTTTGACATTCGAACTGGGACCGAATTTCGTATTTTGACATTCAAAATCCTATTTTGACATTCGAACTGGGACCGAATTTCGGATTTTGACATTCAAAATCCTATTTTGACATTCGAACTGGGACCGAATTTCGTATTTTGACATTCAAAATCCTATTTTGACGTTCGAAATGGGACCGAATTTCGTATTTTGACATTCAAAATCCTATTTTGACATTCGAAATGGGATCGAATTTCGTATTTTGACATTCAAAATCCTATTTTGACATTCGAACTGGGACCGAATTTCGTATTTTGACATTCAAAATCCTATTTTGACATTCGAACTGGGACCGAATTTCTTATTTTGACATTAAAAATCCTATTTTGACATTCAAACTGGGACCGAATTTTGTATTTTGACATTCAAAATCCTATTTTGACATTCGAAATGGGACCGAATTTCGTATTTTGACATTCTTAATCCTATTTTGACATTCGAACTGGGACCGAATTTCGTATTTTGACATTCAAAATCCTATTTTGACATTCGAACTTGGACCGATTTTCTTATTTTGACATTCAAAATCCTATTTTGACATTCGAACTGGGACCGAATTTCGTATTTTGACATTCAAAATCCTATTTTGACATTCGAACTGGGACCGAATTTCGTATTTTAACATTCAAAATCCTATTTTGACATTCGAACTGGGACCGAATTTCGTATTTTGACATTCAAAATCCTATTTTGACATTCGAACTGGGACCGAATTTCGTATTTTGACATTCAAAATCCTATTTTGACATTCGAACTTGGACCGAATTTCGTATTTTGACATTCAAAACCCTATTTTGACATTCGAAATGGGACCGAATTTCGTATTTTGACATTGAAAATCCTATTTTGACATTCGAACTGGGACCGAATTTCTTATTTTGACATTCAAAATCCTATTTTGACATTCGAACTGGGACCGAATTTCGTATTTTGACATTCAAAATCCTATTTTGACATTCGAACTGGGACCGAATTTCGTATTTTGACATTCAAAATCCTATTTTGATATTCGAACTGGGACCGAATTTCGTATTTTGACATTCAAAATCCTATTTTGACATTCGAACTGGGGCCGAATTTCTTATTTTGACATTCAAAATCCTATTTTGACATTCGAACTGGGACCGAATTTTGTATTTTGACATTCAAAATCCTATTTTGACATTCGAACTGGGACCGAATTTCGTATTTTGACATTCAAAATCCTATTTTGACATTGGAACTGGGACCGAATTTCGTATTTTGACATTCAAAATCCTATTTTGACATTCGAAATGGGACCGAATTTCGTATTTTGACATTCAAAATCCTATTTTGACATTCGAACTGGGACCGAATTTTGTATTTTAACATTCAAAATCCTATTTTGACATTCGAACTGGGACCGAATTTCGGATTTTGACATTCAAAATCCTATTTTGACATTCGAACTGGGACCGAATTTCGTATTTTGACATTCAAAATCCTATTTTGACGTTCGAAATGGGACCGAATTTCGTATTTTGACATTCAAAATCCTATTTTGACATTCGAAATGGGATCGAATTTCGTATTTTGACATTCAAAATCCTATTTTGACATTCGAACTGGGACCGAATTTCGTATTTTGACATTCAAAATCCTATTTTGACATTCGAACTGGGACCGAATTTCTTATTTTGACATTAAAAATCCTATTTTGACATTCAAACTGGGACCGAATTTTGTATTTTGACATTCAAAATCCTATTTTGACATTCGAAATGGGACCGAATTTCGTATTTTGACATTCTTAATCCTATTTTGACATTCGAACTGGGACCGAATTTCGTATTTTGACATTCAAAATCCTATTTTGACATTCGAACTTGGACCGAATTTCGTATTTTGACATTCAAAATCCTATTTTGACATTCGAACTGGGACCGAATTTCGTACTTTGACATTCAAAATCCTATATTGACATTCGAACTTGGACCGATTTTCTTATTTTGACATTCAAAATCCTATTTTGACATTCGAAATGGGACCGAATTTCGTATTTTGACATTCAAAATCCTATTTTGACATTCGAAATGGGACCGAATTTCGTATTTTGACATTCAAAATCCTATTTTGACATTCAAACTGGGACCGAATTTCTTATTTTGACATTCAAAATCCTATTTTGACATTCGAACTGGGACCGAATTTCTTATTTTGACATTCAAAATCCTATTTTGACATTCGAACTGGGACCGAATTTTGTATTTTGACATTCAAAATCCTATTTTGACATTCGAACTGGGACCGAATTTCGTATTTTGACATTCAAAATCCTATTTTGACATTCGAACTGGGACCGAATTTCTTATTTTGACATTCAAAATCCTATTTTGACATTCGAACTGGGACCGAATTTCTTATTTTGACATTCAAAATCCTATTTTGACATTCGAACTGGGACCGAATTTTGTATTTTGACATTCAAAATCCTATTTTGACATTCGAACTGGGACCGAATTTAGTATTTTGACATTCAAAATCCTATTTTGACATTCGAACTTGGACCGAATTTCTTATTTTGACATTCAAAATCCTATTTTGACATTCGAACTGGGACCGAATTTCGTATTTTAACATTCAAAATCCTATTTTGACATTCGAACTGGGACCGAATTTCGTATTTTGACATTCAAAATCCTATTTTGACATTCGAACTGGGACCGAATTTCGTATTTTGACATTCAAAATCCTATTTTGACATTCGAACTTGGACCGAATTTCGTATTTTGACATTCAAAACCCTATTTTGACATTCGAAATGGGACCGAATTTCGTATTTTGACATTGAAAATCCTATTTTGACATTCGAACTGGGACCGAATTTCTTATTTTGACATTCAAAATCCTATTTTGACATTCGAACTGGGACCGAATTTCGTATTTTGACATTCAAAATCCTATTTTGACATTCGAAATGGGACCGAATTTCGTATTTTGACATTGAAAATCCTATTTTGACATTCTAACTGGGACCGATTTTCGTATTTTGACATTCAAAATCCTATTTTGACATTCGAACTGGGACCGAATTTCTTATTTTGACATTCAAAATCCTATTTTGACATTCGAAATGGGACCGAATTTCGTATTTTGACATTCAAAATCCTATTTTGACATTCGAAATGGAACCGAATTTCGTATTTTGACATTCAAAATCCTATTTTGACATTCGAACTGGGACCGAATTTCGTATTTTGACATTCAAAATCCTATTTTGACATTCGAACTGGGACCGAATTTCGTATTTTGACATTCAAAATCCTATTTTGACATTCGAAATGGGACCGAATTTCGTATTTTGACATTCAAAATCCTATTTTGACATTCGAACTGGGACCGAATTTCGTATTTTGACATTCAAAATCCTATTTTGATATTGGAACTGGGACCGAATTTCGTATTTTGACATTCAAAATCCTATTTTGACATTCGAACTGGGGCCGAATTTCTTATTTTGACATTCAAAATCCTATTTTGACATTCGAACTGGGACCGAATTTTGTATTTTGACATTCAAAATCCTATTTTGACATTCGAACTGGGACCGAATTTCGTATTTTGACATTCAAAATCCTATTTTGACATTCGAACTGGGACCGAATTTCGTATTTTGACATTCAAAATCCTATTCTGACATTCGAAATGGGACCGAATTTCGTATTTTGACATTCAAAATCCTATTTTGACATTCGAACTGGGACCGAATTTTGTATTTTGACATTCAAAATCCTATTTTGACATTCGAACTGGGACCGAATTTCGGATTTTGACATTCAAAATCCTATTTTGACATTCGAACTGGGACCGAATTTCGTATTTTGACATTCAAAATCCTATTTTGACATTCGAAATGGGACCGAATTTCGTATTTTGACATTCAAAATCCTATTTTGACATTCGAACTGGGATCGAATTTCGTATTTTGACATTCAAAATCCTATTTTGACATTCGAACTGGGACCGAATTTCGTATTTTGACATTCAAAATCCTATTTTGACATTCGAACTGGGACCGAATTTCTTATTTTGACATTAAAAATCCTATTTTGACATTCAAACTTGGACCGAATTTTGTATTTTGACATTCAAAATCCTATTTTGACATTCGAAATGGGACCGAATTTCGTATTTTGACATTCTTAATCCTATTTTGACATTCGAACTGGGACCGAATTTCGTATTTTGACATTCAAAATCCTATTTTGACATTCGAACTTGGACCGAATTTCGTATTTTGACATTCAAAATCCTATTTTGACATTCGAACTGGGACCGAATTTCGTATTTTGACATTCAAAATCCTATATTGACATTCGAACTTGGACCGATTTTCTTATTTTGACATTCAAAATCCTATTTTGACATTCGAAATGGGACCGAATTTCGTATTTTGACATTCAAAATCCTATTTTGACATTCGAAATGGGACCGAATTTCGTATTTTGACATTCAAAATCCTATTTTGACATTCAAACTGGGACCGAATTTCTTATTTTGACATTCAAAATCCTATTTTGACATTCGAACTGGGACCGAATTTCTTATTTTGACATTCAAAATCCTATTTTGACATTCGAACTGGGACCGAATTTTGTATTTTGACATTCAAAATCCTATTTTGACATTCGAACTGGGACCGAATTTCGTATTTTGACATTCAAAATCCTATTTTGACATTCGAACTGGGACCGAATTTCTTATTTTGACATTCAAAATCCTATTTTGACATTCGAACTGGGACCGAATTTCTTATTTTGACATTCAAAATCCTATTTTGACATTCGAACTGGGACCGAATTTCTTATTTTGACATTCAAAATCCTATTTTGACATTCGAACTGGGACCGAATTTTGTATTTTGACATTCAAAATCCTATTTTGACATTCGAACTGGGACCGAATTTAGTATTTTGACATTCAAAATCCTATTTTGACATTCGAACTTGGACCGAATTTCTTATTTTGACATTCAAAATCCTATTTTGACATTCGAACTGGGACCGAATTTCGTATTTTGACATTGAAAATCTTATTTTGACATTCGAACTGGGACCGAATTCTTATTTTGACATTCAAAATCCTATTTTGACATTCGAACTGGGACCGAATTTCGTATTTTGACATTCAAAATCCTATTTTGACATTCGAAATGGGACTGAATTTCGTATTTTGACATTGAAAATCCTATTTTAACATTCGAACTGGGACCGATTTTCGTATTTTGTCATTCAAAATCCTATTTTGACATTCGAACTGGGACCGAATTTCTTATTTTGACATTCAAAATCCTATTTTGACATTCGAAATGGGACCGAATTTCGTATTTTGACATTCAAAATCCTATTTTGACATTCGAAATGGAACCGAATTTCGTATTTTGACATTCAAAATCCTATTTTGACATTCGAACTAGGACCAAATTTCGTATTTTGACATTCAAAATCCTATTTTGACATTCGAACTGGGACCGAATTTCGTATTTTGACATTGAAAATCCTATTTTGACATTCGAAATGGGACCGAATTTCGTATTTTGACATTCAAAATCCTATTTTGACATTCGAACTGGGACCGAATTTCGTATTTTGACATTCAAAATCCTATTTTGACATTCGAATTAGGACCGAATTTCGTATTTTGACATTCAAAATCCTATTTTGACATTCGAACTGGGACCGAATTTCTTATTTTGACATTCAAAATCCTATTTTGACATTCGAACTTGGACCGAATTTCGTATTTTGACATTCAAAATCCTATTTTGACATTCGAACTGGGACCGAATTTCGTATTTTGACATTCAAAATCCTATTTTGACATTCGAACTGGGACCGAATTTTGTATTTTGACATTCAAAATCCTATTTTGACATTCGAACTGGGACCGAATTTCGTATTTTGACATTCAAAATCCTATTTTGACATTCGAACTGGGATCGAATTTCGTATTTTGACATTCAAAAAACTATTTTGACATTCGAACTGGGACCGAATTTCTTATTTTGACATTCAAAATCCTATTTGACATTCAAACGGGAACCGAATTTCTTATTTTGACAATCAAAATCCTATTTTGACATTCGAACTGGGACCGAATTTCTTATTTTGACATTCAAAATCCTATTTTGACATTCGAACTGGGACCGAATTTCGTATTTTGACTTTCAAAATCCTATTTTGACATTCGAACTGGGACCGAATTTCGTATTTTGACTTTCAAAATCCTATTTTGACATTCGAACTGGGACCGAATTTCGTATTTGGCATTCAAAATCCTATTTTGACATTCGAACTGGGACCGAATTTCGTATTTTGACTTTCAAAATCCTAGTTTGACATTCGAACTGGGACCGAATTTCTTATTTTGACATTCAAAATCCTATTTTGACATTCGAACTGGGACCGAATTTCTTATTTTGACATTCAAAATCCTATTTTGACATTTGATTTGGCCTTGAATATGCTATTTTGATATTCAAAATCCTATTTTGACATTCTATTTGGTCAGGAATATGCTATTTTGATATTCAAAATCCTATTTTGACATTCCATTTGGTCAGAAATATGCTATTTTGACATTCAATATCCTGTTTTGACATTCCATTTGGTGAGGAATATGCTATTTTGATATTCAAAATCCTATTTTGACAGTCAAATTTGCCAAGTATATGCTATTTTGATATTCAAAATCCTATTTTGACATTCGATTTGGTCAAGAATATGCTATTTTGATATTTGGTAGTGGTCTCCCGTTCAGATTCGTTGGTTTTCCCCTGGTTCTCCGAGCTCCTCCACCACGTTGGACCACATAACGCCAACATCCGCGCCTTCAAGAATGCGTATATAAGTTCAATGAGCTTTCTGTGTAATTGAAATAAAATAAATAAAGTTTAACCTTTTTAGTTTGATATTCAAAATCCTATTTTGACATTCGATTTTGTCAAGAATATGCTAGTTTGATATTCAAAATCCTATTTGACAGGCTTTTTTTTTTTTTTTTTTTTTTTTTTTTTTTTTGTATGTTATAATGTGCATACCCATATTGTTTGTTAAAGGGGTGCTCACACCACAGCGTATAGCGCCAACGTATGCCGACGTATGAGATATTTTGTCCATACGTTGGTGTACGTTGCATACGTTCGGCATAAGTTTTGCATAAGTTAGGGGTACGCTACAATACGCTGGCATACGTTGTCGTACGTCGTGTACGCCCAGAAATTTTGTGCATGCACAAAATTTTCAACGTATGCCGACGTACTGATAATACGTTACTCATAAGTTAGGCGTACGCAACGAATACGTTATGCATAAGTTCATGAACGTTACCTGTAAGTTACTCATACGTGCGCATACGTTGTCGTACGCCAAAGCTCACCTGGATTTTTGTTTAGCGTATGAGAAGCGTATGCATAACGCATTACCAACGTACGAGTAGCGTGCTCGGAACGTACGCAGCGTATGTTAAACGTGCGAGGAACGTACTCAGCGTATGCACAACTTACACGTAGCGCATTGGTCAGCGTTCGGGATTTTATGTATAAAAATGGAAGGAATAGGGACTGTGTTCATGATTAAATAGCCACATGGAAGCATCAAAATAATATACTCGGCCAACAACAAATTGCACAATAAATTGTATTCACTGTTGTATTATCCATTTGTTTGTAAGAACTGGATGCCTTCAAAGCTCATATTCGATGACCCTTTATAAAATTATCGACATATAAAGTATGAAAGATTTGTTGAATATTAAAGTCACCTTTTCAAAATATGCTTAATACGAAATCGAATATCAAAGGTAACTGAAGATTTAAGCAGGTAGATTCCACAATATGCTGGTTATTTTCAGTACGTGTATATCGAATTATTACATTTTTGTAGAAATGAAAAGGTGTTGAGAAATTGTTATGGGAGACTTCCTTAGTTGTGAGAAGTGTTAAGATTGAAACAGAAACAGGCGCGAATCTTAAAAACGTTACCCTGGCATCATAATATATGTTTCTACTAGGTCTACTCAAGTAAGACAAGAATACAGGCAGTGCCAATTTGTTTGTTTCGATTTTGGTGTGTGCATGGAAGCTTAGTCACTAAAATTCATGTATCGAATACGATGAACTATTGCACAATTAAGTATAGTTTATGAGTTCTATCATGCAAGTTTTCAGCTCCAGTCAATTATTAATTTTGTCATTATTGATGATTTTGTCACTTTTGTTAAGTGACCCATAAACTCAGTTCTACCTAATTAGGAAATGATTCTTCTGAGAAACGATATAAGAAATTCACAAAATGCACCCGAAGAATCAGGTGTGTAGATTACTTTGGTCATTTTAATTTCCTTTTATTTATTTATTTATTTATTTATTTATTTATTTATTTATTTTCCATTTTTACTGGATATATGTTTGACTCCCTTTTTTGAAGAACGTCAAGTTCGTTAGAAGCACGATGTGCATACGTTTGGAATACGTCAGACGTACGTTGTTCATACGCTCCTAATAAGTCACGAACGCTATGCTAACTCTGGGCGCACGCTGTTATACGCTTTTATAAGTCATGATACGCCAGGGATACGTTATGAATAAGCTACTCATACGTTAGACATACGTTCCGTGCGCTAAGCATACGCTTTGCATACGTTCAGAGAGAGCATTTTCCAAATTTTTAACATAGAATGAACAACGTATGACAACGTACAATAACGTACTGGGTGTTTTTTCATACGCTGCTCATACGTTGGCTAATACGTTGTGGTCTGAGCGGGCCTTTAGGGGTGCTCACACCACAGGGTATAGCGCCAACGTATGACGACGTATGCGTCATGTTGTCCATACGTTGGTGTACGTTACACATGTTCGGCATAAGTTTTGCATAAGTTACTGGTACGCTACAATACCATGTCATACGTTGTGTACATGCACAAAATTTCCAACGTATGGCGACGTACTGATAATACGTTACTAATAAGTTGGTAGTGGTCTCCCGTTCAGATTCGCTATAAGTTCACGAACGTTACCTTTAAGTAACTCATACGCTCGCATACGTTGTCATACGCCAAAGCTCTCCTGTATTTTTAGCGTATGAGAAGCGTATTACCAACGTACGAACAGCGTTCGCCTGGCGCACTCGGAACGTATGCAGCGTATGTGAAACGTGTGAAGAACGTTCTCAGCGTATGCGCAACTTACGCGTAGCGCATTGGTCGGGATTTTATATATAAAAATGGAAGGAATAGGTACTGTGTTCATGATTAAATAGTCACATGGAAGCATCAAAATGGTATACTCGACCAAAAACAATCTGCACAATTGTGTGTATGGCTAAAATTTTATCCACTGTTATATTATCGCTTGTCAAGAGAATATTTTTGTAAGGACGGGATGACTTCAAAGCTCATATTGAATGGCCCTTTTTATAAAATTGTCGACATATAAAGTTCCAAAGGTTTTTATACCCCGCCACTTGAAAAAGTGCCGGGTATTATGTTATACCCTCCGCAAAAAATTGCGCTCGAGTGTCCGTCCGTCCGTCTGTCTGTCCGTCCGTCAGCGCTTCGTTTCCGGGCTCTATCTTGAGCATTTATTGACCAATTTTCTTCAAACTTTGTATAGGAGTTCATATTAAGAAGGAGTGGTTTGGGATTGAAGATGAATAAATTTCGTCGAATATGTGCAGAGTTATGGCCCTTGATTTACGTTAAAATTGCGTTTCCGGGCTCTGTCTTGAGCATTTATTGACCAATTTTATTCAAACTTTGTATATAGGAGTCAATATTAGGAAGGAGTGGTTTGGGATTGAATATGAGCAATTATTGACCAATTTTCTTCAGACTTAGTATAGGAATTCATATTAGGAAGGAGTGGTCTGGGATTGAATATGGGTAAATTTCGTAAAATAAGTACAGAGTTATAGCCCTTGTTACGTTAAAATTTCATTTCCAGGCTCTTTGAGCATTTATTGACCAATTTTCTTCAAAGTTTATGTAGGAGTTCACATCAGGAAAAAGTGGTTGGGGATTGAAGATGGATAAATTTCGTCAAAATAACTACAGAGTTATGGCCCTTGATTAACGTTAAAATGTCATTTTGATTATCTATCTTGATTTTTATTGACAATTTTTCTTATCAAATTTTGTATAGGTGTTCATATCAGGAAGGAGTGGTTTGGGATTGAAGATAGGTAATTGTTTTCAAATAAATACAGAGTAAATGCCCTTGATTTATGTAACAATTTCTTTTCCATGCTCTATCTTGAGCATCTTTAGACCAGTTTGCTTCAACCTTTGTATATGAATTCATATCTGGAAGGTATGGTTTGGTATTGTAGATTAATGTCATCAAGATATTCTGTGTATTTGTACTAAATTAAATTTGCGTGGCGGGTATCATGCATGCCTGCAGCGCTTTTATTTTTATTTATTTATTTTTATTATTATTATTATTTTTTTTTTTTTGTATTTTTTTTTCCAATTCAGTTTAACGTCCCTTTCAAGATTATTTCAACTCATATTATGAGACGGATCAATCGAGAGGTGGGGCAAAACTGACCCATAAACTAATTTCAACCTAATTATAGGAAATGATCCTTCTGAGAAACGATATAAGAACTCCACAAAATGCACCTGAAGAATCAGGTATGTAGATTTCCTTAATCATTTTTCTTTTTCTTTTATTTATTTATTTATTTATTTATTTATTTATTTATTTATTTATTTATTTATTTATTTATTTATTTATTTATTTGTTTGTTTGTTTATTTATTTTTCACTTTTTACTGGATATGTCTAAAGTGCCGGTCCCACTGCGCTTACGATCGCTTAAGATCGCAATACGATTCTCTAAATAATAATTTGGGGATCGTTTCTTTGACCCCAATATGCAGATTAAGTAAGCATAAACACGCTGGAAAACATTTCACATAGTTTGTCTGCGCAGTCTTATCGCAAAACTAATGATTTCGCAATCGTACGATTGCTTACGATTCAGTGGGACTGGCACTTTAGACTCACCTTTTTGACGAACATTGAGTTCGTCAGAAGTGCGCTGTGCGTACGTTTGGAAAACGTCAGACGTGCGTTGTACATACGCTCCTTATAAGTCACGAACGTTATGCTAACGCTGGGCGTACGCTGTTATAAGTCATGGTACGCCAGGGATACGTTATGAATAAGCTACTCATACGTTAGACATACGTTTGCGCTAAGCATACGCTTTGCATAAGTTCAGAGAGAGCCTATTCCGGATTTTTAACATAAAATGAACAGCGTATAACAACGTACAACAGCGTACTGGATATTTTTTCATACGTTGGCTAATACGTCAAAGTGGTCTGAGCGGGCCTTTAAGTTAATGTAGCTCAGTGACCATCATTAAGGGAATAGATGCTTATCCGGCGTATCGCTTCATCAGAATAGCATGTCCGTGACATGTATACTCCCTTGAACCAAACGTTTGTAGCAAAGCTAGGGTTTGAAGGGGTATACAATTGTTTTGATCCAAAACATAGATTTTGTGGGTACTCGTTAGCAATGCCTCGCCGAGATGGTTGTAACGTGAACACAAAATCCATGTTTCGAGCAAAAATATGGAAAATATCAAACTTTTTCCTCTGAAAATTTTCAATTTGTAGCGGCAGTTCATATTGCTGAATATTGCATGGTCGAGGTTTCGTAATGCATTCTTATTGCTTTCTCACAACGTATTTATGGTTGTGTTTTGCTACTGGTTGCACCAGTCCCTGTTGATTGCTTACTTTTAACTTTAAACAAACCCAGAACTCAAACAACAACAAACGTAAGAATCATGTTTTAAGCCTAGGTTACATTTGCCCCGATCATCGTACGATTTTTCGGTCTGCGATTTTCCCTACGATTTTTAGACATCGTAGATGATCGTGGGCTACGACGTATGTGTTTAAAATTCATACGGGCATCGTACGATTTCTTTATCTTCCTTTTATCGACGTTCTGATACAAAAACGCAAGGCCGCATCGTACGGTTGCCGTAGGTCTCCGCAGATTTTAAGTGGATATCGTACGGATCTCGTGCAATGTCCGTACGGAGTCCCTATACGTTCTGATACAAACGCAAGGAGGCCGTACGGTAGTCGTAGGGTCTCCGCAGACCTTAAGTGGAAATCGTATAGCTTGCCATGATCGTACGATGCCAATTTTTGCATTTTCGTGCAGTCTCCGTAGGATGACCTTACGTTGTCACCACGATTATACGACTCCCTACGAACTCCGTAGCCTCTACGATTTTGTAATAGTCTGCACTATTACAGCTTTTTAAAATCGTAAGACCGTAGCCCGTAGATACGTCGTAGGGCATAATACAGGCGCCATACGGAGACCCTGCGATGATCGAGCGGTTACCGCACGATTTTTGTACGATAATTTGGGGACAAAATTCGTACAGTTATCGTAGGGAGGTCGCAACGGGTTCCATAGTATGTTACATTTGCCCAGATCGTTGTACGATTTTTCGGTCTGCGATTTTCCCTACGTTTTTTTTTTTTTTTTTTTTTCAACATCGAAGGTGATCATGGGCTACGACGTAGGTGTTTACGAGTACAATTCATATGGGCATCGTACGATTTCTTGTTCTGGCTTTCTTCGATGTTTTGAGTCAGAACCGCTTGGAGATCTTAGGGAAATGGTAGGGTCTCAACACACTTAAAGTGGAAATCGTACGAAGCCCGTGCGATGCCCGTGAGGAGTCCTTACGATTTCTAACTCAGCCCTTGCGATCTCCCTACGATAGTCGTACGATGTTAGGTGTCCGTCCGTCTTTCGTGTACTACCAAACGTGTACAACCTCACAGTGCATCATGGCTAGGGCAAGCGGTTCACACAAGAAACGTCACAGAATTATACAGATGACGGGGAAGCAAACCGCACTGAGCAAAAGAATTGTGCAGTTCTTCGAAGACAGGCCGTACTTCTATGATATTTCAAACGAACAATAGAACAACAAAGAATTGAAAGACTCAGAACTGCAGCAGTTTGCCGACACTATCGGCAGGAAACGTAATAGCTCTGTCACACATTCACGTATCAGCGGCGTATCGCTCGCGTATCTATGAAAATGTCAATACGCCGAGGTCTGAGCCGTATTTTGCTCGTACGACGTATGTACCACGTATGTGTGACGTTCCTGCTTCGTTCCCGTGGCGTATACGTGACGTATCTGAACTCGTATGGAATTTCACTTTCGTATGTACGGCGTATCAAGGCGTATGTGCTACGTATGTGTGACGTATGTATGGCTTATGAAGTGTACTCGTGACGTATATACGACGTATGTACTACGTTCCATTCTTATCTCCGTGCCCGTCTGCTTTGTACCAATTGCTTTTTAATACCTATGAGAACAAACGATTGTGTTCACTTTGTTCATGCAGTTCACACATTATAGCTATCAATTATCAGGGGTCGAAGATGCCACCGGAGAAATCTAGAGCAACACCGAAGGAAAAAAAAAGAACAACAAATGTGGTGGTGGTGGGGGAGGGGGGCATCTCCAAGTTCCCCATCCTGGTCGTAAGACGACATTAACAAAGATAGAGGCTACACCAAGCATAGCCCTGAAAGAACCCTGCATGGCACCCAGAACCGTGAGAAACATCTGATCCGTGGCTTCGGAAAAACGAAAACATGCATATAGAAGCATTAAGATTCTCTTAAAAAGCCACAAAATGTTCCAACTACGTCACACATACTCCACAGCAGCGAAACGTGCGTAGCACATACGTAGCACATTGATACACGAGATACGCCACACGTACGTCGCTGATAGAAACAAAAAGAGAGTCGATGATACGCCACACATACGTCACACATACGTTGCAGATACGAAAGGTACGCTGTACATACGTCACGGTTACGTGACATCTTAACCGCGACGTACGTGTGGCGTATGAGGAGTATGAGCTACGTATCTACGGCGTACCTGCCATGTTGCTTTCGTATGTACCACGTATGTGTGACGTATGTACGGCATATCCGACCTGCCACGGTACGTGCCACGAATTTTTAAGTGCACACAAGAAAACGTAGCACCTCGGCGTATGAGGAGTATGAGCTACGTATGCTCACGTATGTACGTACGCGTGACATATCTTTCGTATCTCGATACGCCGTAGATACGTGAGTCGATACGCGATAGCGTGACAGCGGTTTAAGTATAGGGACAGTGTTCTCTTTAAACATCGAAAGAAAAACTTAATTATTATCGTATTCTGTTGTAGGTTCGCTTATAAACTATTGAAAATAGAGTATTCACAACTTTCGGAAAAAAGCTACAGCGACTTCGGTTTACAAGAAACAAATATCCTCCCTGTGGCGAATAATTATGTCCAGCGGCTGTTTGGTTCAGATTTTAGAATCATGCGCATTTTCATGGGATGGGGCATGTAGCTGGTTGTTAGGCAGTCTACCGTACTGAGCTGACGGGTCCCATTTGGCTTCACCAAGAAAGGTATCATGTTCGCCAAATCTCGTCGGGCCATCGGACATGATCGATAAAAACCGCCCTGGGCCGACTTATATTTCTGAACGCAAGACACTGTGAACGACGTCATTTTTGGTCGAAATTTGTTCGAAACGTAAGGTCATGAAACTGATCGTTTCGGTTCATTCTTGTCCATTCGGTTTTATTTTGACTGGTTGTCATTGTCGCAAAATATTCGTGATCTATCCATATGATGACCGCACGATACCCGTACGATTGTAATAACCTTGCGATATAGCCGTACGGATGTCGCACGATCACCCTGAAGGTCTACAATTATCTTACGATTTTAGTCCCCAACTTATCATAAAAACCGTGCGGTGACCGCTGGATCACCGCATGGTTTCCGTAAGGCGCCCGTACGATACTACCTACGACGTGTCTACGGGCTACGGTCTTACATTTTTTAAAAAATTATAAAATTGCAGACTACTACAAAATCGTACTGGAGGCTACGGAGATCGTAGAAAGCCGTAGGAAGCCGTAGAATCGTAGGAACATCGTAGGGTCACCCTGTGGAGACCGCACGAAAATGCAAAAAATGACATCGCACGATCATCGCAAGCTAATCGTAGGCCAAATATAACCTAGTCTCTACTCATAGCATTTATCAATTACAAGCAATTACTGTAAAACGACTCTAACAGTTTTCCCACTTATGTTTTGGTAACACTAGCACTTACGGATAGTTTCGGATGAAATTTTTAAACCTTTTTGAGCTAAGCTAAAATAATTTGACTGGGGTTAGATAATATAAGGGTACTTAAGGATGAACATATTATATCCTTAAGTACCCTTGTCTTGCATAAATTCGTCACAAAATCTTAGCTATGCCACAAAAATATCCACAAAAATATCAGAATTTTACCCAAACTATTCTTAAGAAATAGTGTGACATACGCCCCTGTCTCACTGGAATGCGAGAACTGGAGACAAAATGTTGCGGCGACAGGTTCGCGACACTCGCGCGACAGTCTTGCGAAATATTTTGGCATAAAATTTTTTAACATGTTTAAAACTTTCGCGACCAGATCTCGACTAGTTAAGCTAGTATCTCACTGGCATGCGAATTTAATCTAGTATTCTGCTGGCATGCGAATGCCCCTCGACTATTTTGCGAATTTGATCGAGTGTCGCACGAGTGTCGTGAGAATTTTCATGTGTCGCGAACAGGTCGCGAAGGTTTTGAACATGTTTCTGTCATAATCCTGTATGTTTTGGATTGAATGCAGATTAAATTGAATCTTTGAATCTTTGAATCCTTGTTTAAAAATTTAATGCAAATTTTTTTGCCAAAATATTTCGCAAGACTGTCGGTCCCAGTTCGAATGTCAAAACAGGATTTTGAATGTCAAAATACGAAATTCGGTCCCAGTTCGAATGTCTAAATAGGATTTTTAATGTCAAAATACGAAATTCGGTCCAAGTTCGAATGTCAAAATAGGATTTTGAATGTCAAAATACGAAATTCGGTCCAAGTTCGAATGTCAAAATAGGATTTTGAATGTCAAAATACGAAATTCGGTCCCAGTTCGAATGTCAAAATAGGATTTTGAATGTCAAAATACGAAATTCGGTCCCAGTTCGAATGTCAAAATAGGATTTTGAATGTCAAAATACGAAATTCGGTCCCAGTTCGAATGTCAAAATAGGATTTTGAATGTCAAAATACGAAATTCGGTCCCAGTTCGAATGTCAAAATAGGATTTTGAATGTCAAAATACGAAATTCGGTCTCAGTTCGAATGTCAAAATAGGATTTTGAATGTCAAAATACGAAATTCGATCCCAGTTCGAATGTCAAAATAGGATTTTGAATGTCAAAATAGGAAATTCGGTCCCAGTTCGAATGTCAAAATAGGATTTTGAATGTCAAAATAAGAAATTCGGTCCCAGTTCGAATGTCAAAATAGGATTTTGAATGTCAAAATACGAAATTCGGTCCCAGTTCGAATGCCAAAATAGGATTTTGAATGTCAAAATAAGAAATTCGGTCCAAGTTCGAATGTCAAAATAGGATTTTGAATGTCAAAATAGGATTTTGAATGTCAAACTACGAAATTCGGTCCAAGTTCGAATGTCAAAATAGGATTTTGAATGTCAAACTACGAAATTCGGTCCCAGTTCGAATGTCAAAATAGGATTTTGAATGTCAAAATACGAAATTCGGTCCCACTTCAAAGGTCAAAATAGGATTTTGAATGTCAAAATACGAAATTCGGTCCCAGTTCGAATGTCAAAATAGGATTTTGAATGTCAAAATAGGAAATTCGGTCCCAGTTCAAAGGTCAAAATAGGATTTTGAATGTCAAAATACGAAATTCGGTCCCAGTTCGAATGTCAAAATAAGATTTTGAATGTCAAAATACGAAATTCGGTCCCAGTTCGAATGTCAAAATAGGATTTTGAATGTCAAAATAAGAAATTCGGTCCAAGTTCGAATGTCAAAATAGGATTTTGAATGTCAAAATACGAAATTCGGTCCCAGTTCGAATGTCAAAATAGGATTTTGAATGTCAAAATACGAAATTCGGTCCCAGTTCGAATGTCAAAATAGGATTTTGTTTGTTTGTGTTGAGGCTTAACGTCCCAGTCAACAATTTTTCAGTCATGTCGGGACGGAGCCAACGCTTCCTGGGTTTAACCAGTACTGTAGGGAGTAGATGTGCCTTCCTCAAGGACACAACACGGTGACGCTTGTGGGGTTCGAATCCAGGACCTCAAGATTCGGAGTCCGACGCTCTACCACTACGCCACCGCGCTCCCTAAAATAGGATTTTGAATGTCAAAATACGAAATTCGGTCCCAGTTCGAATGTCAAAATAGGATTTTGAATGTCAAAATACGAAATTCGGTCCCATTTCGAATGTCAAAATAGGATTTGGAATGTCAAAATACAAAATTCGGTCCCAGTTCGAATGTCAAAATAGGATTTTGAATGTCAAAATAAGAAATTCGGTCCCAGTTCGAATGTCAAAATAGGATTTTGAATGTCAAAATACGAAATTCGGTCCCAGTTCGAATGTCAAAATAGGATTTTGAATGTCAAAATAAGAAATTCGGTCCCAGTTCGAATGTCAAAATAGGATTTTGAATGTCAAAATACGAAATTCGGTCCCATTTCGAATGTCAAAATAGGATTTTGAATGTCAAAATACGAAATTCGGTCCCAGTTCGAATGTCAAAATAGGATTTTGAATGTCAAAATACGAAATTCGGTCCCAGTTCGAATGTCAAAATAGGATTTTGAATGTCAAAATACGAAATTCGGTTCCATTTCGAATGTCAAAATTGGATTTTGAATGTCAAAATACGAAATTCGGTCCCATTTAGAATGTCAAAATAGGATTTTGAATATCAAAATAAGAAATTCGGTCCCAGTTCGAATGTCAAAATAGGATTTTGAATGTCAAAATAAGAAATTCGGTCCCAGTTCGAATGTCAAAATAGGATTTTGAATGTCAAAATACGAAATTCGGTCCAAGTTCGAATGTCAAAATAGGATTTTGAATGTCAAAATACGAAATTCGGTCCCAGTTCAAAGGTGAAAATAGGATTTTGAATGTCAAAATACGAAATTCGGTCCCAGTTCGAATGTCAAAATAGGATTTTGAATGTCGAAATACGAAATTCGGTCCCAGTTCAAAGGTCAAAATAGGATTTTGAATGTCAAAATACGAAATTCGGTCCCAGTTCGAATGTCAAAATAGGATTTTGAATGTCAAAATACGAAATTCGGTCCCAGTTCGAATGTCAAAATAGGATTTTGAATGTCAAAATACGAAATTCGGTCCCAGTTCGAATGTCAAAATAGGATTTTGAATGTCAAAATACGAAATTCGGTTCCATTTCGAATGTCAAAATTGGATTTTGAATGTCAAAATACGAAATTCGGTCCCATTTAGAATGTCAAAATAGGATTTTGAATGTCAAAATAAGAAATTCGGTCCCAGTTCGAATGTCAAAATAGGATTTTGAATGTCAAAATAAGAAATTCGGTCCCAGTTCGAATGTCAAAATAGGATTTTGAATGTCAAAATACGAAATTCGGTCCAAGTTCGAATGTCAAAATAGGATTTTGAATGTCAAAATACGAAATTCGGTCCCAGTTCAAAGGTGAAAATAGGATTTTGAATGTCAAAATACGAAATTCGGTCCCAGTTCGAATGTCAAAATAGGATTTTGAATGTCGAAATACGAAATTCGGTCCCAGTTCAAAGGTCAAAATAGGATTTTGAATGTCAAAATACGAAATTCGGTCCCAGTTCGAATGTCAAAATAGGATTTTGAATGTCAAAATACGAAATTCGGTCCCAGTTCGAATGTCAAAATAGGATTTTGAATGTCAAAATACGAAAATCGGTCCCAGTTCGAATGTCAAAATAGGATTTTCAATGTCAAAATACGAAATTCGGTCGCATTTCGAATGTCAAAATAGGATTTTGAATGTCAAAATAAGAAATTCGGTCCAAGTTCGAATGTCAAAATAGGATTTTGAATGTCAAAATAAGAAATTCGTTCCCAGTTCGAATGTCAAAATAGGATTTTGAATGTCAAAATACGAAATTCGGTCCCAGTTCGAATGTCAAAATAGGATTTTGAATGTCAAAATAAGAAATTCGGTCCCAGTTCGAATGTCAAAATAGGATTTTGAATGTCAAAATAAGAAATTCGGTCCCATTTCGAATGTCAAAATAGGATTTTGAATGTCAAAATAAGAAATTCGGTCAAAGTTCGAATGTCAAAATAGGATTTTGAATGTCAAAATAAGAAATTCGGTCCAAGTTTGAATGTCAAAATAGGATTTTGAATGTCAAAATACGAAATTCGGTCCCAGTTCGAATGTCAGAATAGGATTTTGAATGTCAAAATAAGAAATTCGGTCCCAGTTCGAATGTCAAAATAGGATTTTGAATGTCAAAATACGAAATTCGGTCGCAGTTCGAATGTCAAAATAGGATTTTGAATGTCAAAATATGAAATTCGATCCCAGTTCGAATGTCAAAATAGGATTTTGAATGTCAAAATAGGAAATTCGGTCCCAGTTCGAATGTCAAAATAGGATTTTGAATGTCAAAATAAGAAATTCGGTCCCAGTTCGAATGTCAAAATAGGATTTTGAATGTCAAAATACGAAATTCGGTCCCAGTTCGAATGTCAAAATAGGATTTTGAATGTCAAAATGCGAAATTCGGTCCAAGTTCGAATGTCAAAATAGGATTTTGAATGTCAAAATAGGATTTTGAATGTCAAAATACGAAATTCGGTCCAAGTTCGAATGTCAAAATAGGATTTTGAATGTCAAAATACCAAATTCGGTCCCAGTTCGAATGTCAAAATAGGATTTTGAATGTCAAAATACGAAATTCGGTCCCACTTCAAAGGTCAAAATAGGATTTTGAATGTCAAAATACGAAATTCGGTCCCAGTTCGAATGTCAAAATAGGATTTTGAATATCAAAATACGAAATTCGGTCCCAGTTCAAAATCAAAATAGGATTTTGAATGTCAAAATACGAAATTCGGTCCCAGTTCGAATGTCAAAATAAGATTTTGAATGACAAAATACGAAATTCGGTCCCAGTTCGAATGTAAAAATAGGATTTTGAATGTCAAAATACGAAATTCGGTCCCAGTTCGAATGTCAAAATAGGATTTTCAATGTCAAAATACGAAATTCGGTCCCATTTCGAATGTCAAAATAGGATTTTGAATGTCAAAATAAGAAATTCGGTCCAAGTTCGAATGTCAAAATAGGATTTTGAATGTCAAAATAAGAAATTCGGTCCCAGTTCGAATGTCAAAATAGGATTTTGAATGTCAAAATACGAAATTCGGTCCCAGTTCGAATGTCAAAATAGGATTTTGAATGTCAAAATACGAAATTCGGTCCCAGTTCGAATGTCAAAATAGGATTTTGAATGTCAAAATACGAAATTCGGTCCCAGTTCGAATGTCAAAATAGGATTTTGAATGTCAAAATACGAAATTCGGTCCCAGTTCGAATGTCAAAATAGGATTTTGAATGTCAAAATACGAAATTCGGTCCCATTTCGAATGTCAAAATAGGATTTTGAATGTCAAAATACAAAATTCGGTCCCAGTTCGAATGTCAAAATAGGATTTTGAATGTCAAAATACGAAATTCGGTCCCAGTTCGAATGTCAAAATAGGATTTTGAATGTCAAAATACGAAATTCGGTCCCAGTTCGAATGTCAAAATAGGATTTTGAATGTCAAAATAAGAAATTCGGTCCCAGTTCGAATGTCAAAATAGGATTTTGAATGTCAAAATACGAAATTCGGTCCCATTTCGAATGTCAAAATAGGATTTTGAATGTCAAAGTACGAAATTCGGTCCCAGTTCGAATGTCAAAATAGGATTTTGAATGTCAAAATACGAAATTCGGTCCCAGTTCGAATGTCAAAATAGGATTTTGAATGTCAAAATACGAAATTCGGTTCCATTTCGAATGTCAAAATAGGATTTTGAATGTCAAAATACGAAATTCGTTCCCATTTCGAATGTCAAAATAGGATTTTGAATGTCAAAATAAGAAATTCGGTCCCAGTTCGAATGTCAAAATAGGATTTTGAATGTCAAAATAAGAAATTCGGTCCAAGTTCGAATGTCAAAATAGGATTTTGAATGTCAAAATACGAAATTCGGTCCAAGTTCGAATGTCAAAATAGGATTTTGAATGTCAAAATACGAAATTCGGTCCCAGTTCAAAGGTGAAAATAGGATTTTGCATGTCAAAATACGAAATTCGGTCCCAGTTCGAATGTCAAAATAGGATTTTGAATGTCGAAATACGAAATTCGGTCCCAGTTCAAAGGTCAAAATAGGATTTTGAATGTCAAAATACGAAATTCGGTCCCAGTTCGAATGTCAAAATAGGATTTTGAATGTCAAAATAAGAAATTCGGTCCCAGTTCGAATGTCAAAATAGGATTTTGAATGTCAAAATACGAAATTCGGTCCAAGTTCGAATGTCAAAATAGGATTTTGAATGTCAAAATACGAAATTCGGTCCCAGTTCAAAGGTGAAAATAGGATTTTGAATGTCAAAATACGAAATTCGGTCCCAGTTCGAATGTCAAAATAGGATTTTGAATGTCGAAATACGAAATTCGGTCCCAGTTCAAAGGTCAAAATAGGATTTTGAATGTCAAAATACGAAATTCGGTCCCAGTTCGAATGTCAAAATAGGATTTTGAATGTCAAAATACGAAATTCGGTCCCAGTTCGAATGTCAAAATAGGATTTTGAATGTCAAAATACGAAAATCGGTCCCAGTTCGAATGTCAAAATAGGATTTTCAATGTCAAAATACGAAATTCGGTCGCATTTCGAATGTCAAAATAGGATTTTGAATGTCAAAATAAGAAATTCGGTCCAAGTTCGAATGTCAAAATAGGATTTTGAATGTCAAAATAAGAAATTCGTTCCCAGTTCGAATGTCAAAATAGGATTTTGAATGTCAAAATACGAAATTCGGTCCCAGTTCGAATGTCAAAATAGGATTTTGAATGTCAAAATAAGAAATTCGGTCCCAGTTCGAATGTCAAAATAGGATTTTGAATGTCAAAATAAGAAATTCGGTCCCATTTCGAATGTCAAAATAGGATTTTGAATGTCAAAATAAGAAATTCGGTCAAAGTTCGAATGTCAAAATAGGATTTTGAATGTCAAAATAAGAAATTCGGTCCAAGTTTGAATGTCAAAATAGGATTTTGAATGTCAAAATACGAAATTCGGTCCCAGTTCGAATGTCAAAATAGGATTTTGAATGTCAAAATAAGAAATTCGGTCCCAGTTCGAATGTCAAAATAGGATTTTGAATGTCAAAATACGAAATTCGGTCGCAGTTCGAATGTCAAAATAGGATTTTGAATGTCAAAATATGAAATTCGATCCCAGTTCGAATGTCAAAATAGGATTTTGAATGTCAAAATAGGAAATTCGGTCCCAGTTCGAATGTCAAAATAGGATTTTGAATGTCAAAATAAGAAATTTGGTCCCAGTTCGAATGTCAAAATAGGATTTTGAATGTCAAAATACGAAATTCGGTCCCAGTTCGAATGTCAAAATAGGATTTTGAATGTCAAAATGCGAAATTCGGTCCAAGTTCGAATGTCAAAATAGGATTTTGAATGTCAAAATAGGATTTTGAATGTCAAAATACGAAATTCGGTCCAAGTTCGAATGTCAAAATAGGATTTTGAATGTCAAAATACCAAATTCGGTCCCAGTTCGAATGTCAAAATAGGATTTTGAATGTCAAAATACGAAATTCGGTCCCACTTCAAAGGTCAAAATAGGATTTTGAATGTCAAAATACGAAATTCGGTCCCAGTTCGAATGTCAAAATAGGATTTTGAATATCAAAATACGAAATTCGGTCCCAGTTCAAAATCAAAATAGGATTTTGAATGTCAAAATACGAAATTCGGTCCCAGTTCGAATGTCAAAATAAGATTTTGAATGACAAAATACGAAATTCGGTCCCAGTTCGAATGTAAAAATAGGATTTTGAATGTCAAAATACGAAATTCGGTCCCAGTTCGAATGTCAAAATAGGATTTTCAATGTCAAAATACGAAATTCGGTCCCATTTCGAATGTCAAAATAGGATTTTGAATGTCAAAATAAGAAATTCGGTCCAAGTTCGAATGTCAAAATAGGATTTTGAATGTCAAAATAAGAAATTCGGTCCCAGTTCGAATGTCAAAATAGGATTTTGAATGTCAAAATACGAAATTCGGTCCCAGTTCGAATGTCAAAATAGGATTTTGAATGTCAAAATACGAAATTCGGTCCCAGTTCGAATGTCAAAATAGGATTTTGAATGTCAAAATACGAAATTCGGTCCCAGTTCGAATGTCAAAATAGGATTTTAAATGTCAAAATACGAAATTCGGTCCCAGTTCGAATGTCAAAATAGGATTTTGAATGTCAAAATACGAAATTCGGTCCCAGTTCGAATGTCAAAATAGGATTTTGAATGTCAAAATACGAAATTCGGTCCCAATCCGAATGTCAAAATAGGATTTTGAATGTCAAAATACGAAATTCGGTCCCATTTCGAATGTCAAAATAGGATTTTGAATGTCAAAATACAAAATTCGGTCCCAGTTCGAATGTCAAAATAGGATTTTGAATGTCAAAATACGAAATTCGGTCCCAGTTCGAATGTCAAAATAGGATTTTGAATGTCAAAATACGAAATTCGGTCCCAGTTCGAATGTCAAAATAGGATTTTGAATGTCAAAATAAGAAATTCGGTCCCAGTTCGAATGTCAAAATAGGATTTTGAATGTCAAAATACGAAATTCGGTCCCATTTCGAATGTCAAAATAGGATTTTGAATGTCAAAGTACGAAATTCGGTCCCAGTTCGAATGTCAAAATAGGATTTTGAATGTCAAAATACGAAATTCGGTCCCAGTTCGAATGTCAAAATAGGATTTTGAATGTCAAAATACGAAATTCGGTTCCATTTCGAATGTCAAAATAGGATTTTGAATGTCAAAATACGAAATTCGTTCCCATTTCGAATGTCAAAATAGGATTTTGAATGTCAAAATAAGAAATTCGGTCCCAGTTCGAATGTCAAAATAGGATTTTGAATGTCAAAATAAGAAATTCGGTCCAAGTTCGAATGTCAAAATAGGATTTTGAATGTCAAAATACGAAATTCGGTCCAAGTTCGAATGTCAAAATAGGATTTTGAATGTCAAAATACGAAATTCGGTCCCAGTTCAAAGGTGAAAATAGGATTTTGCATGTCAAAATACGAAATTCGGTCCCAGTTCGAATGTCAAAATAGGATTTTGAATGTCGAAATACGAAATTCGGTCCCAGTTCAAAGGTCAAAATAGGATTTTGAATGTCAAAATACGAAATTCGGTCCCAGTTCGAATGTCAAAATAGGATTTTGAATGTCAAAATACGAAATTCGGTCCCAGTTTGAATGTCAAAATAGGATTTTGAATGTCAAAATACGAAAATCGGTCCCAGTTCGAATGTCAAAATAGGATTTTCAATGTCAAAATACGAAATTCGGTCCCATTTCGAATGTCAAAATAGGATTTTGAATGTCAAAATACGAAATTCGGTCCAAGTTCGAATGTCAAAATAGGATTTTGAATGTCAAAATAAGAAATTCGTTCCCAGTTCGAATGTCAAAATAGGATTTTGAATGTCAAAATACGAAATTCGGACCCAGTTCGAATGTCAAAATAGGATTTTGAATGTCAAAATACGAAATTCGGTCCAAGTTCGAATGTCAAAATAGGATTTTGAATGTCAAAATACGAAATTCGGTCCCAGTTCAAAGGTGAAAATAGGATTTTGAATGTCAAAATACGAAATTCGGTCCCAGTTCGAATGTCAAAATAGGATTTTGAATGTCGAAATACGAAATTCGGTCCCAGTTCAAAGGTCAAAATAGGATTTTGAATGTCAAAATACGAAATTCGGTCCCAGTTCGAATGTCAAAATAGGATTTTGAATGTCAAAATACGAAATTCGGTCCCAGTTCGAATGTCAAAATAGGATTTTGAATGTCAAAATACGAAATTCGGTCCCAGTTCGAATGTCAAAATAGGATTTTGAATGTCAAAGTACGAAATTCGGTTCCATTTCGAATGTCAAAATTGGATTTTGAATGTCAAAATACGAAATTCGGTCCCATTTAGAATGTCAAAATAGGATTTTGAATGTCAAAATAAGAAATTCGGTCCCAGTTCGAATGTCAAAATAGGATTTTGAATGTCAAAATAAGAAATTCGGTCCCAGTTCGAATGTCAAAATAGGATTTTGAATGTCAAAATACGAAATTCGGTCCAAGTTCGAATGTCAAAATAGGATTTTGAATGTCAAAATACGAAATTCGGTCCCAGTTCAAAGGTGAAAATAGGATTTTGAATGTCAAAATACGAAATTCGGTCCCAGTTCGAATGTCAAAATAGGATTTTGAATGTCGAAATACGAAATTCGGTCCCAGTTCAAAGGTCAAAATAGGATTTTGAATGTCAAAATACGAAATTCGGTCCCAGTTCGAATGTCAAAATAGGATTTTGAATGTCAAAATACGAAATTCGGTCCCAGTTCGAATGTCAAAATAGGATTTTGAATGTCAAAATACGAAAATCGGTCCCAGTTCGAATGTCAAAATAGGATTTTCAATGTCAAAATACGAAATTCGGTCGCATTTCGAATGTCAAAATAGGATTTTGAATGTCAAAATAAGAAATTCGGTCCAAGTTCGAATGTCAAAATAGGATTTTGAATGTCAAAATAAGAAATTCGTTCCCAGTTCGAATGTCAAAATAGGATTTTGAATGTCAAAATACGAAATTCGGTCCCAGTTCGAATGTCAAAATAGGATTTTGAATGTCAAAATAAGAAATTCGGTCCCAGTTCGAATGTCAAAATAGGATTTTGAATGTCAAAATAAGAAATTCGGTCCCATTTCGAATGTCAAAATAGGATTTTGAAAATCAAAATAAGAAATTCGGTCAAAGTTCGAATGTCAAAATAGGATTTTGAATGTCAAAATAAGAAATTCGGTCCAAGTTTGAATGTCAAAATAGGATTTTGAATGTCAAAATACGAAATTCGGTCCCAGTTCGAATGTCAAAATAGGATTTTGAACGTCAAAATATGAAATTCGATCCCAGTTCGAATGTCAAAATAGGATTTTGAATGTCAAAATAGGAAATTCGGTCCCAGTTCGAATGTCAAAATAGGATTTTGAATGTCAAAATATGAAATTCGATCCCAGTTCGAATGTCAAAATAGGATTTTGAATGTCAAAATAGGAAATTCGGTCCCAGTTCGAATGTCAAAATAGGATTTTGAATGTCAAAATAAGAAATTCGGTCCCAGTTCGAATGTCAAAATAGGATTTTGAATGTCAAAATACGAAATTCGGTCCCAGTTCGAATGTCAAAATAGGATTTTGAATGTCAAAATGCGAAATTCGGTCCAAGTTCGAATGTCAAAATAGGATTTTGAATGTCAAAATAGGATTTTGAATGTCAAAATACGAAATTCGGTCCAAGTTCGAATGTCAAAATAGGATTTTGAATGTCAAAATACGAAATAAGATCCCAGTTCAAAATCAAAATAGGATTTTGAATGTCAAAATATGAAATTCGGTCCCAGTTCGAATGTCAAAATAAGATTTTGAATGTCAAAATACGAAATTCGGTCCCAGTTCGAATGTAAAAATAGGATTTTGAATGTCAAAATACGAAAATCGGTCCCAGTTCGAATGTCAAAATAGGATTTTCAATGTCAAAATACGAAATTCGGTCCCATTTCGAATGTCAAAATAGGATTTTGAATGTCAAAATAAGAAATTCGGTCCAAGTTCGAATGTCAAAATAGGATTTTGAATGTCAAAATACGAAATTCGGTCTCAGTTCGAATGTCAAAATAGGATTTTGAATGTCAAAATACGAAATTCGGTCCCAGTTCGAATGTCAAAATAGGATTTTGAATGTCAAAATACGAAATTCGGTCCCAGTTCGAATGTCAAAATAGGATTTTGAATGTCAAAATACGAAATTCGGTCCCAGTTCGAATGTCAAAATAGGATTTTAAATGTCAAAATACGAAATTCGGTCCCAGTTCGAATGTCAAAATAGGATTTTGAATGTCAAAATACGAAATTCGGTCCCAGTTCGAATGTCAAAATAGGATTTTGAATGTCAAAATACGAAATTCGGTCCCATTTCGAATGTCAAAATAGGATTTTGAATGTCAAAATACGAAATTCGGTCCCATTTCGAATGTCAAAATAGGATTTTGAATGTCAAAATACAAAATTCGGTCCCAGTTCGAATGTCAAAATAGGATTTTGAATGTCAAAATAAGAAATTCGGTCCCAGTTCGAATGTCAAAATAGGATTTTGAATGTCAAAATACGAAATTCGGTCCCATTTCGAATGTCAAAATAGGATTTTGAATGTCAAAATACGAAATTCGGTCCCATTTCGAATGTCAAAATAGGATTTTGAATGTCAAAATAAGAAATTCGGTCCCAGTTCGAATGTCAAAATAGGATTTTGAATGTCAAAATAAGAAATTCGGTCCAAGTTCGAATGTCAAAATAGGATTTTGAATGTCAAAATACGAAATTCGGTCCAAGTTCGAATGTCAAAATAGGATTTTGAATGTCAAAATACGAAATTCGGTCCCAGTTCAAAGGTGAAAATAGGATTTTGCATGTCAAAATACGAAATTCGGTCCCAGTTCGAATGTCAAAATAGGATTTTGAATGTCGAAATACGAAATTCGGTCCCAGTTCAAAGGTCAATATAGGATTTTGAATGTCAAAATACGAAATTCGGTCCCAGTTCGAATGTCAAAATAGGATTTTGAATGTCAAAATACGAAATTCGGTCCCAGTTTGAATGTCAAAATAGGATTTTGAATGTCAAAATACGAAAATCGGTCCCAGTTCGAATGTCAAAATAGGATTTTCAATGTCAAAATACGAAATTCGGTCCCATTTCGAATGTCAAAATAGGATTTTGAATGTCAAAATAAGAAATTCGGTCCAAGTTCGAATGTCAAAATAGGATTTTGAATGTCAAAATAAGAAATTCGTTCCCAGTTCGAATGTCAAAATAGGATTTTGAATGTCAAAATACGAAATTCGGATCCAGTTCGAATGTCAAAATAGGATTTTGAATGTCAAAATAAGAAATTCGGTCCCAGTTCGAATGTCAAAATATGATTTTGAATGTCAAAATGCGAAATTCGGTCCCATTTCGAATGTCAAAATATGATTTTGAATGTCAAAATGCGAAATTCGGTCCCATTTCGAATGTCAAAATAGGATTTTGAATGTCAAAATGCGAAATTCGGTCAAAGTTCGAATGTCAAAATAGGATTTTGAATGTCAAAATAAGAAATTCGGTCCCAGTTCGAATGTCAAAATAGGATTTTGAATGTCAAAATACGAAATTCGGTCCCAGTTCGAATGTCAAAATAGGATTTTGAATGTCAAAATAAGAAATTCGGTCCAAGTTCGAATGTCAAAATAGGATTTTGAATGTCAAAATAAGAAATTCGGTCCCAGTTTGAATGTCAAAATAGGATTTTGAATGTCAAAATACGAAATTCGGTCCCATTTCGAATGTCAAAATAGGATTTTGAATGTCAAAATACGAAATTCGGTCCCATTTTGAATGTCAAAATAGGATTTTGAATGTCAAAATACAAAATTCGGTCCCAGTTCGAATGTCAAAATAGGATTTTGAATGTCAAAATAAGAAATTCGGTCCCAGTTCGAATGTCAAAATAGGATTTTGAATGTCAAAATACGAAATTCGGTCCAAGTTCGAATGTCAAAATAGGATTTTGAATGTCAAAATACGAAATTCGGTCCAAGTTCGAATGTCAAAATAGGATTTTGAATGTCAAAATACGAAATTCGGTTCCATTTCGAATGTCAAAATAGGATTTTGAATGTCAAAATACGAAATTCGGTCCCTTTTCGAATGTCAAAATAGGATTTTGAATGTCAAAATAAGAAATTCGGTCCCAGTTCGAATGTCAAAATAGGATTTTGAATGTCAAAATACGAAAATCGGTCCCAGTTCGAATGTCAAAATAGGATTTTCAATGTCAAAATACGAAATTCGGTCCTAATTTGAATGTGAAAATAGGATTTTCAATGTCAAAATACGAAATTCGGTCCCAGTTCGAATGTCAAAATAGGATTTTGAATGTCAAAATAAGAAATTCGGTCCCAGTTCGAATGTCAAAATAGGATTTTCAATGTCAAAATACGAAATTCGGTCCCATTTCGAATGTCAAAATAGGATTTGTAATGTCAAAATAAGAAATTCGGTCCAAGTTCGAATGTCAAAATAGGATTTTGAATGTCAAAATACGAAATTCGGTCCCAGTTCGAATGTCAAAATAGAATTTTGAATGTCAAATTACGAAATTCGGTCCCAGTTCGAATGTCAAAATAGGATTTTGAATGTCAAAATAAGAAATTCGGTCCCAGTTCGAATGTCAAAATAGGATTTTCAATGTCAAAATACGAAATTCTGTCCCAGTTCGAATGTCAAAATAGGATTTTGAATGTCAAAATACGAAATTCGGTCCCAGTTCGAATGTCAAAATAGATTTATGAATGTCAAAATACGAAATTCGGTCCCAGTTCGAATGTCAAAATAGGATTTTGAATGTCAAAATACGAAATTCGGTCCCAGTTCGAATGTCAAAATAGGATTTTGAATGTCAAAATAAGAAATTCGGTCCCAGTTCGAATGTCAAAATAGGATTTTGAATGTCAAAATACGAAATTCGGTCCCAGTTCGAATGTCAAAATAGGATTTTGAATGTCAAAATACAAAATTCGGTCCCAGTTCGAATGTCAAAATAGGATTTTGAATGTCAAAATAAGAAATTCGGTCCCAGTTCGAATGTCAAAATAGGATTTTGAATGTCAAAATAAGAAATTCGGTCCCAGTTTGAATGTCAAAATAGGATTTTGAATGTCAAAATACGAAATTCGGTCCCATTTCGAATGTCAAAATAGGATTTTGAATGTCAAAATACTAAATTCGGTCCCAGTTCGAATGTCAAAATAGGATTAAGAATGTCAAAATACGAAATTCGGTCCCATTCGAATGTCAAAATAGGATTTTGAATGTCAAAATACAAAATTCGGTCCCAGTTCGAATGTCAAAATAGGATTTTGAATGTCAAAACAAGAAATTCGGTCCCAGTTCGAATGTCGAAAAACGAAAAACGAAAAACGAATAACGAAAAACGAAAAACAAACTAACTTCACCTGAACTTGAATGTCGAATAACGAAAAACGAAAAACAAACTAACTTCACTCTGCTCAAGAATAATCAGAAATTGATTGATGGGAGTAACAGGTAAACAAAACAAAACATATACATGTACTACACTTTGTAGTACAACCCTAATTTTATGGTAAAATTCCATTGTCAAAATGGTCACATGTCGAAAACAAAACCCTTCAAAAGTTAAAATTGCAGACAAAACCACTCACTATGGCAGTCAAACATGACTACTCATTTAGATTCAAGCTTTAAATAGGACATAGCTATGTCTATGACACTGGGCCATGAAAATGGCTTAAAATATGGTGGCCAATGCCTGTTACTGTCTGGTCTTTAGTTGCTATTGCAGTGTCACTATGGTTAATATTTTCCCAGTTGATGTCGGTTCATACATATGCAGTTGCATGTGAAGTAACTGAATCACACATTAGGGTAATATGTTGTTTTATGAGGCCATTGTCAGAACTTATTGGATAACCCTCGTATATTAACAATAAGGAACTAACGAGCTGTCCTGTGAAAATTTAGATAGTACCCGTTTAGGCTATCTAGACGTTTCAGACAGGTTAAACCTGAACTTCCGGATTCGATATCATCTCTAAACTGACAAATAGCCGTATTGCATCATTGCTTGCGGGTACTCGTTTGTTTGTTTGAATTGATGCTTTACGTCCCAGTCAACAGCAGTGGTCATGTCTGGGCGTTGCCTCCATTTTATGGGACTTTTACCGAACATTAGGATGTCATGACACTCAAAATGCGCTTCATAAATATAACCACCCAACATGTATGGATGGTTTGACTAAACCACTTTTCCTGGGCAGGCTCAGACATGAGCGGTTAACCAGTAATCAGATGGATGGTGACAGTAGATTAGAAGCTTTTCCTGGAGGCATAAGCAGCCCATCTATTTCTCCTAGGCCCCAATGGGTGGGGGCCCAAAGCTTGCGGGTACAACTTCGTTTTGGACGGATAGACCATGTCTATGTCTCTTACTTACGATAACAAAAGTAAATTACATGCTTCGTCCATTTGTACGTATGTACGATAATTGCAATTAGGGACGATATATGCTGATAGCCAGTAGGGCGCCCCTCCCCCCCCCCCCGGGGCAATTTTATGCTAGAAGTATATGATTTTCTGAAAGTATAATGAAAAAGCTATCAAAGCGCCGTATCAGAAAGCCAACAATTTGCATATGCGAAATCAAAGGTGCATATCAGCTGTGCAGTAACTTTCGCTACATAGATAGTATGATATGTCTATTCAAGCGTCTAATTTTTTTTGTGTGGCTGTACAGCCTGGTTTATATCGATCTTGGTCGGAAACCCATTTTTTTTTTTTTTTTTTTTTTTTTTTTTTGTTTTTTTTTTTAAGTCTGATACCGGGCTGTAAGAAAATGAATCAGTTCATAAAGATTAAATATAAATTGTCTATTGCATTAATTACGTTATTAATATAAGCTTTGTGGCGTTACATGTAGCTGTTTCAAATACATCGGATGCTATTCATGTCATCTGGAACCGGAGTATCACGTGACAGAAGAATCATAACGAGCCTGAGAGAGCAAACTGGTACTGTCCAAAAAGAAGCGCTTTCATAAGAAAATCAACAGTAACTGCACAGCTGATCAGCGCCTTTGTTTTCCCTACACGGATAGTAAAGCTCCACTTCTACTTACATGTATATTAAAAAAAACAAAAAAAAAAAAAAAAAAAAAAAAAAAAAAAAAACAAGTAGCCCAAGGCCAACGATCGCTCACCTGAGAGTCAACAAGTACAGTCACTGGACAAAGTAATTGGGTTTTTTACCATATATGGGTATGGTGGCCATCTTGGTCATGTGACCTTGAAACCCTACGTACATCAACAGAATAGCTCTTGTCTGGATTGTGTATCTTCTTGTCTGCCATTTTGGTTCACTTGAAAAAATCATCTAACAAGGTCAGGGTCCTATAATGACCCCTGGGGTGGGGCCATATTTGACCCCAGGGGCATGATTGGCAGGATTTATGTAGAGCTCCACATGACACTGTTGTACATCAAATATACAAGCTTTGTGTCATGCTGTTGCAGAGAAGATTTTTTCATGTATTTCCATTGTAAGTCTATGGTAGATAATGACATGTCTGCGGCGTGGCCTGTATGGGCCCCAGGGGCACCGTTGGCAGCATTTATAAAGGAGAGTATTATACATTAGTCCACACGACATATAAAGGCTCTGGGCCATATGAAGATTTTCTTATCTTTCCAATTGTAAGTCTAAGGGAGCTATTGAACCCCCGAGGTGGGGCCATTTCTGACCCCAGGGGTGTGCTTGGCAGGATTTATGTAAAGCTACACATAACAATGCTGCATATCAAATATAGAAGCTTTAGCTGAAGAAGATTTTTCATGTATCTTCCATTGTAAGCATATGGCAGATAATGATACCCCAGGGCGGGACCTGTATGGACCCCAGGGCCACGGTTAGCGGGATTTATAAAGAGGACCACTATACTTTGCTACACATAAAATATGAAAGCTCTGGGCCTTGTGGTTTCGGAGAAGATTTTTTATGTTTTTTCCCATCACGCCCCCGTGGCGGGGCCCTTATGGACCCCAGCGGCAAGGTTGGCAGGATTTATAAAGAGGACCACTATACATTGCTACACACAAAATATGAAAGCTCTGGGCCTTGTGGTTTCGGAGAAGAAGATTTTTTATGTTTTTCCAATGACCTGCCCGGGGCGGGGCCCGTATGGACCCCAGGGGCACAGTTGGCAGGATTTATAAAGAGGACCACTATACGTTGCTGCATACAAAATATGAAAGCTCTGGGCCTTGTGGTTTCGGAAAAGAAGGGTTTTTTTATGTTTTTCTCATTGTATGTTTATGGGAGCTAATGACCCCTAGGCGGAGCCATTTTCGACCCCTGGGGCATGGTTGGTAGGATTTATAAAGAGTACCACTACACATTGCTACATACAAAATATAAAAGCTCTGGGCCTTGTGGTTTTGGAGATTTTTTTTATACTTTTCCCATTACGCCCCCGTATGGATCCCACGGGCACGGTTGGCAGGATTTATATAGAGGACCACTATACATTGCTGCACACAAAATATGAAAGCTCTGGGCCTTGTGGTTTCGGAGAAGAAGATTTTTTTATGTTTTCCCATGACCCCTGGGCCGGAGCCCGTATGGACCCCAGGCATGTCACCCCAGGGGCACGGTTGGCAGGATTTATAAAGAGGACCACTATACATTGCTACACATAAAATATGAAAGCTCTGGGCCTTGTGGTTTCGGAGAAGATTTTTAATATGTTTTTTTTTTTCCCATTTTATGTCTATGGGAGCTAGTGACCCACAGGGCGGGGACATTTTTGACCGCAGGGGTATGGTTGGCAGGATTTATAAAGAGGACCACTACACATTGCTTCATACAAAATATGAAAGCTCTGGGCCTTGTGGTTTCGGAGAAGAAGATTTTTTTTTTTATGTTTTTTCCCATGACGCCCCACGGCGTGACCCGTATGGACCCCGGGGGCACAGTTTGCAGGATTTATAAAAAGGACTTTTATACATTGCTACACACAAAATATGAAAGCCCAGGGCCTTGCGGTTTCGGAGAAGAAGATTTTTTTCCCATTGTAAGTCTATGGGAGCTATCTGTTGCCATGGAAACCAGAGTTCTGATCCGACCTGGCTCAAAACCTAACACAACCTTACCCCCTCCTCAATGATGCTTTAGATAAAATTTGATCACAATTGGCCTTGTTGTCTTAGAGATATTCAAGTTTGAAAATGTGAACAGACGGACGCCGGCTCGACTACTATACTATAAGCTCACCTTTGAGCCTTCGCCTCAGGTGAGCTAAAGAAAAGTATAGACTTTTAAAAAAGGATGAATGCCGCCATTTTGCTTTCACGAAGTAACCCGTATTTTTATCGAAAAAAGAAAAGTCGTTAAGGTTCACAAACAGCGTCCCACAAAAAGACACACCATTGTTGACCTTGGGAATTTTTATTTTATTGACATAATTATAAATGCATACTACAGTGGATTGTGTGTCACAAAGGGTTTAAAAATCTAAAAAGGTAAGATGTTTTTGCTTTGTTTTGAAATTATCTTATATGTAACTCTTGATGTCAGAGTTGTCGCATTTTTCTGTCGTTTAAGAGACGTTCCACATGCTTTCCTGCAAGAATTCTATAAATGGGAAAACCAACAATCTGCATAGGCGAAAACAAAGGCGCAGATCAGCTTCGCAGTAATTGCGAAGCTGATCAGCGCCTTTGTTTCCGCTACTCGGATAGTACAATTCCTCTCCTACTTAAATCCGAAATTTCAAGCTTCTAGCTCTTTTCTGTGCTTGTGCAAGTCGGTTTGTGTCGGACCTGTTCGAAAACCACATTGTTGATCATTGTTGGTTTTCCCACGAGGCGGCTCAAATAATGAGTTATGTTTGTATTGCTCTGGAAAAATTTTCGAACATGAAGACAACTGAATTTCTGCCACCATATTTTGGAACGACTATTTTGTATTAGTTTTGCAAACACACCGATGGGAGAGTCCAATCGGGCTCCAATGTATACTGATATCTCGGTCTAATTTTGTATAGTTGTACAGTCTGGCATCCTTTAGATGGGACATAGGCAAACAGTATAGCCCCAGATGTGACGCCACAGAACATGACGTCCCATCTTGGGCTATTTCTGTTTGCTTAGAGGATTTTCCAGTCCCTGATAGTCTGTGGAAAGACACTACGTTTATGTTTCTACACTAGCAGATGCATGAAATTGTTGTTTCTACAACACTTAGTCTTGGGGATAAGGTCATTGGCAATTATTTGTTGGTTATCCTTCCTTCTTTTCTTGGAGAATTCTCACTTTAGTTGTCCGAGAATGCTAGTCATACTTCCTTCCTCGAAAGTATAATTTCTAGTTACACAACTAGCCGCACGCGGAATTTGTACCTTCTTCTATTCCCATTGAGAAAGACCCAATTCCAGGACTGGGTACACCAGTCTTTTATTAGCTGCTGGGGGAAATAAGTTTCTCCTCAAGAAGTTAAGTGTTCTGTTGGCTTTAGTACCATTAGCGATAGAGGTACTCCACTTCAATTCATTTGCAATTGTTAATTGTAATTATTTAACGCTCTGGACGTTTTCCACTACTGTATCAAGGGTGTAAGATTTTATTTAACCGTTTATTTGTCAGCTGCATCATGTTGCTTTTGACCGGTTGAAATGCTATACCCCATTTCCTGGCCCGGCCCAACTCCTTGAAGGGCCAGTGTTTTTCGTTAATTTCAAGGTAACAAACTGGAGTGATTTTAGAGTCGGCCGAGACATGATGCGACCGTCGATATACTCGGACGACAACACCCGCGGCTGGTTTTGCATGTTATGGTCTAGAAGCGACAGTAACAGTATTATCATTTGATTTACCATGTGAAACATTGTTTTTGTCATTGTAGCTCCGCCTGTATGTGAAGAGGATGACTTAAAACCTCCATTGATGAGACGTCCCCGCTGCCACAAGGCCCAGTTGTTCCTCGCCTTAGCCCTCCTCTGTGTCGCGGCCCTGTTTATCATCTCTAAGCAATTTCACTTTATAAACCTACAAGCTGTTCTTGGGAACACGGAACAACACTTCACCACTGAGACCATCGGAACAACTAATACGCGTTTGCAAGAATCCATGAAGAATGCAACTCGGTTGGGGCGCTTTATTAATGTGACTAGACATGGTCCTCTGAATGACTACGTAAACTATCCGTGTGTGAAAGGCTTACCGTTGTTCCCGAAGAAGAAATGGATAGAGTATGGAAAGTGCGTGCGCACAATTGATCAATCTGACGTAAATACAGAGAACCAGGAAAACTGTGTGCCTCTGAAAACATTCACAGGCAGCACAATCATATGTACATACCCTGTAGAAAAGGACGTGTTTGTTTCGGCGGACGTTCAACGGAACGCCCGGTGGGAGAATACATTGGTCTCCAATGTCGCTCGATTACTGCGTTCGGAGTCTGATGCTGAATTCTTAGACATAGGCTGTAATATCGGGACATACACACTAGCTATAGCACACCAGGGTACGAGAGTGACTGCAATAGACCCTTTGCTAACAAATTTAAAACTTTTGTCGAAATCACTAAAACTGGGACAACTGCAAGATAAAGTAACATTAATTTGGAATGCAGTGTCAAACGAACACACTTTAGTAGCACTCGATTCGCCATACGGGAATATCGGTGGAACGGTCGTTCGAGAAATTGATTCTGATCGACAGTCAGATGTTGTTAAACGCGATTTTGCAAGGACTATAACGCTTAACGACCTAGTACCAATGTTCACAGGGAAACGCCTTGTTATCAAGATGGACATAGAAGGAAGTGAATATAATACCTTACTCGGTGCTAGCCTATTCTTTGAAAGTGTTGACATAATACTGCTACAACTGGAGTTTATGATGCATAAACATGGACAGAATGGTCAAAACATTGTTAATTTTCTCGAATCTAAAGGCCTGGAACCTTATTTAGATCTTGGCAAAAGCATGCCTTTAAAGACTTCTGATATTTCGAAATGGAGTGATGATGTATACTTTATGAAACCATAAAATCTCCTCCGTCCCTCCCTCCCTCCCTCTCTCTCTCTCTCTCTCTCTCTCTCTCTCTCTCTCTCTGTGACGGTGTGTGCGTGATGTTTTGTTGTTTCACTGTGTTCTAATGAGCTCATTGTAGAATGTCATTTGCTTAAAGTGTAAACAGGGCTATTGCATGATAAATAAATAAATAAATAAATAAATAAATAAATAAATAAATAAATTGTAAGCCTCTCTCGAGTAATGGTTCAGCAACTTGCCTTGTATACCAGAGATTGTGGGTTCAATTATGGGCTGGACTTCTCGAGTCCTTCGTTTGAGACTTTAAACAAAGTTTAGTTTGGGCAAACATTTCTACACAAGATTAAAAACCAGAGGACCAATGGTCCTGTAAACGCTCACCTGAGATCTGCTGCATATACCAATAAACATGTTTGAATATTATGGTATTTAACTCCAGTGCAGGGGCAGATGAAGCCCTTGGGCCATTTTCTTTTTTCAGAATCTTCAATATTCTGTCCATTTGCCAATTTCCTGCTGGCTTTTCCCTTCAAATGACATTTTAACAATTTTCCCAATTCAAATGCATAGGCAACCCATGTTGACCTTGCCATAAACTTGGTCAAGGTCATCACAGGGTCATGATTTATATATACATTGGAGTACTTTAGCCATCGATGCTTCACGCCAAGTTTCCTTGAAATCAGTCTATTGGTTTCAGAGAAGAAGATTTTTGATGGGTTTTTACCATATATGGGCATGGCGGCCATCTTTGTCACGTGACCTAGATTATTTATATACACATTGATTCCTCAATTCTATAGAGGCTTCACATAAAATTTGGCTTTGATTGGCCAAGCGATTTCAGAGGAGAAGAGGTTTGAATATATATTATGGAAATATACATGTATATTGCCCCGGGGTGGGGGCACATGAGCCCCTGGGGTCCAATTTTTTTCAGAATCATTAATTTTCAGTCCTACTTCCCATTTCCTGCAAGACTTTCACTTTAAATTACATTTTAAAAGTTTTCCCCATTCAAATGCATTGGCGACCTATGTTGACCTTGCCGTAAAATAGGTCAAGGTCATGAAAAGGTCATGAATTATATACACATTGTAGTGCTTGAGCCATCGATGCTTCATGCCAAGTTTTGTTGAAATCGGTCCACCGGTTCTGGAGAAGAAGATTTTTTAAGGGTTTTTACCATATATGGGCATGGCGGCCATCTTGGTCATGTGACCTGGATTATTTATATACACATTGGTTCCCCCTTCCCATAGATGCTTCATGTAAAATTTGGCTTTGATTGGCCAAGCGGTTTCAGAGAAGAAGATGTTTGAATATTATGATAATATACATGTATATTGCCCCGGGGTGGGGGCGGATGAGCCCCTGGTGCCCAATTTTTTTCAGAATCATTAATATTCAGTCCTACTGCTCATTTTCTGCAAGATTTTTCCTTTAAATGACAATTTAACAATTTTTCCCATTCAAATGCAAAGGCGACCTATGTTGACCTTGCCGTAAAATAGGTCAAGGTCACCGCAAGGTCATGATTTATATACACATTGTAGTACTTGAGTCATTGATGCTTCATGCCAAGTTTGGTTGAAATCGGTCCAGTGGTTCCGGAGAAGAAGATTTTTGAAGGGTTTTTACCATATATGGGCATGGCGGCCATCTTGGTCATGTGACCTGGATTATTTATATACACATTGGTTCCCCCTTCCCATAGATGCTTCATGTAAAATTTGGCTTTGATTGGCCAAGCGGTTTCAGAGAAGAAGATCTTTGAAAATGGTGGACGACGGACGGACGGACGACGGACGGACGGACGGACGGACGGACGCCGGATCATGGCCATCCTATAAGCTCACCTTGTGAGCCTGACGGCTCAGGTGAGCTAAAAAATTGTTTCGGACGTGTGTCTTATACGTTTCGAATAAGTTCAATATGTGTTACAGATGCGCAGAGTGCGCTTTGGACGCGTTCGACGTGTCACAGGGTATGTGAATGTGCTTCTCAAGTTGTCCATTTCCTGTCGGTAGCCGTTTGTATTATCTGAATATAGCAGGGGTAAATTGGTTACTGCACGTAGCTGTATGAGTCCAAACAAACTCTGAGCGTAGGTCTCAAAGGAATTTCTTCATTAGGTGACGGTATAATCCTTAAGCTCTATACATGTACGTCACAAACATTTTCAGCGTGCTGGGATGCTCAATTAAAATGTTTTTGTTGTCGTTTCGTTTTGTTTATTTGCATCAGTGCTTAACGACCTATCAACAATTTTTCAGTCATGCCTAGGTGGAGCCAGCAGTTTCCTGGGTATAACCAGTACTGCAGGGAGTAACAAATACCCAGTGCTGCAGTAGTCATCACTGGATTGAAAAAATGACGGTTTCTCTCGCTAACATTTTATTCATCAAATAACATATGAGCCTATGCAAAAACAAAGGCGCAGATCAGCTTCGCAGTCACTGCGAAGCTGTTCAGCGCCTATGTTTTCGCTACACGGGTAGTACAATTCCTCTTCTACTTAAATCCGAAATTTGAAGCTTCTAGCCTGCTTCTGTGACTGTACAGCCCGATTTTTGTCAGACCTGGTTGTTGGTTTTCTCATGCACAGGCTCATATGTAAGTAGTGGTGTGGTGGATTCAAAAATATTGTATTATAGGGTTATTGCACTGATATCGGTGTATATTGTCCCGAGTTTGGATATCGAAGGACGCGAGCTTGCGAGGACAATATTCACCGATATCAGTGCAATAACCCTTTTATTATATAGCTATAAATATCTGCTTCTCATATTTGATGTTTTGTTGAGAGTTAGCCTTACAAAATTGAAATATCTACACGAAGGCCGCGATAATATCCATAAGTGATATCATTTTTGCACTAGTGCAATATCAGATGATATCATTTTTGCACTGTTACTTCTCGGAAGCACATTTTGCAATTGAATCAATATTGTTGACATTTTGTTTTCTTTTTTCGGCTTAAATTGCTTAAATCTGAATGTGACAAACTTCAGCTGACGTTTCGGCTAGGTATGACGTCATTTTCCACGTGACGTCAGATGAAGATGACGTCATTAGAGTTGACGTCCCAATTTTACAATTTTGCACGATGACCCTCAAGTCAAGAATTTGGCAATTTTTCATAAACAGAATTTTTCGCTTTTAACAAAGTGTGCAATATCAAGTAAGTGTGCAGATATCCTCTGATATCTGCACACTTGTTACTCGGCTTTTATCCCTATGTTTTAATCATTTGATATTTATAGCTATATAATAAACTACATTCTAATATGAATATGTATGTTAAAAGAGTCTATGCAAGTAAGTGCCAAACTTCCAGTGTCTGTTGCTTTTAGGAGTTCTTCTGGGGGATTTTAAACACAACCTGTGAACAAAATAAAACGAAGTCCTTTTAGGGTTATTTCATTTTCATCCCTTTCATCAAAATTACATGTCAATATAATGTTTACTCACATATACCCCACTTTATATAGTAAAGCTGGGGTATACATGGGTATACAATATTCCTTCATGATTTTTTGATCCAAAACATAGATTTTGGGTTCGCGTTAGAACCGCCTGCCTCGGCGAGGCGGTTCTAACGTGTAACCACAATCAACGTTGCAAAAGCAATAAGAAAGTATCAAACTTTTTCCAGTGGCATTTTTTAAACTTTAAAGCTCTAAAAATTGTTGTTTATTGCATGGGCGTGTTTTCGTAATGGAAAAATGGTGTGAGCCAGACTATTACAAATAAAAAGCTGAATCACACCAAATCAATTTAATTTTGGTTTTTCAACCCCTGGGTGTTTTTATAGGGCGAGCTTTGGTTCTGAATGCACCAGTTCCTGGTCATTGCTTACTTTTAACATTTTAAACCATAACATCAGTGAAAAAAACGACTTAAGATGGGCTGAGCCGCCGCATAAAACAAACGTACGCTACAAAGTGGACGCAGATCAGCTGTGCATTAATGCACATCAGCTCAGCTCCTTTGTTTATGTTCCATAGACAGTGTGATGCTGCTAGCTGTAGTATCTGATATTTCAAGCTGTTTTTTTCTGTAGCTGTTCAGCCTGGTTTGTGTAGGACCTGGTCGGAAACCTAGATCGTTGATTTTCTGACGCGAACTTACATTTTTCACCTCTGTGTATTGCTGAAGCCCATATTCCCCACTGAAATGGAATAAAAATGTATCATAGCAACAGCTTTGTTAAATATACTGAATTAAATGCAAAGACAACACTTATTCTCAAACCAATATCACTTTTTACTTTTACGTGCAATTTGTATTTAACCTGAAGAATACATGTATAAGGAACTTCAAAAGCTACGTACAGTTCTCGACCAAGCCCCGACATCTTAAAACCTCCAAACGGTGCCTGTGGGTTCACAATTTCATAGCAATTCACCCTGAAAAATAAAGATGCCAAACAGTAGCATGTTTAACGGCTAAGTCACTATCAGGGTTGCCTTTACCAGCTAGGTCATGTTATATGCGTATAACTGAATAGGGTATTATCGATCATTATCCAAGAATAAATGTTTTTATTTTACTATCACACTTAGGCAATAAGCTTTCTGGCCATGTATAGCAATAAATCATTTTATGCAACTTTTTGCTATAGCAAGGCAATATATGTCCAAAAATAACCATTTTGCACATCTTATGATGTTGCACTTTTATTGGTTTAAACTTTATTTCTATTGTATAACATATGATAACGACAAACATGATGACAACAATACAGATTTTTACATACAATAAGGATTCGGAAGTAAGTCAGTTAAGACTTTTGTGATCCGTTTCCCGATGTGACACTTAGAAACTGCACTAATTATTAGACTCGTGAGACAATCGTATTTATATATTATACACACTGATAGATAAAGTATTTTATGCTGAACAGAAGACGCATATTGTCAGCAATATACGACAAGTTAGGATATCTATCTTTGTAATCAAGATAGTAAAAACCGATGTCTTATTAGATAAACAAGAAAAACTAATTATAATTTAAGTAATAGCTCCACGGGGAAGTAACTGATATTCAGGTAGCACTTTTATTCAGGGTGTTATCTATGCTGGTTTGCTGTTATGTTAAAAAATAAGTAAGGTCCAATATCCATGTAATATCCATGTAAAAAAAAAATGTGGCATAGTAAGTGAAACTGTACTTTAGTTATGTTTTTCAATTTCTATTGGTGTCTTTAGTTGGCAGGTCAAAAAACTACACCCAAGCAGTCAAAAACACTGTTTAGAAGCTCCTGTACTGAACTATTCCCATTACCTATTATGGTGAAATTCGAAAACACACGAGAAACCAAAACAATTATCACCAGAATATTAACTTGATAGGTCTTAAATTATTACAAACCAAGAAAAATGAAAATACAAAGCAGATTTTTTTGCCTCAACTGCAACACAAACAGCAACCCTGATCGTGACTCAGTCGTTAAGGGGAAACTGTCACATGAAAGGAAGAAGCCATCGCACCAGAAAAACAACAATCTGCTTATGCGAACACAAAGATGCATATCAGTTGTGCAGTGGTGGATTTAGATGGGGATCACTCAAGCCCCACTCAAGGACCAAATTATTTCATTTTCATGGGTAAATTTAGGAAAAATCACGTGAAATGGAGAAACCGAATCCCTTTTGGTATGCAGAAATCCTTGACCCGCAGCGCCGGTTCAAAAAATACACCATGCACGACCACACTGGTCAACCTATACGTCGATTTGCGGTGTTAACGACGATTTGCGGGTATTTACGCTGATTTACTAGAGACATAAAATGGCAGCGACCAGTGAATGAATTATGGATTTTTCAGTTTTAATCGTGTTGATGCTGTATAGAGAAACATACAGCATGTCAAAGGGACTAAAGATTTATGTTAGTTTTAAGAATTCGACATGCACATGCTGATTGATGTAAGCATTTAGGGATGATTTCGAGTTCCAACCCAAACGGTAGATCTAAGTCATGTTGTTTTAATCATCTACCTCCTCGATCGGTACTCGAATATATGTTCCTCAGTGCATACATAAACCGATTGCTGCAGGGCATATCCAGAAAGTATACATATTTCTACAGTCCCTTTAGCATATGTCATGCTTTTCCATAGAGTATATATGCAAATATAGACGGAATAGAACCACTTCCAAGTTTTAAGCACATCAAACCTGCGTAAAACCCACCAAATCAGCGTAAAGGTTGACCAGTGTGACGACGCTAGAAACAAATCAAAAATTCCCTTGGAATGTTATGAAACTTTCTTAGAGAGAGAGAGAGAGAGAGAGAGAGAGAGAGAGAGAGAGAGAGAGAACCTACCACACTGATCCAGCTTGTATCCCCTGTACAAAGGTCATCGCTGTATTGATATCGTTGGTGAATACCCCGGCGGCGAGGCCATAGGTCGTATTGTTGGCTCGCTCTAGGACCTCGGGCAATGTCTTGAACTTAATGATCTGCTGCACTGGGCCGAATATCTGAATGGGACAAAATACGAGGTAAATTAAACTTTATTCGACTGCGATGTGACTTGATTCACTTGTTTTGAATGTACTTGACCAAGTCTGATATAAACGATTGACAAGCACATAGAAGCAGATAGATGCAAAGCCGATTAAGCAAGTCTCATTTCTCCAGATGAGTATTATATAGTACACAGTACAATCAGTCTAAGCAGCCCCAGAAGATTGCCTTTAATGACAAATCCAAGCGGGGTTGGAATATCTTCTGAGCTTAACAAAAGTGATGATCAGCTGTTCAGTAGCGATCATATGTGCGGATACCACGTGTGCAATATGCTAGCGGCAAAGATTCATACTCTTTCAATATGGGAGTACCCCACAGGTGCCTGTCCCAATCCCCTTTTACATAATCACAGACCTCTTCTTTGGCTATCCTCATGTTGTCTTGGACGTCACTAAACACAGTGGGTTGTATAAAATATCCCTTATCCCCATGCCTCTTCCCACCGCATTCGAGTTTAGCGCCCTCCGAACTACCTGCTTTTATAAGTTCCATTACCCTGTCAAATTGTTTGTTGTCCACCTGTGGCAATACAGAATAGAAATCAGTCTGGATAGAGCATCATCGAGAATAACGACAGACAGGGCCTAGCACATGTACGTATAAATATAAAACCGAAAACCAGAAATCGAAATGCACGGTATAATCGCAATGCAACCAAATTAACATTACGACTATTCAGACCCATGGAACGTCAACTTATACGCCGATTCGGTGTTTTTATGCAAGTTCGCTGGTGCTAAAACGAGGAAGTGATTATATCGAAAGGTATAACATATACCAAATTAGCTTTGGGAAAATGTCCCACAGCGGAATATTTATGCAAGCATTAAAGAACATATCGATCAAAGGGGTAGCTGATTTTGGAAAAGTTCTTTAAAACCTTCATAAAATCGATGTTCCATCTCATGAACAAATTAAGACAAATGCATCATGTATCCTAGATCAAAATTGATCACCTGAAAGTCTGTGATCTACAGGAAATTTACAAAAATAATCCACCCGTTGGATCGGAACTCGAATGCATTTGAACTTATGCTTACACCAATCGCTAGATGCATGCCGCAATCTTAGAAATAATATGATAATTCTATAGTCCCTTTGACCTGTGGTATGCTTTTCTATACAACATTAACACAATAAAAAATGATTGAACAATCCAAAATTTATCTACTGGTCGCCGCCATTTTTTTCTTTTTAAACGGTAAATCGTCGTAAACACAGATAAATCGACGTATGGCTTGATCAATGTTGCACACGTGACGAAATGAAACGCGGAGATTGGCTTGTGGATGCTGGGCCGCGGTTAAGTCTTTGATTGTACCGACCTGTGGTCCTTGTTCTGGGTTCTCCCAGGGGTCTCCTACGACCCTCTTGAGAGCTCGTTCCCGGCTCTTCCTGACAAACTCATCATATATGTCCTCGTGTACGAAAGTCCTTGAGCCTGCGATACAGCACTGACCCATGTTGGTCATCACTGCGTTGTGGGCCGCCTCCACAACCTTGTCAACTGGAAATGAAAATGAGAAAGCTGTAAAATTGGAAAATTTTAACGTTGATATAGCGAGACTGTTTTAACGAGTACCCACGCTAGTTTTAGAAATCGTCATCATATTTTCGTATGTAATTGCTACATGATGGTACCGTGACTTAATTTGTTTTAAACTGTAACAAATTGTTTGTTCAAAGGTATACCTTTCTAACGTACGTAAGCCTTATATATTTGATTTATTTCCTTTAAGATAAGAATGGCCACAATTCAAGGAACTAGCAAACGTTCACCAACAACGTTCACGACGAAATACTAGCAGACTACACAGTTAGGCAGCTTTATACCCAGCCAAATTTATGGGAACGCGGTGACCTAGTGCCGGGTTAGTGAGTCGGACTCCGAAGCGATGCCTCGAAAACCTATTTTCTTAATATTATATATTCTTAATTTAATTATCGCTTAACTATGCTTTAATCAATGAATGATCGTGTGAATGGATTGGGTAAAAGATATTACCATCGACATCCGGGAAGACGACGAGCGGACTTTTTCCTCCAAGTTCTAACGTTGTTCTCTTCAAGTTGGAGGCACCGGCCGATTGCATGATGATCTTTCCGATCTGAAGATATTCACGAGTATTTATAAGAGTACTTTGCTTATGGGAATTTGAATCTGCCTATGCCGTTTGCGCTTGTAAATTACTAATCATAATTGTAATCTCTACATGAGCTAACTGAGAATTAAATGCAGATCTATGCGAAAACAAAGCCGCATGTAAAACATGCAGCTGCGAAGTCCGTTGCTTCGTTCGAACAATCACTTTCAATGACACAAATTACGAGTCTCAAACTATCATTTACTTCCCATGACAAAAATCACATGTACAAGTCTTCAACTACCTTTAACTTCCAATAACAGAAATAACATGGTACAAATAGGCAATGGTCAGGAAAAGACACAGTCAGAAAGAAATTGCCACTCCAAAAACCGAGGTGGGAGAAAAACTAAATTGACAATAAGGTACCTATACTTAGAAAGCATATCGTAAGCCGAGTGAGCAGCTACCCGAACTTAACTTAATATATGAAAACGTATGTAAGGTTCAAGCATCACAAAAGTTCGACTCCAAAAACATAAAACAAATAGAACCCCAACAGAAGTATCGCCTTGGAACGATCAGTAATATTAAATTACAGGGGGGGGGGGGGGGGGGGCTTTACAAACGCCTAACCTCATCCTCAGCTTCTGAACTATCTTTTACTTTTACAAATACAGAAATTACATGTACAAGTCTTAGAGTATCTTTTACTTCCAATGACAACATTTTCATGTACAAGTCTTAGACTTTGTTTTACTTCCAATGATAGAAATAGACATTACATGCATACTTCTATGTCATAGTCTATCTTTTACTTCCATTGACAGAAACCACATGTACAAGTCGTAGACAGTTACTTCCAATGACAGAAATTACAGCCGCAAGTATTAGACTATCTTTTGCTTCCAATGACAGGAACAGAACGTACAAGTCTTATACTATCTTTTACTTCCAATGACAAAAATTACATGTACAAGTCTTATACTATCTTTTACTTCCAATGACAAAAATTACATGTACAAGTCTTAGACTATCTTTTACTTCCAATGTCAAAAATTACATGTACAAGTCTTATACTATCTTTTACTTCCAATGACAAAAATTACATGTACAAGTCTTAGACTATCTTTTACTTCCAATGACAAAAATTACATGTACAAGTCTTAGACTATCTTAAACTTGAATAACCCAGGACTTTCGCATGGTTGGGACAAAGGTAAATGATACGAACATGTATATCATTAATTAAATACCTGTCCTTTCTTACCTCTGTTGAGCCGGTGAAGGCGACTTTGTTGACATCCGGATGACTGCTGAGAGCTGCGCCAGCCGTAGGACCGTATCCCGGCACTACGTTCACCACACCAGGGGGGAAACCAGCCTATACAAATGGAAAAACTTGATGAGAAAGATTGATTTCAAGTGACGTTATATTTTGATCAATTTTAAAGAAATGAAATAAGAATTTTAACACTTTTGTGTATGCAACAACTGCACAACTGAACGGAACGATTCCTAGATGTAACAATTAATTCATACATGTATGGGAAGTTAATATATTCTAATCTGAAATGACTATTAAACGAAATGATAGCATAGAAGCAAGCCCAGTTAAAAACAACGCCTCAGACCAATCACTCTCACTCTCTCTCTCTCTCTCTCTCTCTCTTTCCAACTCACCAAGTACCTGGTCGAGTGTGAAAGCGTAAAGAGTATGATAAAATGAAAATTGGAACTCATTAACCACATAAAATGATTTATAATATAAGCTAATATGCTATAACAGTATATTTTTATAAAAAAAAAAACAAAACAAAAAACATTCGTTCCAGCTAGCCAACATTTTAGGTTTCAGTCCAGGTCCGACACATTCCGGCCTGTACTGTCACAGAAAAAGGCTAGAAGCTTACAATTTCGGATTTAGGAAGAAAAGGAATTGTACTATCCGTGTAGCGAAAACAAAGGCACAGATCAGGTGTGCAATTCGTAATTGCGCAGCCGATCTGCGCCTCTGGTTTCGCATATGCAGATTATTGGTTTTCTGATGCTATGCGGCAGCCCATACCTCCTTGCAGAGAGACGCCATGAAGAGGGCGGTGAGGGGCGTCTGTTCGGCAGGCTTGATCACGACAACGTTCCCCAGGGCAAGCGCTGGCGCCAGCTTCCAGGTGAACATCACTGTGGGGTAGTTCCACTGGAGAATAAGAATTTCAATTTGAAAAAGAAAAGCGCAAGACTTTTTGGAACAATAGTGTTGAAATATTGTGCTACCAGAAAATAAGGTTTCTTCTCTGAAACCATGAAACCCAGAGCTTTCATAATTTGTGTGAAGCAATGTTTCCTTTTGAGCAATCCCTTTTATAAATCCTGCAACTATACCTCTGGGAACCAAACGGGGCATTCCCGGGCAGGAGCCATATCCTACACGTAAAATAATCCAGATCAGGTTCAAGAATATACATGGCCATTGTTCCTGCGGTATTTAATACGGTATGATACCTATCATACGGCGTAAGTCCTAGAAAAACAAGGTAACAATGTGACTTACGGGAATAACTTGACCACAGATGCCGACTGGTTCATGTCTGGTGAACGAGAAGAAATCTCCATCTGAAACACATACATGTACGGTTTATAACACAAAATTTAACTGTATCCTAAGTGGACACGCTGAGGAAACGGACAATAACTTTTTGACAAATGAGTCGCATCATGAGAAAACCAACAATGTGGTTACCGACCAGGTCCGACACAAACCGAGCTGTACCAGCATAGAAGATGGCTAGAGGCTGGACATTTTGGATTAATCAGACAGCAGAGGAGCAATGTACTATCCGTGTAGCGAAAGGCTTTAAGCAAAGGCGCTTCACAGCTTTGCAGTAACACTGTTTTCGCATGTTGGTTTTCTTATGACGCGGCTCAAAACATGACATAAAACGTGATAGAAAATGTATTTGCTGAAAGTCTCTCGTCGTCGTTTAAGATTTTGAATTGAATTGAATTAAATTGATGCTGATTTACGTCCCAGTCAACAGCAATGATCATGTTGGGACGTTGCCTCCATTTCATGGGACTTTTACCTAATATTAGGTAAACTCAAAATGCACAAATATAACCACCCAACTAAACCAATAAGGCTTATATATGTGGATGGTTTGACTAAACCATTTTTCCTTAGCAGGCTCAGACATGAGCGGTTAACCAGTAATCATTTCGTCGGTCAGTAGATTAGAAGCTTTGCCCGGAGCCACAAGCAGCCCATCTATTTCTCCCAGGTCCCAATGGGCGGGGGCCTTGTTTAAGATTTTAAAAATCTGTAGCAACTATTAAATGAGCACTGCAAATATATAGTTTAATGATGACTACACTACATGTAGCAAAACCAGGGCTTGTCCTGCCTTGCCACTTGTCTGCCCACCCTGCGTAGTATCTCATAATAAATGATGCTTTATTATTGTGGTCTAGTGTAGTTTAGTGTTGGCTACATGCAGCAAACTTTGATTAACTAGCAGCGTTACTGACCAACAGGGCTTGTCCTGCCTTGCCACTTGTCTGCCCACTCTGCGTAGTATCTCATAATAAATGATGCTTTATTATTGTGGTCTAGTGTAGTTTAGTGTTGGTTACATGCAGCAAACTTTGATTAACTAGCAGCGTTACTGACCAACAGGGCAAGTCCTGCCTTGCCACTTGTCTGCCCACCCCGCGTAGTATCTCATCACCTTCATTGAGAACATCATATCACCACAGGCGTTACGGTACGGCTTCCCATTGTCTAAAGTCTCCAAGCTCTGTACACGGGAGAATAGATGGCAGGATTTATACACAGGGGAACAAAATGTCATTACGAAAACATGCCCATGTGCTATGCAGATTTCTTCAAAGTTTTAAAAATTGAAAATTTTCAGTAGAAATTTTTCAATATTTTTCTTATTTTTGCTCAAAACATAGATTGTGGGTACTCGTTAGAACCGCCTCGCCAAGGCGGTTCTAACGTGTACCCACAATCTATGTTTTGAAGCAAAAATAAGAAAAAATAGGTATACCCATCCATACCCCAGTTTTCCTTTATGAAACTGGGGTTCAAGGGGGTAAACATTTCACGGACAGGTTTTCCTGATGTATCAAAATTATTTAAAACGCGGTTTGGTATATTTTAAAAAGAAAACCTTAAGGGTAAACATTACTATTGTTTATGAGCACACTGTTTGCGCAACGTCGGCGTTTAGTATCTGCATGTTACGCGTAGTTTTCAACGTCGTTTTGTTTTGATTTCTCAATGACGTTGTTCCTGTTTGTTTCTGCATAATTAAGTCCTAAAGCGGGTATACATATTGTTAATTTTTTATTTTTAAAGAAGTTCTGTGGCAATTGAAAACCAAAATTAGTGTATAATGTTAATTATATGTGAAAAAGTTTATGTCGCTGTTGATGACGTCGCATAAATATACGCGACGTCAGTGTAACGTTTGGCGTTAAAACGAAAAAGGCGGGAATATTGAACGTTTTTTCTCTATATCCTCCAACGCAATCCGGTGACCCCCACTTTTTATTTGAACTTTTAAATGGTTACCACGTTTCCTATCTCTTGGTGTAATTTAATCAAAATCATATGCGTAGTTTAGGAGATATCGCAAAAATACGTACTTTTTCCAGGTTTGAAAAGATGGCGGGAAAGTTAATTTTGCATGTAATCTCCTCAATTTAAGAGCAAATAGTATAAAATTGTAAGAAAATAACACTCATCGCGTGTTTAAGTTGTTTTTGCAGTAAAAAGCATATATATTAAAACACATGTCCGCTACGAGTGGTTTTCTGAAATGCATGAGAAACATCCAAAAAGTTCTGATACCATGGAAACGAGGCCGGTGACTCCCCACTTTTATTTCGATTTTAGTCCAAGGATACAATTGTCTTGTAGCATAGGAAGTTTCATGAAAATCATATGCGGGACTTAAATAGTAATGATTCCCTTTAATATGTTTAACAGTGGTCATAAATCTCATGATAAACTTATCGTCCTACTTTTCTATTTGTCATGTTGGCTTTTGCCTGATTTTTTTTTCTTCAATATATTTCTGACCAAACATTGTAGGCTGCACCACCACATGAAAACATCGGAAATATTTCTCTTAAGAGCAAAAGAATAAAAAAAAACTCGTGTGAACTTAACCAGATTGTTATTATTTACTTACAGCCATGTAAGCCATGTTCTTTTCCATGAGATCAGCTAGTTTGTACAGCAAGCGCCCCCTGTTGCTGGCGTCCATTGTCCGCCATTTCGAACCAAGTTTGAACGCCTGTTTTGCGGCAGCAACCGCCTTATCTACGTCCGTCTAAGAAAAAAAGTCAACTTATATTCAAATAGATTCTCGTATCTTCATGTTTGGTGACCATCTTGGATGTTATCTTGAAATAGTGGGCATCATCTGAAGCCATCATGTCTCATATAATTACTATCTACAAATAAGGCCGCGTCTCCACGGACAATGTTTCTTTGATGAAGATTCTTTGTCACAGAAACTTTGGCAATGAGTTTGTGTTCACACACAACAAAGATTACTGATACGACTTAGCTCGCTCACCTTTGTCACAGATATTTGACAATGAAACTTCGCCACAGAATTGAGTTTACGCGAGCATAAACCTACTTTGTCAAAGAAAAATTGTCCGTGGAAACTAGGCCTAAACGCCTGTTTAAATGCTTCCACAAAAATTGATAGATGTCCGTTTGTCCGTTTCCAAAATATGACTATTTTCAGCTTTGTAAACTTATTTCATAATTAAGGTCTATGAAGAACGTATTAATGCAGCTAAGTTGACCAAGAGGATCACGGTAGCCATGTGGCGAGAGTCGGACGCCAACAAAAAAGTCCTGTGTTCGAGCCTCACGGGATCGAGTTCTGTCCTCGAGCAAGACACAACAATTTACTCTCTACGAAAAATAGTTGACATGAACGTTAAACCACACAAAACCCCTGCACTACACAAACACATGCATAAAATGTTCTTCGCATATAACAGTAACCCCGCCTACATGTCTGTCTATTAAATTTCGCGATTTTGTCTCTCGCAAAAATAAATCGCTCGCGGAAGTAAATTGGTTTACAGCACCCTACCTTGTCTGCCTCCTGGACCTGTATAATTGTCTCCCCTGTGGCGGGGTTCACAGTGGGAAAAGTCTTCCCGGACACAGAGTTAACCCACTCGTCATTGATGAAGAGCTGGAAAATATTATTTTTTTTTTGGTTGAAATATTTCCATGTTCCTTATTTTCTGCTAAAACATAGACCAGTGGCACAGCCTTAATAGAACCACCTGTAATGAGTGCCTACAACCTATGTTTTACTGGCGGCGGTGTTCGCAGTGGACATAGACCAGTGGCACAGCCTTAATAGAACCACCTGTAATGAGTGCCTACAACCTATGTTTTACTGGTGGCGGTGTTCGCAGTGGACATAGACCAGTGGCACAGCCTTAATAGAACCACCTGTAATGAGTGCCTACAACCTATGTTTTACTGGTGGCGGTGTTCGCAGTGGACATAGACCAGTGGCACAGCCTTAATAGAACCACCTGTAATGAGTGCCTACAACCTATGTTTTACTGGTGGCGGTGTTCGCAGTGGACATAGACCAGTGGCACAGCCTTAATAGAACCACCTGTAATGAGTGCCTACAACCTATGTTTTACTGGTGGCGGTGTTCGCAGTGGGCAAAGTCTTCCCGGACTCAGAGCCTTCACCAGTCGCATGGACGCCAGACACCTGGTGAGCCTGTCTGTTGGGGTGAGCTAAATATCAGGTATGTAGGAAACGTAATAAAAGCCATCATTGTCTATAATATAATGAGAGCAAAAATGGTCTCGGGTGGAAAATATGCCATATTGTTAAGGAAAAGAAAGTTTCTGAACTGACCTGGGTGTACTTAATCTCCGGATTTCTAATAGCAGGTGGTAAGGACGCCATGTTTAAGCTAACTAGTATCAACTGTTATCAGCGACAAGGGCAGACTCGCGGATTAAATAAGTTTTAATAGAGACAGCTCGCGACGTTATAGAGCTTCTATGGTTATCATTGAGCATGCTTTAAGTGAAATGACATGTATGCGATAAGTTTTACGATGACCTTCTGTTAGATAGGTATCTCTGGTTCGGACAGGGTTTGTATGAATGGACTTGGTACCGGGACTTGGTAAGGGATGCTCAAGTTATATTGTAAGGTAATGTTGTGTACGGCGTGGCTCTTGGCTTATCAGAAAGTAAACATTCAAAAGCTAGTATACTTACTTTGAAAACCATGCACATGAATTTGTCGACCTAATCTCGACTGACCTGTACGTAAAGTGCAAAGTGAGCGTATCAAACAATGTAGTTTATATATACTGGGCAAATAAAGTTAGGGATCTAAACTTTTAACGCACAATTTCTAAAAGATTTCGAACTTCTGGTAAAATGAAACATTTATATCATCAAGGTAATTCATTCTGTAAGCTTTGTATACTTTAGGATCGAAACAATTGCCTTTGCATTCAACAAAACAATGCCTTAAGTCAGACTACCCTTAAAATGAAAGTGGTCTGAAATTTCCATTGAGAATTGATGGTGTGTAAGTTTGTTCGTGGAAAACTTTTAAAATCGCTAGAAATTTCCAATCTTTTTTAGCTGCTTGACCTAAGAAATGATGAATCTTGATGACTATCATGTAAATTCGCAAATTTTTATGAATTGGCAAAATTGAATTTTTTGTGGAATCAGTTTTAATGGACTTTTTATCACTTTGTTTTTTAGGGTAGTGTTCTTTAAAGAACAGCTGTGCTTAAGTCAGATAATGCATAATTTCAAAATTGGTGGCATACGAGAGAGAGATAAAACTGCTAATCCACCATATAAATGAAAAATTGATAAATTATTGATTAGTCCAAAAATGCATCCTTAAAAGTTTGATCCCTAACTTATTTTGACCAGTATAGATGCTGTGCATCAATATTCACAGCAGCTGGGAATAACGTGGTACGCAATGTATACAAACCGATAAAATGATCGGTAACGCACATTGCAATTGTCGCCGAAGTTGAGGTCATATTTTCGAGTTTTCTCCTATGTATGCGTTTACTCTTTTGACTGATAGATAGGTGCAGGAAAAGCAGAAATTGAACATTTATTATTGCATAAATACCCGTGTCACACGATCTTAACAGCCGTTTATTAATGAAGAGAAAGCCATGCATTAATATTGCAATTCACGCGCGCACGTGCTGTTAATACATGGCTTTTACTTATGCTCGTTACCGGGCGCCACACAAAGCACGTGCTAGTAATGAGAAACTGACGTCCGCCCGGAACGAGTATAAAAACGAAAGCTTTTACGCGTATGAAAAAGTGATGAGGCTGTAAAATATAGTGCACCATATTTCTTTCGTTTCTGTACCTTATTTCTTTCGTTTCTGCAGAATTTATGCAATAATAGCGATCAAAAATGTTAATGAATGGAAAATCATGTTTGATCCCTATATTATTGCATAAATACCCGTGTCACACGATATTAACAGCCGTTTATTAATGAAGAGAAAGCCATGCATTAATATTGCAATTCACGCGCGCACGTGCTGTTAATACATGGCTTTTACTTATGCTCGTTACCGGGCGCCACGCAAAGCACGTGCTAGTAATGGGAAACTGAAGTCCGCCCGGAACGAGCATAAAACTAAAGCTTTTACGCTATGAAAATGTGATGAGGCTGTAAAATATAGTGCACATATAACATTCGCTAGGTCCCTCGGGGAGTGTTGAAAACCTCGGGCTACGCCCGAATGGAAAATCATGTTTGAACCCTATATTGAATGAAAGTAACATAAGGAATCCATGTTATTTCGTATAGGAGAAAACTCGAAAATATAACCTCAATTTCGGCGCCAATTGCAATGTGCGTCACCGATCATTTTATCGGTTTGTATGCATACACCACGTGATTCTCAGTAGTGATATTGTAAAGTGTACTCTAAGAGACTTCGACTCGCTGTAGGAAGCTTTGAGTAGAAACGAACAAAGTATTGTTTTTATTTGAATTACAGCAGACTATGGATGAGGATTTTAAAAGGCCCTCTAGTTATCTTCACTGACCGTTCTTAGGCGGTTTGCCTGTCTGTATTGTTTACTATTGTTCCTTCCTGCCCGCCTAGTGTCTTGGCTATAATTTTATTAAATGTTATTTCCGCTCTTTTATGTACGTCGTCATATGAGCCGCCTCGTGGGAAAACCAACAATCTGCATAGGCGAAAACAAAGACGCAGATCAGCTTCGCGGTAACCGCGAAGCTGATCAGCGTCTTTGTTTTCGCTACTCGGATAGTACAATTCCTCTTCTACTTAAATCTGAAATTTCAAGATTCTAGCCTGCTTCTGTGCTTGTACAGCTCGGTTTGTGTCGGACCTGTTCGGAAACCACATTGTTGGTTTTTCCACGAGGTGGCTCTTATATTTAGTTAAGTTCGGGTATAAACAAGTCTCAAGTTTTTTAATTCTGGTATTAAAGTACCGAGTAGAAAAAAAATGAAGTAAAATAAAGCGAGTCGAAGACGAGCTGTTTTTACTTATTTTTTATCTACGAGGTCTTTAACTAACTTGTAGTATGCAGGCCACCAACTGACAGATCCGTACTGTTATTTCTAATATCAGGAAGTTACAGTATAGTTTCCATTCCGCCTCCTTCCTGAGAATTAATATGCAGTCCCGCCTCCTTTGATATTCAATTGTATTGGATTTATGTTACATAAACTTCAAAGCAACTGTTTTATAATGTACTTGAGTGTCATTTCTTATATTTTCATGGGAGGGGTAAGTTACAAAGTATCGTAACTGAGTGACCACCTATTGGGGAAAAGCTGCTCACTCGGCTTACGATATGTTCTCTTTGTGCTAGTTTAATGTTCATCACTTTTTAAAAAGTGTGGCTGTCGTTCTGGATGCGCCATTTCCTGACTAATACTGATAATTACTTACTTTTACCTTTTCTAGACTGGCACAATATCTATTGAGATAATGTCATTGTGCATATTTCCATTGTATGACAAGGTCAGGGTTTATCTGGAAAGATGTTCAAAGGCACACTCAAGCGCCGGGCCTTCAGACGAAGCACTACACAATGTCAAATGAGACTGTCCAGCAGCATAAGACGGCAAATAACAACTTAATGTACTTTGTGCGTAATTCAGTGAATAAATGTGCTGATCAGCTGCTAACAGTAAGTTCGTTTAATGGCAACAACAGGCATACATAACATCGGTCCGCGCGTTAACATATTCGTGTCACCCGCAGAAGAAATTACCATAGTACAAGCCGCTGGCTTTATGTCTGATCCTTGCTATATTGTATCATGTATTTGAAGTAGACTCTAATCAAACTAAAAAAAAAAAAAAAAAAAAAAAAAAAAAAAAAAAAAAATCTTTCTACTGTTGTCGCAGAAATCGCAAACCGTGTTTGGCTTTCATGGATAGACTTGTCGCAGTTGTGCCCCCTTGATTATAGTTGAGTTAAAACAGACGGTGTAAGATAAGACTGAGTATGCGAAATTCTACTTTTTTTTTCTTTTTTAGTAGTTTTACGTCCCTTTCAAGATTATTTCAGCTCATATGAGAGACGGACCAATCAGAAGGTGGGCGAAAACGGGAGAACCCCGAGAAACCCGCAAACAGAACTTGGCTTGTCTCACATGTGGCCAGAGCGGGGCTCGAAGGTAGGCAAAATCTGTAAACTATTTCCCAACGTGTTTTTGCTCTCACATTTACATATCGGGGTCAAAGAAATGAACCCCTATTTTATATGATTTAGAAAATCTTATAGCAATCTTTTAGCACAGTGGGAACGGGCCTTCAGAAAGAATGGGATCATAGCTGCGCTCCAGACGGGAATGAAACCCAGGAGTCCTTGGACAGAAATTCAATGCTCTACCTCTAACTGATGACGAATTGTGCTTATAATTTTCTCTTTGCGTTTTAAAAGATCTTCGGAGTAAATGGAAAGACTCGTACAGACTGTGATGCATTGTCACTGAAATGCATGGATCACTGCATTTATAGATGTACACTGAAGGTCATTAAAATCACCCTTGACGAGTCATGTTTGTTTCATCTTCCTGCAGGTAAGTGTAATTTATATTTATGCATTCTTGCATCTATTTTCAAACTGCAGTTCTGGGAAACTAATCAGTAAAATACCTATGCATATAATACCATCGAAAACAAAGCAATTTTCATAGGGCATAGACCTTCAATTCTTTTGCAAACGTTTAATTTCGTAATCCTGTGCGTCAGTGTAGGCGGCTTTTAAACTAGATGACCCAAGAATCGACACCTAGCCCCGAGGTTAAATTTCAACTGCTCATTAATGACAAAATAGCCCAAATAAATTGAAACTTCAGGTTTAAAACGCCAAAGACTTAATTTATCCTGCTTATAAATTCCAACAATTTTTGGCATTTTAACATTTATGAGCAGGATCAAGTTAAGTCTCAGCTGAGCTGAGCATAAAAAAGTTTTATAACCTCTGAACCAGGTGGCTATTAGACATTTTTCACTTTTGAACGTAAATGCTGCTGGCGCTTGCGGTTACGACTTTGTGTGTGATGGGCGACGACTCGTGAGGGCATATTTGAGACGAAGGCGAGGGACGATTTGAAGAATTACTTAGTCAAAACTACCAACAGCCCACCGGAGGTGTATTAAATGAGACACGCAAAAAACGAAATTGTCCAAGACGCCTAGCTGAATAGTTCAGTAGGTATAGAGTAAGACATAGAATCGAAAGGTCCTGGGTTCGAGTCCGGGTAGAACAAAATTATTTTTCCTTTTCTTTGTTTCTTCCTTTTTTCGCACCTGTGACATTAAAGCTTAAAAAATTAAAAAGAAATAAAAAAAAGGAAAAAAGAAAATAAAATTTTATCTATTGGCAAATGCAAGAATCACAAAATGCAATGCTGCATTTAATACTAAAATCGTAAGTTTCTGGATTAAACTGTCTAGTGAGAAGGCACGGACCGCATGTACATGTATAGGTTTTTTATAGGTCTTGTTGGAAGCCGAGATATTGATCGTCATTAGAAGAACGGATCAGCGACCGATCCTAACGTCAACATTTATTTCCTGACTGGCTGGTACCGATAATGTGGATGGGATAAGCTGACCGCCTCTAATGACTTTAAAAAATACGCAAGCGTCCTCCGTGGCCGAGCAGTTCAGAGCGCTGTTTCATAATCACTTAATCATCTCACCGTTGTGTCTGGTGTGAGTTCGAGACCCACAATGGCCACATGTGAGACAGGCCAAGTTCTGTTTGCGGGTGTGCCAGGCGGTTTTTTTCGGGGTACTCCCGTTTTCGCCCCACCTACTGTTTGGCGTTTTTCATATGAGCTGAAATAATCTTGAAAGGGACGTAAAACTGAATTTTAACAAATACACAAGACACCAAATCAAAAAGTATAGTCACGGTATAGTTCGGCAAATGGGTCACTGTATGGGCGGCAACTTTAATATTCATATCTGGGCGTGGTCGGCTAGTCCATCTGTTCAAGTAGGGAGATAATAGAAAAGTCGAATTCAGTCAGCCTAGAGCGCTGTCACGTATTTTACCGTTAAAGATCAGCTACCTATTTTGTCCAATCCAGTAAACTAGTCAAACTCGGATTTTCATTCTAACGGACAACATGTGAGTTGAGTCTTTCAACTGTATACCTTTAGCTTTTACCTAGGTCAAAAGTAGACCATACCCAATAACGTATTCATAAGGTAACGCCCATACAGTGACCTATTTGCCGAGCTATACATGTTCAGATATATGTGTATTACGTATTAGATGTAAAACTACAGTTTCACGTGCTATCTCGTGAGCGAACGATGTTTATTTTGTCGATGTCTCGTTTTGAGTCCATTCGACAGTAGGAAGAGCGATGGGGGCAATACCCTACATGTAGCTACAATATGCCTAGCCACACAACTGTTTTTGTTTTTTATGCCCGTTGTTAAATTGCTTGTGATGTGTTGCACCGCCATGTCTCTCCCGCCTGGTGTCTATGTTAGGATGGGAAATTTAATTGTATAGATTCTTGGTCATTCTATTGTTACTTGATTACAGATAAGGGTCTCATTGTGCTCATTTCTGATCATAATGATGCGTTTTTATACAATTTTCGGCCCGTTCAAGATTATTTTAGTTCATATAAGACGGGTAAATCAGTATTATAACAGGAGGAAAAGAGGAGAACCCTGAGAAAACGAACTTGCACACCCACAAGCAGAACTTGGTTTTGTGTCACCCTTGATTGTAAGACTGATCAATTGGGCAGCAACCTAAGGCGAAGAGTTCATTGTCTTGGTGTTGGTAGTTGCCAAAGCGATATTGCTGCGCTGAAGGTTGTTTTAATCCATTTTATCACATGTTGTGTGATGTTGCATCAATCTTTGTTGTAAGGACTTTGATTGTATCGCAAGCATATACGATGGTGCTGACACTGATAGACAATACCCGAATACACATATTCATGTACAGTATACCACGCAGACATTTCACGTGTCCATTTACCGACCTTTTATACAAACGAACCGCCATTCATGATTCCAATATGCATGTATATACATGTAACAGGGGAAATTTAATTGTGTTGTGTTTGGCTATTGAAATTTTGTCCTAGGGCCCATCGACAAAACAAAGATCATATCAAGCCGGATCAGTTATCAAACCACATTGCAGCTTGGAAAGCCGAACGCAGTTGGTGTTAAGGGCATGCGTTCTTTTGTCCTTTTTTAACATTTAAAAGTACGATTTCTATCATGATAAAGTTTATACTGAACCATGGCAGGTTTGATCCGGGTCTTCTTGAGTCTGTCGGATGAGACTATAAACTGAGGTCTCGTTTCCATATGACCTTTGCTGTTGGATTAACGCTCAAATCAACAAACCGATTCAATTTATTATTTATTTAAATTCAGATTGAGTAAAAAGCTTATGTGCATATATGCTTGCCCGATTCCGGTCGCAAAGATGGGTCCGAATGAGTAAGGTTGAGAATGATCAAATGTTGTAGATCTGCCGTCAGCATGTGTAATACATGTGCACTAAAACGGTACCCTATATCATGACGATATCATTACAAAACCTTATCAAGCAAAATACAGTGTTTTTTTTTTTGTTTTGTTTTTTTTTTTTTTTTTTTTTTTGTTTTGTTTTTTTTTTTTTAAGTTGAAAAAAAATGAAAATTTTCAATTCAACAGTTTTGATATTTTCTTATTTGTTCAAAACATAGATTGTGGACACAAGATAGAACGAATACTCACAATCTATGTTTTCAGAAGCATAGACAACCTAAGTTGACCTTGTCTTATAATAGGTTAATGTAATCCCTGGGTCATATATAGACTTTGTAGATGCTTCATGCCAAGTTTCAAAATCATAGGCCTTTTGGTTCTGAAGAAGAACAATTTTAAAGGTTTTTCAATTTATAGCCATGGCGGCCATTTTGGTCAAGTTACCTTGACCATTAATACAAACTTTCGTTCCCCTTCCACGAAGGTTGGCTTTGATCGGCCATGCGGTTGCAGAGAAGATGTTTAAATATTATAGTCATATACATGTATATATCCCCCAGGCAGGAGCTGACAACCACCCGGGTCTTAATGTTTTCATAAAAATAAATCTGCTCATTTGTATTATCATAGCAAGTTTCCACCCATTTAATTACATTTAACTAATTTCCCCCATTTAAATGCATGGGCGACCTACATGTAAGTTGATCTTACCGTAAAATAGGTCAAGATCATCCCAGCGAAATGATTTATACAAACTTTGTAGTGCTTTTAATATTGTTTGATGCTTCATGCCAAGTTACAAAATCATAGGCCTTCTGGTTCTGGAGAAGAAACATTTTAACGGTTTTTGCTATTTATAGCCAAGGCGGCCATCTTGGTCATGTGACCTGGTCCATTTATGCAAATTTCGTTCCCCCTTCCTAAGAATGCTCCGCAAACAGTTTTAACTTTGATTGGCCAAGCTGTTTCAGAGAAGAAGATCATGGTAATTGTTGACAGACGACGACGGACGGACGACGGGGCATGGCCATCCTATAAGCTCACCGGGCTCATGTGAGCTAAAACTAGATATACCCCTGCATACTCAAGTTTTGCTTTATAAAAGCGTTGTTCAATGGGGTAAACATTATCCTGATGAGGATAACAGACCATGCTCGATAATGTGTCAAAACGTTGTAAGGCGTAGAATAAAAAAAACTGCACATAAAATTAAAGATCAACTAAATGTTTCAAATCGTAAATCTTGCCATGTTTACATGTAAAAGGAATTCTGTGTGTTCACGAAAAACATGTGAAATGTAGCTAAACAGAACCAATGTACGTATATACATGCACCAGTATGTTGAAAGTCACATGACGATAACAAATAGTTGATAGTTGTTTTCCCACCAACAGTTATCGTCATATGCAGACGGGATCTCGGTTTATAGTGTCACCATAAAGCCATGGGCAGCTCAGAACAAGCGATCCCTAGTTATACACACGAGTGTCAAAAAATTAATATTCTGCACTGGAAGCTGTTTTATTCGCGCCAAGCATTTGTAAGGCCGACTCGCGTTGAACGCGTAATGTATCTTTAATGGCAATCATGACAGTTGATGATGCGATTTTGTAAACATGTCGTGTCAAAGGCCACTTCTGGTTCATTGTTCAATTAGAATCAGACAGTTAAACGGGAAGACAACAATAATCATTGTTACCATTGCATATGATAACATTGTTTACGATTTATATGTTTAATTGCTGTCTGGATTTCTTTATTTTTGCATTTTACCAATGCATATAGGTTTTAAGATTTTATTTATTTATTTTTTTTTTTTTGTTTTGTCCCAGTCAACATTTTTTTCAGTCATGTCGGGACGGAGCCAACGCTTCCTGGGTTTAACCAGTTAGTAAGGAGTTAATGTGTCTTGCTCAAGGACACAACACGGCTGGCGCCTGTGGGGATCGAACCCAGGACCTCTCAGGAGTCAGACGCCCTTCCACTACGCCACCGCGCTCCCTAATAATTTTGTACCAGTCTTATATCAACTACATGTACGTATTTATTCTCGACATGTGATTTTACGAAGCGACTGACTGAACCACTGCGACATGAAGTCATCTACGGAACTTGCGTGCGTGCGTGCGTGCGTGCGTGTGTGTGTTTGTGTGTGTGTGTGTGTGTGTGTGTGTGTGTGCTCGCATAAAGAATATTGTCGTCCTGTTTTAGGGTAAGCAAGATACGTTATGAAAAAACGAACTGTATGTTTCTCAGTCTATAAACATTCATTTTCTTGAAAATGATACTGTTTTAGTTTGAAGTTTAATTATACTCGTATTTATTTGAATTCACCCAGATAAACATCACGCATAGTTCAAGAGAATAAAGGAGGATCAGAAAGAAAGCCTTTGACTTGGAAAAAAACATCCCAAAAATCGTAATTATCGCATTCAAAATGCTGAAATACTGTGGAAGGTCTACAAAACCTCAACTTATTTCTATGTCTATGCAAAATGTAGCTAGGATATCGCACTTATGACTTGCAGATGATTGTCTAATGGACTCAAAACGAAACATCAACCGTATAAATAACATCAAGATTTCGAGTATCTGTTTGAAGTACATGTATAAACATGCCAAAATAAATTATGTTCTCTCACGAGACAGCACGTGGAACTGTAGGTCTTACACCTAATAAATGTACATATATCTTTACATGTACACTAGCTATACAGTGTACTGTTTGAGTTAGTGCCTACGTCCGCGGAAAACATTTTTAAGTCGTTCAGGGTGGCTATCCTTATCCTAGCCACACTAAGCCTGTACAAGCCTTCAGTATATTCATATTTTCATGTCTCCCAGAAAGAAATATCGACGCGAGGATAGATCAGCTCTTATACCAAAAATACGATCGAGCTCCCAATACAAGAGAAAACATACATGTGGGCTGCCGTCTCAAACTTCAATTCCTTTACGATTTAAGAATTTAATGTAGTAGGGCATTTCATGATTCTTGCATTTGCCAAAAATATAATCAGCTGATAATATATGTTTTATTTCCAAAGCTTTTTTGTCACAAGAGAGACAAATAAAGAAAAGAAAAAAGTCATGCGTCCGGGACTCGAACCCAGCACCTTCCGCTTTCAATTCCAAGCACGCTAGCTACTGAGCCACAGAGCTAGACGTCCTACGCTATAGCATTTATTGCATGTCTTATTTAATTCGTCTTCGTCGGGCTATTGGTAGTTTTGACTAAGTAATTCTTCATATCGTCCCTCGTCTTCGTCTCAAATATGCCCTCACGAGTCGTTCCCCATCACACGGAAAGTCATAACCGCAAGCGCCAGCAGCAGTTACGTTCAAAAGTGAAAAATGTCTAATAGGATAGCACATGACATCACAGAAATTAATTCACCCGTGTCATTTGTACCCATGTTTCCTATGTGGCCGGGGAATAGCGGGGCTCTTACCTTTTTCAAATTTCAAAAGCCCTGTCAAAAATTTGGTAAATCTCTGCTTAAAGTCTCGGGTCCCAGGGGCTGACCAAATGAGGAACAACAGCTTTGAGTTGTCCTGATGAAAAAAGATGTGCGAGATCTTCAAATTAAATAAGAACCATATTAAAATAAAAAGTAATTAAAAGCTCATCGGATAAGGTAGCAACAACTCCGGTTTTCTCCTGCAGTGGATCATTGTTTGGCGCATTGTCTTCCGTCTGCATATGAAGCATATTGTGAAATGTAGCTGCCAAGATTTTGTAGTATATTGATTCTAAGAACTAACAGAATGCATGTTTTCTCGGTACGACGGCTGTTGCCGGATCTAGCTATTCAAGTTAGTATTGCTATAGCACTATTTTATGCAAGAACCTTTGGCTGGTTGGTTGTTTGCATTAATTTAGTCTTTTATGTCCCACTGAACACCTACGGTCATATGGAGACGGGACCTCGGTTTAAACCTTCAACTGAAAGAGTGGAGTAGAAGTACCAATAGAGCCGCATCGTGAGAAAACCGGAGTTTTGTCTATGCGAAAACAAAGGCGCAGATCAGCTTCGCAGTTACTGCGAAGCTGATCAGCGCCTTTGTTTTCGCTACTCGGATAGTACAATCCCTCTTCTTCATAAATCCGAAATTTCAAGGTTCTAACCATCTTCTGTGCTTGTACAGCTTGGTTTGTGTCGGACCTGTCCAGAAACCATTGTTGGTTTTCTCATGATGCGGCGTATTTGTCTTTTACGTCCCACAGCTAAGGTCATATGAAGACGGGACCTCAGTTTAAACCTTCTCGCCTGAAAGAATGGAGAACTCAGCCCAGGATCGACCTGATATGGTGTGGCACCACTACGTCACGGAGGATGAGACCAAGAGTCAAGTAGCCTGTCTGAAACAATGTTGTCCGTGAACCACGTCATGACAGTTACGTTCGGGGCGGGTTATCCACCGTGTTCTACAAAACATAGGCCTGTCAACCGAAGACTTTATAGGCGTTGATCAGCTGTACCGTCACTGCACAGTTGTTCCGCGTCTTTGTTTTCGCACATGTTTAAAAAGGTTTCAGTGGTGCAGCTCAGGTATGGACTAGTGCTAACGCTCCATTTTGTCACGAATCGGCTAGATTTTCTTTTCAACTTGAAAATGTAATTTAGATGATTGATGGTGTAAGATTGAAATAAGCATGAGCCGGGACATGACGGAGAAAATCATCGCCTTGTGGGTACCGGTAACTCTCTATCGAACCACTGCAGGGGTTGAATGAATCTTGTATCACTACCGCTCAGTGCCATCGCTGTTCATGTTGGTCGAGCTTTTCTTCATTTCGATGCATTATGGGGTTCTGATAGGTCACCATTCATGACATGAATCGGCCAGTATTTAACAGGTTTGAGTTTAAAAATGGAGGTCCTGATGTGTTTGTGGCGAAGAATAAATTAGATCTATTAAAACTGCGAATAATGAATAATAAGAAGTCGAAATAGAGAATCATGGACTAGTACTTAATAGAAAGTATAGAAACTGGTGCAGTTAGATTTAAAATCCAGGGCAAAACTAGACATGACCTTGACCTGGTTTACGACAAAGTCAAGTTTGCTAATCGATACAAGGGAATTAACTGTTACAAAGTCTGCAGAAAATGTGATTGTTGTTTCAGATTAGCGTTCACGACCATTGGTCATCTAGTTGCTTAATATTTGAGCCGTCTCGTGGGAAAATCAACAAGGTGGTTTCCGAACAGGTCCAACACAAATCAGGATGTACAGTCACAGAAGCAGGCTAGAAGCTTGAAATTTTGGAGTTAAGTAGAAGAGGAATTGTACTATCCGAGTAGCGAAAACAAAGGTGCTGATCAGCTTCGCGATTACCGCGAAGCTGATCTGCGCCTTTGTTTTCGCATATGCAGATTGTTGGTTTTCCCATGAGGCGGCTCATTTTGTTTCTTTGTTCTTTGGTTTAACGTCCCAGCCAACGTTTTTTTCATGTCGGGGCTATGGCGCCGTTTACTATCAAGTATTTACCAGTATTTGTGAAGGACACAGCCCATACGGCCCCACTGGGTTTCGAACCAAGGACCTCTAGACTCCGAGTCAGACGCACTATCACTAGGCCACGGTGCTCCGCTCTCTATTTGCTTGAACTAACATGGGCTGAGTACAGCCAAAAAAAATCGTTGGCTGTGTCCATTGATAAGATTTTACTCAATTATTGCAATATCGATGTCATACGTCCAAAACGGAAAAGTTTCAAACGAACCGCTGCTATGCAATTTATTTGTTGGCTGTTAGAAGAGAAAAATATTATATTTGTATTGCTCGTTAAGGGCACAAGGCCATCATGTATAGAAATTGATGGACAGGCATCCGAAATACTACATACCAAGTTTCATTGAAATAATAGTCTGACTGGTCAGCCGTCAAAATGAAGTATCATACCCAGTGGTTCATTTTGGTCAAAATGATAAATCAGTTATCAAGAATTCATTAGCTCGCCTGCACGAAGTGCATAGAGCTATTGTAGTCACCTCGGTCGTCCCCGTTTACGTGTACGTCCGCGTCACACTTTCGGTTAAAGTTTTTTATAAGTCTATATCTCTTGACCATGTAGATGGATCAAGTTGATACTTTGCATGTTGCTAGATATTGGTATGAAGTTTTACGCAGTACCATCATGACCCACCCTGGGTGACCTTGAGGTCAAGGTCACGGTCTTAGAAATTTTGTGTTTTTAAAAGTTTTTGGTTAAAGTTTTTGTAAGTCTATATCTCTTGACCATATTGATGGATTGAGTTGATACTTTGCATGTTGCTAGATATTGGTCTGAAGTTTTACGCAGTACCATCATGACCCACCCTGGGTGACAATGAGGTCAAGGTCACGGACTTAGAAATTTTGTGTTTAAGTTTTTGGTTGAAGTTTTTGTAAGTCTATATCTCTTGACCATATTGATGGATGAGTTGATACTTTGCATGTTGCTAGATATTGGTCTGAAATTTTATGCAGTACCATCATGACCCACTCTCGGTGGCCTTGAGGTCAAGGTCACAGACTTAGAAATTTTGTGTTTAAGTTTTTGATTTAAGTTTTTGTAAGTCTATATCTCTTGACCATGTTGATTGATCGAGTTGATACTTTGCATGTTGGTAGATATTGGTCTGAAGTTTTATGTTGTACCATCATGACCTACCCTGGGTGACCTTGAGGTCAAGGTCACAGACTTAGAAATTTTGTGTTAAATTTTTTGGTTAAAGTCTAAATCTCTTGAACATGTTGATGGATAAAGTTGATACTTGCATGTTGATAGATATTGGTCTCAGGTTTTATGCTGTACATCACAACTCACCTGGATGACCTTGAGGTCAGGCTCACGGACTTGGAAGTTTTGTGTTTAAGTTTTGGTTAATGTTTTTATAAGTCTATATCTCTTGAACATGTAGATTGATCAAGTTGATACTTTGCATTGGTCTGAAATTTTATGTTGTACCATCTTGACCCACCTGAGAGACCTTGAGGTCAAGGTCATGGGTCGTAGATTTTAACAGATGTAGTGGCAAAGCACAAGTCGTGCGAGCTACGCTGTCCTGCGACAGCTCTTATTTTATCAAGAATTCATTTTGACGGCTGCCCGCCAGACTACATTGAAATCGGACCACCGGTTCCGGAGAAGAGTTTTTAAGGTTTTTGCTATTTATAGCCCTGGGACCATCTTGATCATGTGACCGGGACCATTTATACAAACTTTGGTTCTCGCTTCCGAGGGATGTTCCACATGAAATTTACCATTAAAGTTAACGAATGTTTTGCTCAGACCTGGTATGTCTTGAGAAACCGTGTACATCGTACTGAGCAGTTTAAGATGGTGTTGACGCCTGAAAGTTGAAACCTAGTGAAGACTATGATAACGTCATATTTTCTAATATGAGCCCCGACACGAGAAAACCAGAATTTTGCCTATGCGAAAACAAAGACGCAGCTGATCAGCGCCTTTGTTTTCGCTTCACGGATAGTACAAGCATCTAGCCATCTTCTGTGGCTGCACAGACCGGTTTGTGTCGGACCTGATCGGAAACCCGAAGACCGGTTTTCTCGCGTCGCGGCTCATATTCTGGCTGATTTCTCGACGTTTATGACTCATAACTGTGTCATTAATATCTAGTATATTAGGAGTTTATTATTAGCATCTCAATTACCTGCTCTCATAACTATAAAGAAACACTACTTCGGTATCTAATCCGTGTAAAAATAGTGCTTGTTTGCTGCATATGTAATGCATGTTTTAACTCTTTCGAAAACGGTTGGTATTTTCCATCTGAGTCTGTGTTAATATCATACAAATACCGTACTAGTTAAAAGTTAAGCGCACTGTGCGCCCATTAGAATGAATACGGTACATCTCAAGTGAGATTTGTTCCGTAGAACTGATTCACAGGATGGTTTTGCCCTGTCCTTTAAGCGTGGTCCCGTCTCCTGATATAACCTTTAGTTGTTAGTCGGACGTAAATCTCTATTTAACAACGCCACATAACGGCTGCACTAGCTCAGTTTCTTGCGCAAAGCGCATCTTAATTATGCGGATAATACCCTGGCTATCCAGATACACCCGTACCCACATACATCACACTTTGAAGTGAAACTGGGGTATACAGGGGTGTGCAGTTTATTATTTCTAATCCAAAATATAGATTGTGGCTACTCACTTGAATCGCCTCGAATCTCTATATTTTGCATGGGCAAGTTTTCTGGACGAGCCATCGGGGATGAAATCAGCATAAATCTATTGGATACAAACAGCAAATGCCTGTCTGGGAACAACTTACTATGGATCATTCACAGACAGGTAATTTTTTGCTATTGTCGCTTACTGATTTGAGCCACCTCATGGGACAACTAACAATCTGCTTAGGCGAAAATAAAGGCGCAGATCAGCTTCGCGGTAACCGCGAAGCTGATCAGCGCCTTTGTTTTCGCTACTCGGATAGTACAATTCCTCCTCTACTTAACTCCAAAATTTCAAGCGTCTAGCCTACTTCTGTAGCTGTACAGGTCGGTTTGTGTCGGACCTGGTCGGAAACCAAATTGTGGGTTTTCCCACGAGGCGGCTCATCTAATGTGTTTGTCGTTCTCACATCCTAATTACAACTATTTGTTTGAATTGTGGCTTAGCACCCCAGTCAACAGCTATGGTCATATCGGGACGTTGCCTCCATTTTATGGGGCTTCTACGAATAGGATATAATGACACCCAAAATGCGCTTGAAAATAATTATTATTAACACCGAATTAAACCATAAAGGTATTTATGAACGGATCTCTTTTCCTGGACAGGCTCAGAACTTCCGAGCGGTTAACCAGTAATCAGATGATCAGTTAGTATTAGTTAGGAAGCTTGACCTGGAGCCACAAGCAGCACATCTATTTCTCACGGTCGAAATAGACGGAGGCCCAACACCCTCAATTTAAATCTGAACGAAGCGTCTGCTTTAAACAATCCAGCGTACATATCATGCTGACCAGCTATGACCGGAATGGTCCGCACAACGGTTATCAAGAAACATGACAAAGGACATTCAAAGCCGATCGATGATATCAATAAGCGGTAAAATGGAATAAATGCCTGTCTGGGAACAACTTACCATGTATCATTCTGATCACGTCTGGAACAGCTATAGGCCACATACCTGTTCCCGGACAGGATCAGAATGAAATACCTGTCTGGGAACAACTTACCATGGATCATTCTGATCACGCCTGGAACAGTTATAGGCCACTTACCTGTTCCCGGACAGGATCAGAATGAAATACCTGTCTAAGAACAACTTACCATGGATCATTCTGATCACGTCTGGAACAGCTATAGGCCACATACCTGTTCCCGGACAGGATCAGAATGAAATACCTGTCTGGGAACAACTTACCATGGATCATTCTGATCACGTCTGGAACAGCTATAGGCCACTTACCTGTTCCCGGACAGGATCAGAATGAAATACCTGTCTAAGAACAACTTACCATGGGTCATTCAGATCACGTCTGGAACAGCTATAGGCCACTTACCTGTTCCCGGACAGGATCAGAATGAAATTCCTGTCTAAGAACAACTTACCATGGATCATTCTGATCACGTCTGGAACAGCTATAGGCCACTTACCTGTTCCCGGACAGCATCTGAATGAAATACCTGTCTGGGAACAACTTATCATGGATCATTCTGATCATGTCTGGAACAGCTATAGGCCACTATAATACCAGTTCCCGGACAGCATCTGAATGAAATACCTGTCTGGGAACAACTTATCATGGGTCATTCTTATCAATTCTGGAACAACTATAGGCCACTATAATATCGGTTCCCGGACAGGATCAGAATGAAATATCTGAATTGGAACAACTTGTCTTGCATCAGAATTATCCGTGGTAAGCTGCTCCCAGACACAGGTTTTTGCAGTCTAAGTTGCAGTCTAACTGCACAGCTGATCAGCGCCTTTGTTTTCGCTATACGGATAGTATGATTACTCTTCTTCCTAAATCTGAAATTTCAAACTTCTAGCTGTACAGGACGGTTTGTGTCAGACCTGATCGGCAACCCCGAAGACCGGTTATCTCGCGTCGCGTCTCCATGTGATCTCAGACACAAATCATGAAACAAATTATAATTACTTCTTGTTTGCCTGAAGCAATCAGGTTTAATTAGATTTTATAAATAGCAAAAGACACTAAAAATACACTTAACAAATGATAGAAATGAGTAGTTACAACAGTTATTCCACTGTTTGTCGAGCTAGGATCGTCCCCTTTTAAATGATATGGAACGTCTCTGTTAAAACACAATCGTTCTGTATTCCGTCGAATTTTGACACAGTCGAATTCTTCATTGCCTTCGCATGAGCAGTTGATCAGTTTCGCAGCTTTCGGCTGCCTATAGAGTATTGAAAGGCTGTTATTACAGCGCGGTGTGCAGGTGATCCCATCTAGTAGAGACTCACAATAACTGATATAGTAGGAAAGGGCCGTAAGACAAGAAGAATCAGCCTCACAAAGCCAGCGCGCCAGGGTACAGCTCACCACGGAACTATCGTTCAACGTTTTAATCGCCTCCATCACGGACGTGGTGCACACTTCAACGTTTTTCTTCCTCTCTTCACACGACTCGACCCCCTCACAGTCACACTCCATAAACCCCACCCCTATCTGGTCCTCTGTTGACATAAGAGAGATCAAGGTCCGTGTACACTCTACTGAACACTCCGTTGTATCACCGTACATCAGGTCATTGCAGCCCAGGAAGAAGTTATGCAGCGCCATGGCACACCCAACACGAGCGCCACATCGGCTTTTAACGATATCACAGCTTTCACGTTTCCCCTGGGGTGGGATATCAGTGCCCAGGGCTCCGCCCAGAATGTCACACATTACGATCGCCGCTGTCACAAATATGTGTATACATGTAGCGCCAGGTTTCTGTCGCATGCACACAACGTGCATCTCAATATGTACATCAGAACATGTAAGTCTCTAAATCCAAACAGCGGCTTCTGTCATTACTTGTGTGCATAATATCCACTGTCCCCTTGATAGCTTAATGTTAGAACTCAACTTTCATATAAAACTAGTTTTCAACTTCCGTCCAGTGGCCTTTAAAATGTTTAATATTCATCATCATAGTGTCGTATTTAACGTTTCGGTGTCATATGATATTGCTAATGTTCCTTATGACATAAATCAAGTTTTAATGGCCCATAAAAACATAAACTTTGGGCTCATTATGATTATCCATAAGCATACTTCTCACAACTAACAACAAACCACGAATTCATTTGCGATTTTAAAAGGCATTTCATATCCATTTATATCCAAAATTACTTCTAAATACCACCAGATTTATAACGCTTTACACATTTCAATAGCTGTTCACATTCATATTCAAAAGAACTGACTGACTAATGTAGAAATCTATCATTTTTAACTTCAAACGGGAGAACTGCATAATACACTAGCCAAGTTTGTATTCAGCGTACAATCTTTTCTATCAAGATTCGTGAACCGTAACGTATTCTGTTCGCGATGTGTTTTCCTATGCTCTGTAACACATTTCGACATTTTAGTATATATCTCTTGATCTTAACGAGTATATAAAATGATATATTATAGCCCTGACTGTTGTTTAAAATAACCTGCGCACAGGTATATAATGTTTCTATCCACTTGTTCACAACAATCAATTATAGCGAGATATCTGTTGTATCTTTGTTTAAGTGCATCTGTTTTTGTTTCTGTAGTTCAAAACTTGGCACAGATTGTGAGTTTCTGCTAGATTTCGTTGCGATCTGCATGATACCCAATGAAACGTGAGAAATTGAATCATAGAGATGATTGACGTAATGTTGCGCACGCCTAAAGGTCATGACCTCACGCAAAATCATCCAATTAGAAAGGAGATTCAGTTGTCATGCTGTGTGAAAAACTGCAACCGACATGGAAACTGACGTAAAATAGCTATCAACGATACTCAGATGCTCACAGAACATAATGAGAAAATATACCTGTAGATAAAGAAGAAATAAGAGCAAACTGCGGATCTAGCTACCGTTTGTAATGGGCTACGATTTCTCAGAATGCCAGTTTAATGACAGCATCCTTTCATGTGGTTGATTTCACCATATTAACAGGGCATTATTCGCATCTGTTTTAAAATATCCTTAATTTACTCTGTTTGATATTATTTTATGTTTCTTTTCATATATCAGCATGAATCATTTCACACATCAACATGATTCTTTTCACACATCAGTATGCTTCTTTTCACACATCAACATGATTCTTATCGCATACCAGCATGCTTCTTTTCACACATCAACATGCTTCTTTTCACATACCAGCATGTTTCTTTTCACACATCAACATGATTCTTTTCACACATCAGCATGCTTCTTTTCACACATCAACATGATTCTTATCGCATACCAGCATGATTCTTTTCACATACCAGCATGTTTCTTTTCACACATCAGCATGATTATTTCACATATAAGCATGATTCCTTTTACATATCAATATGATTCTTTTCACACATCACCATGATTCTTTTCACATATTAACATGATTCTTTTCACACATCAGCATGATTCTTTTCACACATCAACATGATTATTTACACACTTCAGCATGTTTCTTTTCACACATCAGAATGTTTCTATTCACACTTCAGCATGTTTCTTTTCACACATCAGAATGTTTCTATTCACCTACCACCATGCTTCTTTTCACACGTCAGCATGATACTTTTCACACATAATACTGTTTCTATTCACACATCAGCATGATTGTTTTCACATATCAGCATGTTTGATTTCACATGTAAGCATGATTTATTTCACACATCAACATGATTCTTTTCATTTCCCACATCAGAATGTTTCTATTCACCTACCAACATGATTGTTTTCACATATTATCAGCATGATTCTTATCACATATCAGCATGATTCTTTTCTGTATTAGCATGATTCCATTAGCTTGAATCTTTTCACATATAAGCATGATTCTATTCTAAGCATGATATTCACACATTCGCATGATTCTTTTCACACATCAGCATGATTCTTTTCACACATCAACACGGTTCTTTTCGCACACCAGCATGATTCTTTTCACATTTCAGTATTGCTCTTTTAACACATCAGCATGGTTCTTTTCACATTTCAGCATGGTTCTTCTTACATATCAACATCATGATTCTTTTTACAAAACATGATTCTATTCACATATCAACATTCTTTTCACCCAGCAAGATGATTTTTTCACATATCAGCATGACTCCATCAGCATGAATCATTTCACATATCAGCATGGTTTTATTCACACATCAACATGATTCTTATCAGACATCAGCATGTTTCTTTTCAAACATCAGCATGATTCTTTACACACATCAGCATGTTTCTTTTCAAACATCAGCATGATTCTTTTCACACTTCACATATCAACATGGTTGTTTTCACATATTATCAGCATGATATTATCAGCATGATTCTTTTCACATATCAGCATGATTCCATTAGCTTGTAAGCATGATTTTATTCACATATCAATATGATTCTTTTAACACATTAGCATGATTCTTTTCACACATCAACCTGATTCTTTTCAAACATCAGTATGATTCTTTACATGCATCAGCATTTTCTTTTCACATATCAGCATGATTTATTTTCACAAATCAGCATGATTCTTTTCACACATCAACATGATTTTTCCACACATCAGCTTGATTCTTTTCACACATCAGCATGATTCCATTCACACATCAACATGATTCTTTTCACACATCACCATGATTCTTTTCACATATAAGAATGATTCCATTAGCATGGATCTTTTCACATATAAGCATGATTCTATTCACATATCAACATGATTCTTTTCACACATTAGCATGATTCTTTTCACACATCAACATATTTCTTTTCACACATCAACATGGTTCTTTTCGCACATCAGCATGATTCTTATCACATTTTGGCATGGTTCTTTTCACACATCAACATGTTTATTTTCATACACCAGCATGGTTCTTTTTACATATCAGCATGGTTCTTTTCATACATCAACATGGTTCTTTTCACACATCATCATGGTTCATCATCGTCGGGCAGCTTACTCAATCTGTGAGTCCTGGTAATTGATTCATCAGGATGTTTATCATGATTTATTTGTTTGTTCTTGATGATTCATTGACTAGTTAGAGATTCACCACGAGGACCGAAGAACTAACTAAATGTTGTGAACCACTGCAGAAGCTGAGGGTGAGGTTAGGTACCTGTAAAACCGGTTTAAGCCCGCCAGTAACTTTGTGTTACTGATCGTTCGAAGTCGATACTTCTGTAGTGGTTCTTTTTGTTTTATGTCTTGGTGTTTAAAATTTTTTGTGCTGTTGGCGCCTTATGTATGTTTTCATATTTTTAGTTAAGTTAAGGTAACTGAGTAGCCACCTATTGGGAAAATAGCTGCTCATTCGGCTTACGATATGTTTCATGGTATAAGTACCTGATTGTTAGTTTGGTTTTTTCCCACCTCGGTTTTTGGAGTGGAACCTTTTTCTGATTGCGCCTTTTCCTGATCTTTGCCTACTTGTATCTTTTCACATTTCAGCATGGTTCTTTTCACACATCAACATTGTTCTTTTCACACATCAGCATGATTCTTTTCACATTTCAGCATGGTTCTTTTGACACATCAACATTGTTCTTTTCACACATCAGCATGATTCTTTTCACATAGCATGATTCTATTCACACATCAATATTCTTTTCACACATCAACATGTTATGTGAAATGATTCATGCTATCAGCGTGATTCCATCAGCATGAATCATTTCACATATCAGCACAGTTTTATTCACACATCAACATGATCCTTTTCACACATCAACATGATTCTTTTCAAACAGCAGTATAATTCTTTACATACATCAGCATTTTTCTTTTCACATATCAGCATGATTCTTTTCACAAATCAACATAATTCTTTTCACACATCAACATGATTTTTCCACACATCAGCATGATTCTTTTCACACATCAGCATGATTCCATTCACACATCAACATGATTATTTCACACATCACCATGATTCTTTTCACACATCAACATGATTCTTTTCACAAATCAATATGATTCTGTTCACACATCAGCATGATTATTTTCACATATCAGAATCATTGTTTCACAAATCAGGACGATTCTTTTCACACATCAGCATGATTCTTTTCACATATCAGCTTGATTCTTTTCACACTCAGCATGATTCTTTTCCCACAACATGTTCCTCTTTACACAACGGCATAATACTTCACACAACAAAGTATTTCTTTTCACAAATCAATGTTTTTTTCAAACACCAATGTGTTTCTTTTCACATATCAGCATGATTTATTTCACACATTAGAATGTTTCTTTTCACATATCAGCAAAATTTTTTTACACATCAACACGGTTCTTTTTCACTCCACAGTATATTCACACATCAGAATGTTGATCCCATATTCCATCCACCCAGTAAGTTGTTTTTTTGAGCACAGAAATATACATCATTGTTTAGTGGTTTAACATCCCACTCAACAGCTTTTCAGTCATGATTAAATACAGATGCCATTTCTGGGTGCTAAAGTTAATGTGTCTTGGTCCAGGAGAAAATCTGTTGCCTTTGAGGTTCCTTCCCAGGACCAATGGGATTAAGTTACAGTAACATCTGACAGGCAACCTTTTATGGGTGATCCAGCTCTACATCATTTTGTAAGCTTTTTTAAAGGAACATTTCTTGAAAGACAGAATGACTAAATTAGTCTAAACAATTAGCCTTGACATTTCATAGTGGATTTGCTTTAAGCATACCTGAAATCAAATTGATCTCTATCTTTTCAATCCTGTTTGTAGAGAACATAAAGTGGGAAAGTATCAAGAGGCTGTTGGACTGAGGAATTAAAAGGTTTGCAAATTTTATTAGGTTGAAAAACATGGACAAAATATAAACCATAGAACAAATTGCCTTGTAAATGCTCACCTAATATCTGGGGAGCATGGGGACCTGATAGTTTGTGTCAGATTTAGAAACTAGACAAAGTGCCTTGAGCGACACGTATACCCCCGGCTGGTAGCTCCCCTACACCCTAGGCCCACCACCCCAACCCATATATGCTCACTGACGCTAATACAATAAACCTGCATTCCCGAATAAAAGAGAGCAAACTCAACACGTACTACTTATAAATTTGTATTTGCAAAAGCACTGTCTAAAACCATGGGGAGGGGGGAGTGTAGTAGAATGACAGATCTATTTCATAACAGTATACAGAGCTGACTTGTATACTCAAACTAGGACTTGATCGCGGACATTGAGGGTCAGGTCCTCAGTCCTAGATGGAAAATAGAATATCATTCTTCAATAATATTAATTAAAAAAAAAAAAATAAATAAATAATAAAAAAAAGATGTCCTAGATCTTGACCTCTAGCCCCACCATGGGCATGGACCCTAAAGTCTAATGTCATTAGGCACAAGGCAAACCTTATAGAGTACCTATGGTGCAAGAATGAATGATTTCTAAACATGGTGGTGAAGAAAAGTACAGAAAATAAAAAATTAAAGAAGTTCTAGATTTTGACCTCTAGCCCCACCCCCACACATGGACCCTAGAGTCTGAACCTTACATGGTACCTATGGTCTAAGTATGAATGCTTTCTGACAAGACTTTGTGATCCTAGATGTCAAGAAAATAGACTTACAGAAAATTTATCATGGTATCTATCATATTATAAATGTATCCTAGATTTTGACCTCTAGCCCCACCCCTGGGGATGGTGACATGGAATATGAAAGCAAACCCTATCGGGTATCTATGAACTAAATAAGAACACATCCCTATAATTGTGTGTTAAGATATGGACTAAAAGAAGAAACATTAACATTGTAAAAAGCACATTTTAAAGGTGACCTAGATTTTGACCTCCAGCCCCACCCCTGGGAATGGACCCTGGGGTCTGAACTCATGGAAACAAAGCAAACCCTATAGGGTACCTATGGTCCAAATATGAATGGTTTCTGGCCACTAGTTCATGAGATATACACCACTAGAGAAACTTTAACAAAAACTTTGACGTAAATTCTATGAACATTCCGTAATTACGAACGAACAAACTAACTAACATACGAACGGAAAAGCAAAAACTATATACCCGTCAGCATAAATGCCAGGGGTATAATCAGGGGGTTCAAACCCAATGGTGTCAAGTTGTGTCCTTGAGCAAAACATACATTATTAACTCTTGTGTAGTACAGGTTAATACCAAGAAAGCAGCGGCTCCATCCTGACACGAGTGAAAAACTGATGACTGTGACGTTAAACCACAAAAGCAAAACAATTACTGCCTCATAACTGTGTCCAATTAACTTTTTTGGCCATGGAATAAGTTATGGTGGGGTGGAGGCGGGGTGGGGGGGGGGAGGATACTAAAATCCTTGCTTGCAGCTGATTTCTTGTCGATGGTGTAGAGGATACTAAAATCCTTGCTTGCAGCTGATTTCTTGTCGATGGTGTAGAGAAAGTGTTTTCTTCTAACAGTATATGCATGATAAAAGGTTTTCACTGGATACAAGCTTCAGACATAAGACAAAGAGTACATACAGCTTGAAATTGGGCTGACATTTATAATGGAAAAGTGGTTCAAGCCAAACTATCTTACATATAAGCCTTACTGGAACAGTAGGGTGGTTATATTTGAAGCACTTTGTGGATGTCATGACATCCTTATATTGGGTACAAGTCCCATAAAATGGAGGCAGCGTCCAGACATGAACATAGCTGTTAAATGGGACACTGACATGTACCTGCCTCTTCTTTGGGAGGCTGTTTATGAAATTTGCCTTTTACTCTTAAAATGGTTTCTGGCCGGCAGACATTCTTTGTAGGTGTCGGATGCCTGATCATGTGTATACTATAAGCTCACCTGGTATATGCCTGCAACTCAGGTGAGCTAACACATATTACTTCAACATCATAAAAATCACAGTTACCACATTTAAGCATACACATATAGACCTTTATAAATATAGTTCAAAACAGATATACAAAACAATATAATAGCTACATCATCAGTAAACCTGCTTTTTACAAATGCAAAAACAATGGAGCTGATCAGATGCATACCATGCACACTGCCACACTAAGTTTTCACAACAAAGATAGTACATTTCCTCTAGTAGCTAAAACAAAACATCAGGTTTTCATGAATGTGCAGTGCACTTTGTATTTGCCTAGCTGAAAACATGAGGATCACTTTTAATGATGCAGCTTATATTTCAATAAGAAACAAATAATCACAGAATAGGGTCTCAAAACAAAACAATATATAACTAAACAACTGCACCAAGCAATGCCAGGTTTATGTATAACTTACAGCCCCTTTCACTCAAGTTTGCCGTTTGAGCACTTGCAGAGTGGATTCTAGGATTTTGTAAAGATGGGCCAACTCCCCCCTCACACTCTCAAAAAGGGGCCAATGTTGAATCAAGTAGGGCACCATACCAGTCGGCATTTTCTCAGGAAGATTTACATGAATGGTCACCTCTTGTGTTTAACCAACAGCAGTTATTTATAGTTACAGACTTCACAAATCATCAAGAAGCCAAATAGATGTACCAAGTGCTGATGGTCAATTAAAAATGAATATGTACATTTTAATATTTCAAGCCATTTGGGTGTAAGTCATAACAAAGTTCAAAGTCTATTGACTGTCTGCTGCTCTGAGTCTGCACTGTTTTCTCTGGACTTCCTGTTGGGACATTTTGTTATATTGTTTCCCTTTTCCTTGTGAGTAATATTATTGAATACAATTACACACTAATAAAAAAAGCTTTCATCTTCGTAAACTATTAAAGTAAAAACAAGGGAAACAACTCAAAAATAATAAAACAGGAAGAAAACGTCATGAAAATTGGTGCCTTCAATAAATGTTTTGATATCGTTTTCGCCCGAGTCATTCAGTAACTGATATAATTACTTTTGCGGTAGTTGGTACATTCCTCTGTCAGAGCATTTCGATTCTTCTAGCTATTGTTAACTCGTCCGTCGGACAAACTCATGTATTTCAATTTCAAAGAAATGACATAGATCTAGATCTATTTTCAAGCCATTTCTTCCGAAACAAGAAGTCAAACTTTCGTTTCCTTTTCGGTGGGTCTTGGGCATGTTCAGGGAAATATTCGGGGGCTGTGGCACCGGACGTCTCAGCCTCATCAACGCTGATTTCCTGCCTTTTAGTTATCGCAAGCCAAGAAAGAATAAATCTCGACTCCATCTTGTGTCAACGAAGTGAAAGAAGAAAAACATATGCGCATGCGTTAACCGTCTCAGCCAATAGAATTGAAGTCTCGGTCAAATCTCGGACCACGTGATCGACGGAAATTAGCGGAAAAGAACGGAAATTAACTACCAAAATGGTACTGAAAAGAACCACAATACGCACAAAACTAACAAAAATGCGCCACTTCTCGGTACTTTGCGGGATCGTCGGCGCACCAAGATCACAATTTTGCGCCAAAATTACAAAATAAGCGGGATTTTCACACTCCCGCGCTCTAGAATCCACTCTGACTTGTATTACACAAGACCAGGTGTTCTGAAAATCTGAGTTTCTTTTCACGTTGTCCACAAAGACATCTGGATTGATTGATCTGCTGATTTGAGTGACAGTTTCAAACTAAAAGACCTTTGAAACGGCATGCTCAAATGAAATTTTTATCTATGTGGAATTTTGGCCATGCAGATACCAATAGGTAACTGCTAAAATTGATAAAATTCTGCTTCTATACTATTTAAAATGTGTGTTAATATGCATTGTATATGTTGTGCAAAGTATTTTGAAATAAAAATGTGCGGTAACCGAACAATTACAATGTTTTTATCAGAAGATATGACAACATTATGTAAAGATAAATGCTGAACAGATTTTAAGAACATCTGGCACCTGGGACACTGTTTCAATTTTAAAATAGAATAAAAAAGTTACCTGATTTACACAAAACTTGATTGACCTAAATGCAGAAACGGCAAGCTCGGGTGAAAGGGGCTGTATAATAGTAAGACCAGACAAAGTAATTTGTATGCATGGTTAAATGTCCTGGCTCCGAGTTTATAAAACTTTTTTTTATGCTCAACTCAGCTGAGCATGAAATTTAAACTGCTCATAATTTCTGAAATAACCAAAATTGGTTGAAATTTCAGGTTAAGATTACAATGCTTATAAATTGGCATTTTAACATTTATGAGCAGGATAAATTTTAACATTTATGAGCAGGATAAATTTTAGTCTCAGCTGAGATGAGCGAGAAAAAAGTTTTATAACCTTGGGACCTGGTCAACAATTTTGAAGTCGTGCCTGGAGAGAGCCACTGCTTTCTGGCTTCACATCAACTATGCAGAGCTAATGTGTCTTGATCCAGGACACAACCCTCCACCAGTGGGGTTCAACTCCTCCCTGCAGACACACACCTCTAACCACAGTCTGCCACTCTAGCCACCATGCACATTTGATTTACAACAACCCCTCTGATGTAAGCAACACCCATATTACCCTTACATCTGCTATATTTGAGCTGCCTCAGGAAAAAACCAACAATCTGCATATGCCAAAACAAAGGCGCAGATCAGCTTCGCAGTAACTGCGAAGCTGATCAGCGCCTTTGTTTTCGCTATACGGAAAGTACAATTCCTCTTCTTTCTAAATCCAGAATTTTAAGCTTCTAGCTATCTTCTGTGACTGCACAGACAGGTCTGTGTCGGACCTGTTCGGAAACGACATTGTTGGTTTTCCCACGAGGCGGCTCATTTTTTAAACATTCTTTGACCGCTCATATTCATCCACTGATTCTGATTGAAGAAGTTAACACTGACAAAAGACTGTGCAATAAAAATGGTTGCCTGTATTTGGCACGATGTGCTTTGGATAACTGATATTGCTGAAAATGGCCTAAAGTGCTGACCATTACGAAAACTTGCCCATGCAATATACTGAGATTTTTTTAGCTTTAAAAATTGAAAATTTTCAGCTGAAAAATTTTGATATTTTTCTTATTTTTGCTCAAAACATAGATTGTGGGTACATGTTAGAACCGCCTCGGCGAGGCGGTTCTAACGAGTACATGTTAGAACCGCCTCGGCGAGGCGGTTCTAACGAGTACCCACAATCTATGTTTTGGAGCAAAAATAAGAAAAATAGGTATACCCCTGCATACCCCAGTTTTACTATATAAAAGTGGGGTTTAAGGGGGTATTCATTGCACAGACATGTTTTCCTGATGCACAGCATCCACTGGAGACCACTACAGGCTTGAAATTGGGGATTCAGAAAGTAAAGGCTTTGAACTATCTCTTTGGCGAAAATAAAAGTGCAATGCGCCTTCTGCATTCGCAAAATGACATGGCTCATAGATGGGTATGGCATATATAGTCTGACTTTGTACATTTAGATTTTTGCGCTTTCCCATGGAGGATCTGCATGAAATTAAGACCTGATTTGCCAAGATGATTTGTAGAAAGTCTTTAAAAAATGGTAAACACAATAACAATCATACATATACTGTTTGCTAAACTGTTCAGCCTCATGCTCCGGAGAACTTATATGGCACTTAACCATTTGAGCCGTCTCGTGAGAAAACCAACAATGTGGTTTCTGACCAGGTCCAACACAAACCGGCCTGTACCGTCACAGAAGATGGCTAGAAGCTTGAAATTTTGGAGTTAAGTACAGGAGGAATTGTACTATCCGAATAGTGAAAACAAAGGCGCTGATCAGCTTCGCGGTTACCGCAAAGCTGATCTGCGTCTTTGTTTTCGCATATGCAGATTGTTGGTTTTCCCATGAGGTGGCTCATTTATCAGATTTCTTTTTGGTGGATAATCCCTGTTCTAATCAAGCCTCCAGCTTTTATGCTTGTAAACCCCTTCTTGTGTAAAGGCTTAAACATGCTTTCATTAGCCCAATCTAAATGTCTAGTATCTTTGCTGTATGCATAAGCCCAATGCATACATAACTGTTCTTCTGTCTTTGATCTTTTGGCTTTCCATTCACTTTCAATACCAGCCATTTCTTTGTGTGACAGGCAGAAATCTTCTATCTTCTCACCTACTGCACTATACACTTTTCTAGAAATAGAAAAAAATAGAACTTACACTCTTTAACCCATTTATGAAGAATGGACTAGCCCATCATTTTCAATTGAATAAGTTCACTTTCATATTTAGAGTATCAGGATTAACTTTAAATCTTTATTTCATTTTCAGCAAAATTTCTTTTGGCAAACAGAATACCGGAGCCCCAGATGTGTTCTATGGCATCACATCCGGGGCTATACTGTTTGCCTATGTCCTATGAATAGGACGCCTTATATATAGGATAACTTATGCGAGTTAAAAGCCAGCTTTCAACATTTTGCACAATGGAAAAATCAGTTTCTGCCACCCATTTGCACATTAACATGTACAGGGGAGACAATCCAAAACTTCAAAAATTAACCCATATTTGACGAACAGATTCTCCCATCATTATCAATTGGGTGAGTCCACTTTCATTTTTAGGGGTGTTAGGAGTGATTTTTATTTTTGATCTCATTTTTTGATGACATTTCTCTGTGCAAACAGAATAGTCCCAGATGCGGCATCACATCTGGGGCTATGCTGTTTGCCTAAGTACCACAAAAAGGACTCCAGGCTTAGATTAGTTAATAAAATCAATAGATGATGTTGAGTTGAGGGTTTATCATTCCACCAACTACTATGGTCATATGGGGATGTCAGTTTCACTTACCACTATTTAGAATACTCTTCTCTGCAGCCTCTTCTTGCTGATCTTTCTCAACAGAGTTGTTCTCATTTGCATTCAATTTCTTTACTTCTAAGTATGTCTTTATTTCTTCTGCTTTTGCCATCCATTTTTGAACCTTAAAAATGTCAACAATGTCATTACGCAACACAAAGATGTAACTACTTACAATGTATTCATGTATGATCATGTATAAGCAAAATGTTTCAAGCGATTTATGCCTTCCAAAAGCTCATGAAAAAAAAAACAAACTTTTAAGACTAAAAATGTTCTTTGACAAGTAGAATGGATATATGAAAATAATTCATGTGAAATGCCATCCCAGTGGGGATCTAACCCCTAACCTCTTGACACAGAGACAGACACACTAACCACTAGGCCACCACACTCACGTAAGTCATATGAGCTGAGACCAAGAAAACCAGGCTTCAGGATTTCCGACCAGGTCTGACACAAATCGGTCTATGCAGTCACTGAAGAAGACTAGAAGCTTAAAATTTCAGATTTACAAAGAAGAGGAATTGTAGTCCATGTAGCAAAAACAAAGGCGCTGATCAGCTGTGCAGTTACAGCACAGCTGATATGCGGCTTTGTTTTTGCACAGGCATAGTCCGGTTTTCTCAGTCGCGGCTCATATCATACGCTGTTGAATTCTTTCAATAGGTCTGATCTTTAAGTCATAAGTGAGTAGGAATAGAAGACACAGAGATTGTACAATCAATTTTAAAATCCCGACACCTGGCGGGAACGAAAGTACAGAATAGCACAAAAATGTTGCAACCCTAAGAGCAAGACGACTAGCTCTTTCCCAACAAGGTAGACATCCGACTAACATCAACCAAATACAAAAGTGACAAGTGCCAGAGAGGTAGACAGAGAAAAGCAACAGAAAACATGAAGATAAATCATAGCAGAGCCATCTTTGAATGGTCAGTAAAAATTAGAGCCTTCATATGAGAAAACCAACAATCTGCATTTGCGAAAACAAAGACACAGGCTAGTAACCGCGAAGCTGATCAGCGCCTTTGTTTTCGCTACACAGACAGTAGAGTCCCTCTTCTACTTAAATCCAAAATTTAAAGCCTCTAGCCATCTTCTGTATCTGCACACGCCGGTTTGTGTCAGACCTGGTCGGAAACCCAAATTGTTGGTTTTCACGCACAGGGCTCATTACTGGAGGGCTCAAATCAATTTTATGGGGCCACAATACTCATCCTTAGTACTTACACTTTCTCTAAGTAAGTCCTTTTTCCTTCCTTTTGGTTCAGCTGAATAAATGAAAAAGAAATTTAATGACTCAAATCATCATGAGAAAACCAGATTTTTGCCTTAGAGATAACAAAGATGCATGTCAGCTGCTCCTTTGCAATTGTTGAACAGATAGTACTATTTCTTTGCTACTTAAATTCAAAATTACAAGCTTCTCTAAGCCTCCATCTATGACTGTACAGGTTGATTTGTGTTGGACCCAGATGGAAACCGAGAAAACCAGTTTAGTCAAGTTGCGGCTCAGATGAAAATACATATGCTTCAAAAACTTGGTTATAATTATTTTGATATAATTTTTTTTATCCTTTCTTTTTAAGTTATACTGTATAGAGTTAGAAAGGAGAACACAATAGATTATTAACAAAAGAGCTGTTGCAGGACAGCGCGCTCGACTGCTTCTGACCTTTTTCAAACATAAGGCCAAACCTGACCTGTAACCCAAAGCATTATGCTCATACATCTCTTTGCCTTATTGCAATAAGGCAAAATCACTGAACCATGAAAGTTAACTATACCTACCTAAGATTTAAAGGTCTCACTTATATTGTGAAAGAAGTGTGTTCATATACCAACTGAGTGCCAAGATACAAGGGAAAATCACTGAACCGTGAAATAAGGTCACACTGACCTATAAGTACTTCAGGGTCAAAGGTCTAGTCATACTTACTCATAATATGAAAGAAATATGATCATATACCCATTGAGTGTTGAGATTTAAAGTAAAATCACTGAACCATGAAATTAGGTCATAGTGACCTATAAGTATGTTTGGGTTAAAGATCTGGTCATACTCATTCATTATCAGAAAGAAGTATGAAAAAAATACCAACTGAGTGTCGAGATATAAGGCAAAGTCACTGAACCATGAAATTAGGTCACAGTGACCCAGGAATACTTTACAGTCAAAGGTCTTGTCATACGCAAACATATCATGAAAGAAGTATGTTCATATACCAATTGAGTGCTGAGATATAAGGGAAAATCACTGAACCATGAAATTAGGTCATAATTTAGGGTCAAAGGTCTTGTCATACACAAACATAGTGTGAAAGAAGTTTGTTCATAAACCAATAGAGTGCCGAGATATAAGGCAAAACCAATGAACCATGAAATTAGGTCATAGTGACCTATAAGTATGTTTGGGTTAAAGGTCTGGTCAGACTCATTCATAATCTGAAAGAAGTAAGAAAAAATACCAACTGAGTGTCGAGGTATAAGGCAAAATCACTGAACCATGAAATTAGGTCACAGTGACCTAGGAATACTTCAGGGTCAAAGGTCTTGTCATACGCAAACATATTGTGAAAACAGTATGTTCATATACCAATATAAGGCAAAATCACTGAACCATGAAATTAGGTCATAATGACCTAGGACTACTTTAGGGTCAAAGGTCTTGTCATACGCAAACATAGTGTGAAAGAAGTTTGTTCATAAACCAATTGAGTGCCGAGATTTAAGGCAAAATCACTTAACTGTGAAATTAGGTCACAGTGACCTATAAGTATATTGGGGTCAAAGGCCTGGTCATACTCACTCATAATCTGAAAGAAGTAAAAAAATAAATTAATTGAGTGTCAAGATATAAGGCAAAATCACTGAACCATGGAAAGTAGATCAACCGACTCATACCGTCATGACACACAAGTCAGTGTCGCAAAGTCAAAAGATGAATGACCAACCACCTTCCTGAGTTGTTTCTATTAAGAAATAAAAAGAAAAAATTTCAGGGAGTTCTAGGTTTTGACCTCTAGCCCCACCCCCCTGTAGACTCTGACCCAGAAGTCCGATGTCATGGAACCTAAAGTGTATGAAGTATGAATGCTTTATGTTAAGTTGTTGTCAAGATATGGACTCCTTGTAAAAGGTACACAGCAGTACATCTATTTTTTACAGTGTTCTAGTTTTTAACCTCTAGCCCCACCCCCAGGCATGGACCCAGAGATCCGATGCCATGAAATGAAGCTCAACCCTTCAGGGTACCTATGGTTTGAGTATGAAAGCCCCCTGATAAAAGGTTTTCAAGATATAGACTCCTTGAATACTATATCACAGAAAAGGCCATAGTTATTAATGGTGTTCTAGATTTTAACCTCTAGCCCCACCCCCTGGCATGGAACCAGGAATCTGATGCCATGGAATAAAAGCCGACCCTACAGGGTGTCAATGGCCCAAGTATCAATGCTTTCTGATGAGTGGTTGTCAAGATTTGGACTTCTAGAAAACTTTAACGCAAGAATGGCCATTTTTGTAGGTGTTCTAGATTTTAACCTCCAGCCCCACCCCCTGGCCTGGACCCAGGGGCCCGATGCCATTGAATGAAAGCTAACCCTACAGGGTATCTATGGTCCAAGTATGAATGCTTTCTGATGAGTGGTTGCCAAGAAAACTTTAATGCAAGTGTGACGCGCTCGCACACAGGAATGGGAATGGGAACGTGGACGACCGGGGTGACTGCAATAGCTCTATACACTTTGTGCAGTCGAGCTAAAAAAACAACGAGGCACTAACACAACCATAAACCAGCACATCTCCATGAAACAGAACAGGAATAAACTAAAACAAACCTACATACATTTGAGTTGTGCTATAGCTGGTCCCAGTGCAAGTTCATAATGTTGTAAAGCCTGATCATAGTCTTCATTCTCTTCCTGTAACAGTAACAAGTAAGCCGCCCCATGGGAAAACCAACAATCTGCATTGGCGAAAACAAAGGCGCTGATCAGCGCCTTTGTTTTCGCTACTCGGATAGTACAATTCCTCCTCTACTTAACTCCAAAATTTCAAGCTTCTAGTCTGCTTCTGTGACTGTACAGCCCGGTTAGTGTCAGACCTGTTCGGAAACCACATTGTTGGTTTTCCCATGAGGTGGCTCAAGTAAGACCAGAGGACCAATGGTCCTGTAAACGCTCACCTGAGATCTGCAGCATATACCAATAAACATGTTTGAATATTATGGTATTTAATCCCAGTGCAGATGAAGCCCTTGGGCCATTTTCTTTTTCAGAATAATCAATATTTTGTCCATTTGCCAATTTCCTGCTGGCTTTTTCCTTCAAATCACATTTTAACAGTTATTCCCATTCAAATGCATTGGCAACCCATGTTGACCTTGCCATAAACTGGGTCAAGGTCATCACAGGGTCATGATTTATATATACATTGTAGTACTTGAGCCATCGATGCTTCAAGCCAAGTTTCCTTGAAATCTGTCCACTGGTTCTGGAGAGGAAGATTTTTGAGAGATTTTTACCATATATGGGCCTGGCGACCATCTTGGTCATGTGACCTGGATTATTTATATATACATTGATTACCCCATCCTTTAGATGCTTCACATAAAATTTGGCTTTGATTGGTTAAGTGGTTTCAGAGGAGCACATGTTTGAATATTATGGAGATATACAAGTATACTGCCCCGGGGTGGGGGCATATGAGCCCCTGTTGTCCATTTTTTGTCAGAATCATTAATAGTCAGTCCTTTAGCCCATTTCCTGCAAGACTTTCACTTTAAATGACATTTTAAAAGTTTTCCCCATTCAAATGTATTGGTGACCTATGTTGACCTTGCCATAAAATAGGTCAAGGTCATCACAGGGTCATGATTTATATATACATTGTAGTGCTTTAGCCATCGATGTTTCATGCCAAGTTTCATTGAAATTGGTCCAACGGTTCCAGAGAAAAAGATTTTTGAAGGGTTTTTACCATATTTGGGCATGGCGGCCATCTTGGTCATGTGACCTGGATTATTTATATATACATTGGTTATCCCTTCCTATTGATGCATTACATAAAATTTGGCTTTGATTGGTCAAGTGGTTTCAGAGGAGCAGACGTTTGAATATAATGAAGATATACATGTATATTGCCCCGGGGTGGGGGCACATGAGCCCCTGGGGTCCAATTTTTTTCAGAATCATTAATATTCAGTCCTACTGCCCATTTCCTGCAAGACTTTCACTTTAAATGTCATTTTAAAAGTTTTCCCCATTCAAATGCATTGGCAACCTATGTTGACCTTGCCGTAAAATAGGTCAAGGTCATCACAGGGTCATGATTTATATATACATTGTAGTGCTTTAGCCATTGATGCTTCATGCCAAGTTTCATTGAAATTGGTCCACCGGTTCCAGAGAAAAAGATTTTTGAAGGGTTTTTACCATATATGGGCATGGCGGCCATCTTGGTCATGTGACCTGGATTATTTATATACACATTGGTTATCCCTTCCTATTGATGCTTTACATAAAATTTGGCTTTGATTGGTCAAGCGGTTTCAGAGGAGAAGACATTTGAATAAAGTGAAGATATACATGTATATTGCCCCGGGGTGGGGGCACATGAGCCCCTGGGGTTCAATTTTTTTTCAGAATCATTAATATTCAGTCCTACTGCCCATTTCCTGCAAGACTTTCACTTTAAATGACATTTTAAAAGTTTTCCCCATTCAAATGCATTGGTGACTTATGTTGACCTTGCTGTAAAATAGGTCAAGGTCATCACAGGGTCATAATTTATATACAAATTGTAGTGCTTGAGCCATTGATGCTTCATGCCAAGTTTCGTTGAAATCGGTCCACTGGTTCGGGAGAAGAAGATTTTTGAAGGGTTTTTACCATATATGGGCATGGCGGCCATCTTGGTCATGTGACCTGGATTTCTTATATACACATTGATTCCCCCTTCCTATAGATGCTTCATATAAAATTTGGCTTTGATTGGCCAAGCGGTTTCAGAGGAGAAGATCTTTGAAATTGTGAACGGACGACGGACGCCGGACGACGGACGGACGGATGCCGGATCATGGCCATCCTATAAGCTCACCTTGTGAGCCTAACGGCTCAGGTGAGCTAAAAAGAGGGGCCAAGAATAGAGCACTACACAAGAAAACCAGTCTTCGGGGTTTCCCTTCAGGTCTGACAAACCTGTACAGTCACAGGCGAAGGTTAGAAGCTTGAAGTTTTGTATTTAGGAAGACGAGGGATTGTATTTTCCTTGTAGCGAAAACAAAGGCGCTGATCAGCTTGCAGTTACTGCAAAGCTGATCTGCACCTTTGTTTTCGCATAGGCAAGAATCTGGTTTTCTCGTGAGGTGGCTCAATTGATGCAAATAAATTTAAAGTCCCAAGACAGATACCAGATGGGAAAGAAAATTCCTCACAAAAACAGTTTTACAGGACCAATAAGTTTAAAGTGCAAGATGACTAGCTATTTCCCAACAAGGTAGCCATCTGGCTACTCTCTACCAAAACAAAGGCAACGAGCACAACAGGGAGGAAGACAGAAGATCACTGCACTCCAGTCTCTAGCCATCTTCTGTGCTTTTACAGCACAGTTAGTGTCGAACCTATTCAGAAACCACAATGTTGGTTTTCTCACGATGCGGTTCAAATATTATTCTTGCACACCAGATAGAGAAATCCCTGGTTTTACCCCATGTGAGAAATTCTTATCTCACCCTCGTTATCTCACCCCAGTCGCACACTGCGTTCAAATGTTCTTTTTTAACATTGGTTGTATTAGGACGTCACGTAATTTTGTCGCTAAGCGCAAACGTCACGATGACGTCAAAACGTTTTAATACAAAATGGCGGACGCTGCCATTGTAGCATTTTTCTAGGTAAATAGTATAAGAATGAAGCTTCACCGCATTACGGCGTGCAAGAAAAAGAATCCATCATTCGTGTCAGGTATGGATAGACAAATCTGTCCCTCGGGTCACAGTTTGGCATCACTCGGCGAGCCTTGGGATGCCAAAATGTGACCCTCCGGACAGATTTGTCTATCCATACCTGACACTCATGTAAGATTCTTATATTATAAAATGAATTAATATTTATAATTCTGCTGGGTATACCTCTATAACCGCTGCTTGAACAACTTTTATAGCTGCCACCATCTCATCACAGCCGCTGTATAACTCTACTGTAAACAGATCAGGCCCAAAGGTTATAAAATAAATTCATGCTCAACTCAGCTGAGATCCTGCTCATAAATGTTAAAATGCCAATATTTTCACAGCTGATCTGCACCTTTGTTTTCACCTATGTATCTTGTTGGTTTTCTTATGTGATGGCTCAAATATATAAAGGCCTCATATGTAGCAAGTGAAGGGATTTTGCTTTCCATTTAATGGCACCAATCAGCTGGGGTGTCACTGCACATCTGATCAGCACCTTAGTATATTGCAAAATTCATATTAATTGCGCCGCGTCATGAGAAAACAAACATTTTGTATATGCAAAACAATTGCCCAGATCAGCTTCGCAGTAACTGCGAAGCTCATCTGTGCCTTTGTTGTCGTTACACGGTTAGTACTTTCTAAATCAAAAATTGTCAGTGTCTAGCCATCTTCTGTGCTTGTACTACTCGGTTTGTGTCAAACCTGTTCAGAAACCACATTGTTGGGGTTTTCTCATGATGTGGCTTTTATCATGGTGTTTATACCACAAATGGCTGGCCATGATGTTCATGACCTCAGTATGACCTACTTACAGAGTTCTGACCTTGACCTACTTACAGAGTTCTGACCTTGTATCAGTTGAGTCTGACCTCTGAATGACCCCGTCAGACTGACTCTGACTCGGCACATGTTTCTGTGGTTTAAGTCTCTCTTTTAACTCCTCTGCTCTAGATATATACTCTTTCACCTGTCAAACATGAGAAGCTGAGATTGTCTCTACTGTGTATAAACATCCTTATCAACATTTTTCTGTCATATGAGCCACCTCGTGAGAAAACCAACAATCTGCATATGCGAAAACAAAGACGCAGATCAGCTTCACGGTAACCGCGAAGCTGATCAGCGCCTTTGTTTTCGCTACTTGGATAGTACAATTCCTCCTCTACTTAACTCCAAAATTTCAAGCTTCTAGCTCTTTTCTGTGACTGTACAGGCCAGTTTATGTCGGACCTGTTCAGAAACCACATTGTTGGTTTTCCCACGAGGCGGCTCATATTGAGACAAGAGCAACTGCTTCCTGAACTGTCTTGCTGAAGGACAAAATACGGCGCCATCATGAAAACAAGTCCGTGCAATGAATACCCCCTTAAACCCCACTCTTATATACTAAAACTGGGGTATGCAGGTATATACCCATTTTTCTTATTTTTCGTCCAAAACATAGATTGTGGGTACTTGTTAGAACTGCCTCGGCGAGGCGGTCCTAACGTGTACCCACGATCTACGTTTTGAGCAAAAATATTAAAAATATCAAATTTTTGATGAAATTTTTTATTTTTACAGCTGAAAAAAAGAACTCTGAACATTGCATGGGCAAGTTTACATAATGAAACCCAGGACCTCCTGATTAAAATTCAGATACCTACCTCTAGGCCACTGCACTATAAGTTTTCTTGTTAATCAGCTAATATAAACATAGGAATTTTATTTCAGCTGAATATTTTGATAATAAAGACATCACAGGCAGCAACCATATAATTAAGTTAACTCTAAATCTCTCGTACTTTAATACAACTTTTTTCACACGCTTAATCTCTGATACATAAACCCACAGAGGAGATTTGTAGCCTTATGGTAAAGTGTGGACCTATGGGGACAGAGGTCCTGGGTTTGAAAACTAGCTCCTCCATGCAAAGCCCTTGGACACTTAAAGTTCTCCATTATACTGTTTTAAAAGTACCAAGGAAACACTGGATCTATTCCTACATAAAAATTGTTGACTTAGACATTAAGAAATAACTCAACCCACTAAAATACAACAAGTTTAATATGTCTAAGAGCTGACATAAATTAATACGCTTGCTGTTTTCTCTCTTGCACTAAATCTAATCAACTGATTGCATGACATACCACAACGAAAGTAGACAAAGGGAGAAAACCTTAACAGGAACATGTGTAGTGATTATTACTAGTTTCAATCAGTATTCTTTAACCCCATATAAACTTACCTTACATCGCAACTGATTCTTTTTGTTTTCATCTTTTTCATCTAAAATGTAAATATCATACAGGTATAAGCCTTTGCATGAGAAAACCAACAATCTGGGTTTCTGACCAGGTCCAACACAAACCAGTCTTTTCGTCACAGAATACGGCTAGATGCCTGAAATTTTGGATATTATAAGTAGAAGAGGGAATGTACTACCCGTGAAGCCAAAACAAAGGTGCTGATCAGCCATGGAATTACTATATATTCAAATCATGAAAGAACATACTCAGACCAGTTTTAAGTACCGACATGCCATCTTCAGAGCATACATGTGCTCAAGCACTGGGTTTTCGGAAAACATCAAAACACTTAAATGTACGCTTGGTGGAACATGTGTGCTAAATAAAACGAACAGGATTCTGAATATGATTATGAATTTTTGGATGTATAGGTATAGACAAGTAGCAAAGATTCAGGTCAGATGGGTCCTGGAGGAGGTCTTATCAGGGTCTTCACTGTTGTTATTTGTATAATAATCCATTACAATAAGAGCTGTCGCAGGACAGCGTAGCTTGTCTGACTTGTGCTTTGCCACTAAATCTATTAAAATCTATGACCCATGACATTGACCTCAAGGTCGCTCAGGTGGGTTGTGATGGTACAGCATAAAACTTCAGACTGATATCTACCAACACGCAAAGTATCAACTTGATCCATCTACATATTTTATCTAGTGTAAATGCAAGCATAATGGAGATCAAGTTAATTCTTATCGGTCTGATGGGGATCACAAAGTCTAGTGTAAATTGGCCGTAAATGTGCATGAAGATCAAGTCCAGGTCTGCTACAATATGAATTGGACACATAAATATCTTTGACTTACACTTTATGGCAGGAATGAAGAATTCTACAGCTTCACAGTAAAGTTTCACTGCCGCTGTGTAGTTACCAGCTGTATCATCCTCTACAGCTTCATGAATTAACTGTATCTGGAAATAGGAACAATCTTCATGAATTAACTGTATCTGAAAATAGGAACAAGATTCATGAATTAACCGTATCTGGAAATAGGAACAAGATTCATAAATTAACTGTATCTGGAAATAGGAACAAGATTCATGAATTAACTGTATCTGGAAATAGGAACAAGATTCATGAATTAACTGTATCTGGAAATAGGAACAAGATTCATGAATTAACTGTATCTGGAAATAGGAACAAGATTCATGAATTAACCGTATCTGGAAATAGGAACAAGATTCATGAATGAAGAATTCTACAGCTTCACAGTAAAGTTTCACTGCCGGTGTGTAGTTACTGGCTGTATCATCCTCTACAGCTTCATGAATTAACTGTATCTGGAAATAGGAACAATCTTCATGAATTAACTGTATCTGAAAATAGGAACAAGATTCATGAATTAACCGTAACTGGAAATAGGAACAAGATTCATAAATTAACTGTATCTGGAAATAGGAACAAGATTCATGAATTAATTGTATCTGAAAATAGGAACAAGATTCATGAATTAACTGTATCTGGAAATAGGAACAAGATTCATGAATTAACCATATCTGGAAATAGGAACAAGATTCATGAATTAACTGTATCTGGAAATAGGAACAAGAGTCATGAATTAACTGTATCTGGAAATAGGAACAAGCTTCGTGAATTAACTGTATCTGGAAATAGGAACAAGCTTCATAAATTAACTGTATCAGAAAATACTAATAAGCTTCGTGAATCACCTGTATCCGGAAATAGGAACAAGATTCATGAATTAACTGTATCAGGAAATCAGAACAATTTTAGAAAATTAATTGGATCTGGAAAGAGGAACAAGCTTCATGAATTAACTGTATCTGGAAATGGTTATAAGCTTCAGAAAATAGAAAAAGGTACAAATAGGCAAAGATCAGGAAAAGGCGCAATCAGAAAAAGATTCCCACTCCAAAAACCGAGATGGGAAAAAACTAAATTAACAATCAGGTACTTATACTATTAAAACACATCGTAAGCCAAATGGGCAGCAATCAACAATCATTGAATTAACTGTTTCAGTAAAATAGGAACAAGCTTCCTGAATTAACTGTATCTGGAAATAGGAACAATCTTCGTAAATAAAGTGTCTTGTGTTTTAAAGCAAGGACAAGTAGTTAAATGTGCCACAATAAAATACAGCAATGTATCCTAAAGCAGCACTTTTAACATCTAAAACACCTTTATAAATCTGGATCAAGCCAATTTCTGTGTTTCTGCCTATGACCAGGTCTGAAACCCTTCTTACAATGTCACTTATCATGTTAGTGTTTCACTGTTCATTACGAAAACTTGCCCATGCAATATACAGACATTTTTTTATAAGCAAAATATTTCATTCCATGGCCATTCTAACGAGTACCCACAATCTCTATTTGGGGCCAAAATTAAGAAAAATAGTATTCCCCTGCAAACCCCAGATTTTCAATATAAAAGTGGGGTTTAAGGGGGTATTCATTACTCGGACTTGTTTTTATGAAGTTGTGGCTAATCTTGAAGTCATCTGATCAGAGCCCACTGCAACATATCTTAATGTATAAATAAGCCGGGTCACGAGAAAACAATCAATGCGGTTTCTGACCAGGTCCGGCATAAACCAGGCTGTACAAGCACAGAAGATGGCTAGAGAATGGAAATTTTGGATTTAGAAAGTAGAGGAATTGTACTATCCATATAGTGAAACAAAGGCCCTGATTAGCTTGGCAGTTACTGCAAAGCTGATCTGCGACTTTGTTTTTGCATAAGCAAATGACCTGTCGATGGTCATTTACCAGTATCGGACAATGGAAATGACTTATTGAATTCCCTGGAAAAGTTTGACAATTTATTTAGAGAACAGCTTGACAAAATCAAAAATATTAATAAAGGCAACAAACCCCCCTTAATTCATGTTTTAGGTGATTTTAACTTTAGAGATATTGTATGGCCGGACAGACTCAGCAAATCTGGGTCATCACTGAGTCAGACGGAGGGTCAGATTTTGATAGATATCATGAATGACCATGGTTTGGAACAATTAGTCAATTCCCCCACCAGAGAAAGAAATACTTTGGACTTAATTTTGACCTCTCTTCCTGGTCAGTTTGTAGACATTCATTCCCCGGATAAGCTCAGTGATCATGACATTGTTTCTGGCACATTGAAAATTGCTATCCCCCCTATAAAGAAACCTAGGAGAAAAGTGTATCATTATCAGAAAGGTGATTATGAATCTATGAGAGCAGAAACACTTAAATTTGCAAAGGAAAGATACTTCAACGGTTACTCAGATACTCGGTCGGTCCAGGAAAATTTCAATCTCATTACATCGTTTATTCAGGAGTCGGAAGATAAACATTTCCCCTCAAAAACTAGTTGCTCAGTTTCCTCTGTCCCTTGGATAACACCTGAAATAAGAAAGATTCGCAGAAAAAATGCAACTCATGCAAAAGCTAAAAAGACTGGTAGTGCAAAACTTAGATCTGAATTTGAATCTTTACGGAAATAAAAGAGATCAAAGCTGATATCAGGAAGCAGCATGATCTTTATGTGAACAACTTGGTAGGAGATGTTAAGGCTAATCCTAGAGATTTTTACAGGTACATAAACAGTCAGAAAAAAGATACCCAAGGTATTCCCCCGTTGAAAAAGAGAAATGGAAGTGGAATAGCACAATCCGAATTTGAGAAGGCGGAAGAATTTAATGGTCAGTTCTCGGATGTTTTCACTAAAAGTGAATACAAACAGGTCCCTCTTATGGATAGATCTGCCCCATTCATGCATGATATTGTGGTCACAAAGGAAGGGGTGACCAAACTTTTCAAAGGTCTAAACCCGTCTAAAGCCTTAGGGCCTGATGAGTTTCATCCCAGAGTCCTAAAGGAACTGGCTATGGAATTAGGGCCGGTATTTGTCCATCTCTTCCAGCAGTCAATTGATACAGGTGAAATTCTTGCTAATATTTGCCCCCTGTTTAAGAAGGGCGACAGGTCACTTGCCCGCAATTACCGCCCTGTTTCTTTGACATGCATTCCTTGTAAGCTTCTTGAACATATTGTTATGCTCTAATATTATGGCCCATCTTGATGAACATGAACTCTTGTCGGACAGGCAACACGCATTTAGGAAATGGCATAGCTGTGAAACTCAGTTGACTACAGTGATAAATGACTGGGCCAAAATCTTAGACAAAAAAGGCCAGGTCGACACTTTTATACTCGATTTTGAAAAGGCTTTCGAAACTCCTCCCCATGAACTCCTTAAAAGCAAATTGTTTAGCTATGGAATAGGTGGAACAATACTGAATTGGATAAATGCTTTCCTTTGTTTCAGACAACAAAGGGTAGTGGTTAATGGTATTAAATCAGATTGGGCTCCAGTTGTGTCGGGTGTCCCTCAGGGCACCCTTCTCGGCCCCTTGTTGTTTTCCTTGTATATAAATGACATCTCGGCAGACATGAGTCTGAAATAAGACTCTTTGCTGATGATTGTGTTTGCTATCGTGAAATCAAGAATGAAGAGGATACATTGAAATTTCAGAGAGACATTGATCATTTAGGCAATTGGGCTAGAAAATGGGGAATGAGATTTCAACCTGTCAAATGCAACATGATGCAGCTGACAAATAAACGGTCTAGTAAGATACAGGCTAACTACACCCTTGAGGGCACTTTACTGGAAAACGTTGAAAGCATAAAATACCTGGGTGTAACTATCACAAATGATTTGAAATGGAATACTCATATTTCCAATGTTTGTTCAAAGGCTAACAGAACTCTCGGATTCTTGAGGAGAAATTTGTATTCTTGTCCCCCAGATGTGAAAGAAGCAGCTTATAAAGGACTGGTGCGGCCGGTCTTGGAATATGGAAGCTCAGTTTGGGACCCTCACACTCATGGCCTCCAGGAAGAACTGGAAAAGGTCCAAAATCGTGCGGCAAGGTTTGTGACGGGAAATAATGTTTTTGAAACTGGGAGCATGACTGGCATTTTAGGTCAACTGAAATGGGAATCTCTTAAGAAAAGGAGGAAGGATAGTAGACTTATATTGCTATACAAAGGTCTAAAGGGTAAAGCCAGAATACCCACAGATGACCTTATCCCAAAGAATAGGCGTTGTAGAAATCAACACTCTTTGGCTTTTCAGATACCTTCAGCTAGCAAAGAAGCGTACAAAAGTAATTTCTTTCCACAGACTATCAGGGACTGGAATGACCTCCCTGATTCACTTATCTCCTCTGCTGAAATGTCTGATGACTGTGTGTCCAAGTTCGCTTCACTCGTGCGTTCAAGGGACTAATTTCTCCCCCATCCGAACCCCCTGGTGAAATAATGTCATTTGGCATGTCACCAGTAAACTATTCAGATTCGGATTCAGATTCAGAAAATGTTGGTTTACTCATGACGCAGCTCATATGTAAATGCAACTTTCAAACTTGAAAAATCAGGACGGGAATTTATACAGTAAGTTTTGTTTGTCATACCAAGCCATGTTTCCTCTGTTGTTTAAGTTTAAAAAGTGCAACAAGAAATATGATAAAGTTATGTTTCTCTCACAGTGTCCTAGCAATGACCCAGGCAGTGACATGGAGTCGCATTGTGTACCATTGCATTCATAACGCAGCAATTCTAATTCTAATGAGGTTTTTATAAAGAAGCGAGCAAAATTATCAATCGTCACAATCTACATATGCGGAAACCAAAGCCACAGATTGATCAGTAACTGCACAGCTGATCAGTGCCTTTGTTTTAGCTACATTGATAGTACAATACCTCCTCTAAATCAGAAATTTCTTGCTTCTAGCCATTTTCTGTGGCTGTGCAGCCTGGTTTGTGTCAGACCTGGTCAGAAACCTAAATTGTTAGTTTTCTTATGCAAAGACTTATTAAGTATTATGAAAGATAAGAGTACTCACAGCTTTGGGTAGACTAGTATCAGAAGGAGCGTGTTTGAGATCAAGGAATGGGTGTGTGAAAAACTCAGCAAAAGATATCCTCTTATTCGGATCTCTGGTCAGCAACCGTAACAAAAGATCCCGGCAATTATCTGACACATTCACACCATAAGGTAGCTGAAATTATATTGAGTCTGTACATGTACATGAGAAAACCAACAATTTGGGTTTCCGACCAGCTCTGATATAAACCAGCCTGTACAGTCACAGGAGCAGGCTAGAAGCTTGAAATTTCGGATATACAATCGAATGCAGAAAGGCGCGACGAAAGCCACAATTGAAACGTGAGAAAACACGACCTCTCAATGAAATATTTTAGGTCATGAGTCTCAAATGTACTTGAATGCGGAGGTCAAAATATACATCAAACAAATTCTATGGATTGAAGTTCGTTCTTGTTCTTTAACATCCGCACAGAGGTGCAGTAATGTCCAGAGAAAAGGAAAATATATATCAATGAATTTATCAATGTTTTATCTTGATTTACATCATTATCGTAAACTTAGAGACAATCAATTAGATGAAGATCAATTATAGAGTAGATTTATTATAGAACATTGCGACTGAATGAGTTAAACTGTCTAGTCAAAAAACGGTTATTGACAAATCAACGTCTTTTCGCGTGACACAGCTCTGTACTACTAATAGGACAGAATGACCTTTCCTTTTAAAAGTGTATCATTTTCAGAAAACACTCTCACTGGCCTTGGTTCAAAATATTTAGGATTGACGCAATATGAATCGTTGCGGTGAAAAGATCACGATTGTAAGTAGAAGAGGAATTGCACTATCCATGTAGCTTCGCAGTTACTGCCAAGATGATCTGCGTCTTTGTTTTTGCCTATGCAGATTGTTGGTTTTCCCATGTGGTGGCTCAATTAAATTTGTTAGTCTCACATATATTATACAGGACCTGTTAAGTTTTTTTTATTTTTTTTTTTTATTTTTTTTTTTCAAAGTTGACACAAAATACACAATAAAACCAACTAACCAATAAAATAACCTCCTGCATCTAGATTGGCTTGAGTATCTAGAGTCTAAACCAAATCCTTTTCTGTCAATGCTGACATCAGAAAATCTGCTTTTACACAAAAAATAAAGCCACAGATAAGCTGTATGGTTAGTTTCGTTATGGTCTATTGGCCTTAGTTCTCGCTTTACAGCAAAATCCCTCTAAGTATTTCTTAAATACAGAGCTTCAAGCCTGTAAGTATCTCTATGGCTGAGCATGCCGGTGTGTGTTTGACCTGGTCCCAAAGTTATAAAAATATTTCATGCTCATCTCTGACAGCATGAAATTTAAATTGTCCATAAATATTGAAATAGCCCAAATATTGAAATAGCCTAAATCATGTAATGTGAAAATTCGGGTGTAAATCACCAAATCCTGCAATTTACCATGCTAATAAATATTAAAATGCCAATAATTGTTAGATTTATAAATAGGATAAATTTGTAAAGTCTCAGCTGAGTTGAGCACCAAAACAAGCTTTATAAGTTCAGGGCCAGGTCAGAAACACTGAGGACATATTTTCTCGTGACATGGCTGCATGTTACCTCCACAGGTTTTGGGTCCCAGATTTTTTCTTCCAATTCTTTAAAATTTCTAGATGCATAGGGTGCTCTACCAAACAAACATTCTGAAAGTACATGTCAACTGATGAAAGTAACTTTAGAATTTTTCAAACTAAAAATAAATGAATCAGGATAATATGTCCGTGTAATGTAATATATGAGCCTTCGCATGAGAAAACCAGCAATTTGCATATGCGAAAACAAAGGCGCAGACCAGCTTCGCCGTAACCGCGAAGCTGATCAGCGCCTTTGTTTTCGCTACACGGATAGTACAATCCCTCTTCTGCTTAAATCCCAAATTTTAAGTTTCTAGCCTGCTTCTGTAACTGCACAGGACGGTTTGTGTCGGACCTGGTCGGAAACCCAAATTGTTGGTTTTGTCACGCACAGGCTCATATATATATATACTGAACAAAAAAAGAAACGCAACAATTATATTTCACTAAATTTTGAGCAAACTTTGATACAATCAGAAATCATTGCATTTTCTACTTCTGCATTAGATATCAGGCTTCCGAATGCAAGAAACCGATTTTCATTTTGATGAATATTTACAGAGTTATTCAATGCCGACCATGGGCATGAGGAAAGTGGAAAACCACACAGTGCGCATGCGCGAGCATTAAAATAATGGTATGATTTAAATCCGCTTTAAGGATGTTCGCTGCCAATGAAAAAGTATTCAAACTTTTTTTCTAACCACTCTTTTTTGATTCCAAAATACAACATAAGAGCTGTCGCAGGACAGCGTGCTCGACTGCTTCTGACCTTTGTCAAGCATAAGGCCAAACCCGACCAGTAACCCAAAGCATTATGCTCACATCTTTTTGCCTTGATGCAATAAGGCAAAATCACAACCATGAAAGTTAACTATAACTACCTAAGATTTAAAGGTCTCACTCATATTGTGAAAGAAGTGTGTTCATATACCAACTGAGTGCCAAGACACAAGGCAAAATCACTGAACCGTGAAAGAAGGTCACACTGACCTATAAGTATTGCAGGGTCAAAGGTCTAGTGATACTTACTCATAATGTGAAAGAAAAATGATCATATACCCATTCATTGTTGAGATATAAAGCAAAATCACTGAACCATGAAATTAGGTCATATTGACCTATAAGTATGTTTGGGTTAAAGGTGTGGTCATACTCATTCATAATCAGAAAGAAGTATGAAAAAATACCAACTGAGTGTTGAGATATAAGGCAAAATCACTGAACCATGAAATTAGGTCACAGTGACCCAGGACTACTTTATGGTCAAAGGTCTTGTCATACTCATACATATCGTGAAAGAAGTATGTTCATATACCAATTGAGTGCCGAGATATAAAGGAAAATCACTGAACCGTGAAATTAGGTCATATTGACCTAGGACTACTTTAGGGTCAAAGGTCTTGTCATACGCAAACATAGTGTGAAAGAAGTTTGTTCATAAACCACTTGAGTGCCGAGATATAAGGCAAAGTCACTGAACCATGAAATTAGGTCACAGTGACCTATAAGTATATTTGGGTCAAAGGTCTGGTCATACTTACTCATAATCTGAAAAAAGTATGAAAATATACTAATTGAGTGTCAAGATATAAGGCAAAATCACTGAACCGTGAAATTAGGTCACAGTGACCTAGGACTACTTCAGGGTCAAAGGTCTTGTCATACGCAAACATACTTTGAAAGAAGTTTGTTCATAAACCATTTGAGTACCGAGATATAAGGCAAAAATCACTGAAGCGTGAAATTAGGTCACAGTGACCTGTAAGTATATTGGGGTCAAAGGTCAGGTCATACTCACTCATAATCTGAAAAAAGTATGAAAATATACTAATCGAGTGTCAAGATATAAGGCAAAATCATTGAACCGTGAAATTAGGTCACAGTGACCTAGGACTACTTCAGGGTCAAAGGTCTTGTCATACGCAAACATACTTTGAAAGAAGTTTGTTCATAAACCATTTGAGTACTGAGATATATGGCAAAATCACTGAACCGTGAAATTAGGTCACAGTGACCTATAAGTATATTGGGGTCAAAGGTCTGGTCATACTCACTCATAATCTGAAAAAAGTATGAAAATATACTAATTGAGTGTCAAGATATAAGGCAAAATCACTGAACCGTGAAATTAGGTCACAGTGACCTATAAGTATATTGGGGTCAAAGGCCTGGTCGTACTAACTCATAATCTGAAAGAAGTAAGAAAATATACTAATTGAGTGTCAAGATATAAGGCAAAATCACTGAACCATGGAAAGTAGGTCAACCGACCCTTACCGTCATGACACACAAGTCAGTGTCACAAAGTCAAAAGATGAATGACCAACCATCCTCCTAAGTTGTTTCTATTAAGAAATAAAAAGAAAAAAAATCGAAGAGTTCTAGATTTTGACCTCTAGCCCCGCCCCCTGACTCCGACCCAGAGGTCCGATGTCATGGAACCTAAAGTGTATGAAGTATGAATGCTTTATGATAAGTTGTTGTCAAGATATGCCTCCTTGTAAAAGTTACACAGCAGTACATCTATTTTTTAGTGTTCTAGTTTTTAACCTCCAGCCCCACCCCACAGGCATGGACCCAGAGGCCCGATGCCATGGAATGAAACTCAACCCTACAGGGTACCTATGGTCCGAGTATGAAAGCCCTCTGATAAAAAGTTTTCAAGATATAGACTTCTAGAATACTATATCACAGAAAAGCCATTATTATTAATGGTGTTCTAGATTTTAACCTCTAGCCCCACCCCTTGGCATGGACCCAGGGATCTGATGCCATGGAATGAAAGCCGACCCTACAGGGTGTCAATGGCCCGAGTATCAATGGCTTCTGATGAGTGGTTGTCAAGATATGGACTTCTAGAAAACTTTAACATAAGAATTGCCATTTTTGAAGGTGTTCTAGATTTTAACCTCCAGCCCCACCCCCTGGCCTGGACCCAGGGGCCCGATGCCATGGAATGAAAGCTAACCCTACAGGGTATCTATGGTCCAAGTATGAATGCTTTCTGATGAGTGGTTGTCAAGATATGGACTTCTAGAAAACTTTAACGCAAGTGTGACGCGCACGCGCACGGGAACGCGCACGGGAACGCGCACGGGAACGGGAACGTGGACGACCGGGGTGACTGCAATAGCTCTATGCACTTCGTGCAGTCGAGCTAACAAGACATTTGAAAGCAAAATTGATATAGGGTAGTGTGCATTTTTTCAAGCTACAGGCCTACGAATGAGACATCTGAGCACCATGTTTTAAATTTAGTAAAATTAATTTAATTTTTAATTCTTTGAAACAAACCTGTCTTGAACAAAAATACACCTAGAACGCCTTCAAAAGTCATAATATTTACGTAACGCAGACTGTTTTGGACCAAAAGCATAGAAAAAATTGCAACTTGAAGTGGATGACAAAATTTTACGATTCCTTTTTCAACCCTACCCCCATACTTGAGAGATCGGAAAAAAAACATTATTTTGAAATGTGCCAAACCCATATTTGTTGATTCAAACTTTTTCTTGTATTTTTACACAACATAGAACTTGGTGATATTGTTCGAATAAAAGAAAGAAATATATAGGGTAGTGTGCATATAAGAGAGAACCAACAACTTGAAAATCGCCGTTTTCAGCCTTTTTTCTGCTGTTTTGTTTCTTATAGCCATTTTCATAAAACCACCTAAAATTTTAAAACCGGCACACCAAAGACACAACAAATGACTTAGAAGACCTTGTACACATATATTGCTGCTAAAATAAACATCAAACTAGTACAATTAATTTGAAGATATGTAATATTCAAGTTTAATCTACCCTACCCCCTAAATTTTACGGACAACTAAAATTTTCTGAAAAGTTGCAGAAAATGGGGTGAAAAAATGAAGTTGTTGAGATTGAAAATCTTCATGACTCATTCAATGCATATCATCAATATGTATCCAAATATAAAATATTAGGAAAATATCTGCAACCGTTTACGAGATATTCAACAAAAGAAAAACCGGAAGTTGCGAAATGTCAAATGTTAGCAGCGAACATCCTTAAACCCGCATTCAAAATCACAATGTACCACTCAGCAGATAACCCACATATTGAAGAAATAAAATTTTTAATAAAATTGAAATTATCCCCCTTTCAATTAAACATATAGGGATTTTGATGGTTTTAATTACCAGCTTGTGTGTCGTTGAACTTTTTTTTTCTTTTTCTTGAATTTTAATTAGGGAGCAGCTGACATTGTTTCTTGGTGATTTGGAGTTTCAAAAGTGTGCGCATGCGCAGAGCATTTGCATTATTTAAGACGACACAAATTTCTCATTCAATTTTTATCGAAATGAAAATCAGTTTTTTTTGCATGATATACAACTGTACCCAAATATCCCATGAATGGGAATCATACAGAAACAGCCCTGAAATTATCAATGTTTTACCCATAAACTCGAAAATCCTCGGTGGCCTATTGTTGCGTTTCTTTTTTTGTTCAGTATATAATACTAGAGGACCATTGGTCCTGTAGCTCACCTGAGAGATTACCACATTGTAAGCTCATGAGATTAAAATTAATTGAGAATCGACCAATGGAAGTCTATGCATGGACACTATTGACCCCCGGGGCATGGCCAAATTTGACCCAGGGGCATGACTGGCATAATTTATAATGGGGACTACCAAACATTGCTACATACAAAATATAGAAGCTCTGGGCCTTTTGGTTTCAGAGAAGAAGTTTTTTTTAGTTTTTCCCATTGTAAGTCTATGGAGACTATCTACCCCCGGGGCGTGGCCAAATTTGACCCCAGGGGCATGGCTGGCACAATTTATGTAGAGGACCATTAGCCATTGCCACATACAAAATATCAAAGCTGTGTGCCCTGTGGTTTCAGAGAAGAAGATTTTTGAATTTTTTTCCCATAGCAAGTTTATTGAGACTATCAACCTCCGGGACCTGGCCAAATTTGACCCCAGGGGCATGAATGGTACAATTTATGTAGAGGACCATTAGCCATTGCTACATACCCAATATCAAAGCTGTGGGCCTAGTGGTTTCAGAGAAGAAGATTTTTTTTAGTTTTTCCTATTGTAGGTCTATGGAGACTATCGACCCCCAGGGCGTGGCCAAATTTGACCATGGGGACATGATTGGCACAATTTATGCAGAGGAACATTAGCCATTGCCACATACAAAATATCAAAGCTGTAGGCCCTGTGGTTTCAGAGAAGAAGATTTTTGAATTTTTTTCCCATAGTAAGTATATGGAGACTATCAACCCCCGGGGCGTGGCCAAATTTGACCCCAGGGGCATGAATGGCACAATTTATGTAGAGGACCATTGGCCATTGCTACATACCAAATATCAAAGCTGTTGGCCTAGTGGTTTCAGAGAAGAAGATTTTTTTAGTTTTTTTTCCTATTGTAGGTCTATGGAGACTATCGACCCCCGGGGCATGGCCAAATTTGACCCCAGGGGCATGATTGGCACAATTTATGTAGAGGACCATTAGCCATTGCCACGTACAAAATATCAAAGCTGTGGGCCCTGTGGTTTCAGAGAAGAAGATTTTTTTATTTTTTTTCCCATAGTAAGTCTATGGAGACTATCAACCCCCGGGGCGTGGCCAAATTTGACCCCAGGGGCATGAATGGCACAATTTATGTAGAGGACCATTAGCCATTGCTACATACCAAATATCAAAGCTGTGGGCCTAGTGGTTTCAGAGAAGAAGATTTTTTTAGTTTTTCCTATTGTAGGTCTATGGAGACTATCGACCCCCAGGGCGTGGCCAAATTTGACCCCGGGGACATGATTGGCACAATTTATGTAGAGGACCATTAGCCATTGCCACATACAAAATATCAAAGCTGTGGGCCCTGTGGTTTCAGAGAAGAAGATTTTTGAATTTTTTTCCCATAGTAAGTATATGGAGACTATCAACCCCCGGGGCATGGCCAAATTTGACCCCAGGGGCATGAATGGCATAATTTATGTAGAGGACCATTAGGCGTTGCTACATACCAAATATCAAAGCTGTTGGCCTAGTGGTTTCAGAGAAGAAGATTTTTTTAGTTTTTTTTTCCTATTGTAGGTCTATGGAGACTATTGACCCCCGGGGCATGGCCAAATTTGACCCCAGGGGCATGATTGGCACAATTTATGTAGAGGACCATTAGCCATTGCCACGTACAAAATATCAAAGCTGTGGGCCCTGTGGTTTCAGAGAAGAAGATTTTTTTAATTTTTTTCCCATAGTAAGTCTATGGAGACTATCAACCCCCGGGGCGTGGCCAAATTTGACCCCAGGGGCATGAATGGCACAATTTATGTAGAGGACCATTAGCCATTGCCACATACAAAATATCAAAGCTGTGGGCCCTGTGGTTTCAGAGAAGAAGATTTTTTTAGTTTTTCCAATTGTAAGTCTATGGAGACTATCCGCCCCTGGGGCGTGGCCAAATTTGACCCCAGGGGCATGGCTGGCACAATTTATGTAGAGGACCATTAGCCATTGCCACATACCAAATATCAAAGCTGTGGGCCCTGTGGTTTCAGAGAAGAAGATTTTTTAATTTTTTTCCCATAGTAAGTCTATGGAGACTATCGACCCCCCGGGGTGTGGCCAAATTTGACCCCATGGGCATGAATGGCACAATTTATGTAGAAGACCATTAGCCATTGCTACATACCAAATATCAAAGCTGTGGGCCTAGTGGTTTCAGAGAAGAAGATTTTTTTAGTGTTTCCCATTGTAAGTCTATGGGACCTATCTGTTGCCATGGAAACCACAATTTTGATACAATCTGCTCCAAAACCTAATGCCATCAATCCCCCAACCCAATTATGGTTCACATTAAATTTGATCAAGATCGGCCTACTAGCTTCAGAAATATTCGTCTTTGAAATTGTGGACGGACGACAGACGGACAGACGACGACAGACAACGGATGCCTGCCTATCCTATAAGCTCACCTGTGAGCCTTAGGCTCAGGTGAGCTAAAAACTGGGCATACATATTTTTTTTCTAATTTTTGTTCCAAAACATATGGAAATTGTTTTCAAAATAGTTTCATCAGAAGGATGAAGATGGCCTGGATCAAACTTGTGAACTTTGCTTTAAAAAGCCAGTAACTTAACCACTCCACCACAGAAATATCTATATTTGAGCAACATCATGAGAAAAACGAACATTTCGCATATGCGAAAACAAAAGCGCAGATCAGCTTGGCAGTAACTGCAAAGCTAACTGGCACCTTTGTTTTCACTACACAGATAGTACAATTGCTCTCTTTTCTAAATCCAAAATTTCCAGCCTCTAGCAATCGTCAGGGCTTGTACAGCTTGGTTTGTGTCAGACCTGTTCGGAAACCAAATTGCTTGTTTTCTCCTGATGCATTTTATTTGTTTAAGAACTAGGACCTACCATATAATATAACACCTATAGACCAAAGATCGACCCTGGCATCATACTGTCCCTTACATATTATCTCTGGGGCCATATATAATGGACTGCCCCTCAACGCATGAAGCCTGTCACCCTGGAACAAGTGCTTGGAAAAACCAAAATCTGGAATAAATAGCATATATCACAATTATACTCTAGATAAAACTAAAATAAACTACTAAGTGTAAAAGATAATACACATGTACAAGTACATACTGGAATAAATAGCATATATCACAACTATACTCTAGACAAAACTAAAATAAACTACTAAGTGTAAAAGATAATACACATGTACAAGTACATATTGGTAACCATTAAGACATTATGTCCATGAAACCTGGCCCCAAGGTTATAAAACTTTTTTCGTGCTCAGCTCAGCTGAGACTAAAATTTGCCCTGATAACTTAAAAGTTCTGGTTTAGATCATCAAAGCCTGTAATTTATCCTGCTAATAAATGTTAAAATGCCAATAATGGTTGGCATTTTAACATTTCTGAGCAATATAAATTTTAGTCTCAGCTGTGCTGAGCATGAAAAAAGTTTTATAACCTAAGGGCCTTGGCCCAGTTTCATCAAAATTTAATGTTTTTGTCCTAGGAAAAAAGTCTTAAATCATATCTCTGCCAATGTTAATGTGACTTGTGAAGCCATTTGTCTCAAATGCTTTGATAGTGGCTTAGACACTTGTTTGTCACTGTTGAAGTCCAACTTCAAATCCCAATACAGGCATTGACATGGTAGTGAACTCAGGTCAGTGGTTTTCCAACCTTCTCTTGTTTCCTCCACCACTACAAAATGCCACCATCTGCTCCTTCAATCGCTTTGAGCCACGTCATGAGAAAACCGGATTTTCACCTAACAAAAACGCAGATCAGCTTTGCAGTAACTGCGAAGCTGATCAGCGCCTTTGTTTTCGCTACACAGATAGTACAATTCATCTTCTTTCTGAACCCGAAATTTCAAGCTTCTAACCATATTCTGTAGCTGCACAGGCTGGTTTGTGTCACATCTGGTCGGAAACCCTGAAGACCAGTTTTCTTGTCTTGTGGCTCATTTGTTCATATACATGTATATGTTCTATGAGTTTTCTGTGAAATTTAAGTAAAATCAAAAGCATTTAAAGTTGTTATTATGTTCATGCAGACATTTGAGCCGCCCCATGGGAAAACAAACAATCTGCATATGCGAAAACAAAGACGCAGATCAACTTCACAGTAACTGCGAAGCTGATCAGCGCCTTTGTTTTCGCTACTTGGATAGTACAATTCCTCTTCTTTTTAAATCCGAAATTTCAAGCCTCCAGCCTGCTTTCGTGACTGTACAGCCTGATTTGTGTCGGACCTGTTTGGAAACCACATTGTTGGTTTTCCCATGAGGTGGCTCTATGAAAATAACTTTTTTAAGCAATGTTGACTGAGAAGCAAAAGAAAGCAGCATCATGAGAAAGCCAGCCTTTTGTATTGTACTTTCTTATTAAAGAAAATATAGGCAATGATCAGCTGTCCAGTTACTGCTCAGCTGATCTGTGTCATTGTATTGGCCTTGACAAAATATTTTTCTCATCATCAGGAAATCATGTCCTTGTAATGTATACCCCCTTGAACCCCACTTTTATATAGCAAAACTGGGGTATGCAGGGGTATACCTATTTTCTTGTTTTTGCTCCAAAACATAGATTGTGGGTACTCGTTAGAACCGCCTCGGCGAGGTGGTTCTAACGTGTACCCACAATCTATGTTTTGGGCAAAAATAAGAAAAATATCAGAATTTTTCTATTGAAAATTTTCATTTTTGACAACTTTAAAAATCTTTGTATATTGCATGGGTGTGTTTTCGTAATGTGATGCAGCTGATGGAAGGTCCCGGGTCGTTTCGCCCGTGAGTTGTTTCGCCCGTGAGTCGTTTCGCCTGTGAGTCGTTTCGCCCTGGGTCGTTTCGCCCGTGAGTCATTTTGCCCCTATTTGGTGAGTCGTTTTGTCCTTATTTTTCTACCATGCCCAGATGTGTAATCTGGTGTATTATTTGTTATTTATAACTAAGGATATGTCTTGGGCTGACCATTTATAACTGTCTTTTGGGTATATATACTAAAGGACTTTGAAAACGCCTCACTACGAATTGGTTGCAATAATGATTATTTCTTTTAGAATACAGAATATTTGGGCAAAAATAATTTCGAACAGAAAATACAATCAGCCTGCTTAAATTTCATACCAAAAAAGACATGTCAACGTCAGTGATTTACTTCATACAGTATGATTTCAATCGTTACCAAAATCAACAAAAACAAATTATGAGGACGAAAAATATTCACCAGGTCCAACATGATCTCTGGAAAGAAACACCAAAAGCCAAGCAAATGATGTTAGTTGACTTTCAATTGTACCAAAACTACATGGTAATTACGTCACTTGAACGTGTATGAAGAAAACTTTCTTTTTTGCGTGTAAAATGAAACGAATTCGAAACTTTTCAAACAAAATAAATAGGCACGGAACTGTGTAAAAATTACCCTAACTTCTGGCGCTATCATCGTAAACATGTCTGTGTGTTTTGACCACTTTACGTTTGACGTCAGCGAAAAACGCTAGCTCCTTAAACGGCATTGAACGAAAGTCTTTATTATTTTTTTTTTCTTGTGCTTAAAACCGTAACACAGTGAGTATGTGGTACAAATAAAATGTTGATTTTTTACCATTTAAAAAATACTGATTATGGAAAGATGTTACTTGTATGAATAACATTTATGTTCTTAATCCTTTTTTCCATTGAACATTTCAAGAATGTCGGCCATCGGTCACCACCAAAAACAAAGTATTCACACATCGCCTTTAACTGACAAACACGATTATATTGTCACCTTACGTGTGATTAAAGGCGTAAACATATTAATGGATTATCCCATTAATCAATTGACTTGGACAAATATCACACTTTTTAATTATTTGATTAGTTTAGCTGACTGTCGAAATACCAGAAATACCACATCTATCTGTCTGTCTGTCTGTCTGTCCGTCCGTCCGTCCGTCTGTCTGTCCTTCCTTCCTTCCTTCCTTCATTCATTCCATTATCTTTCTACAACATTAAAAGCCACAGAAGCAGAAGCGCTAAAATGTTTAAATAAATATTATATTAACAAGATACGTCAAGATACTCATTTTAACCAAACCAACCTACCTACCTACCTACCTACCTATCAGCATCATCAATAATAGCAATATCAACAAACAAGAACTATAATAATAATAATAATGGGCAAAACAACTCATGGGCGAAACAACCCACGGGCAAAATGACCCACCTAATAAGGGCGAAACGACCCACCCATAAAAACAGGGCGAAACGACTCAGGGCGAAACAACCCGGCGAAACGACCACGAGCGAAACGACCCGGATTCTGATGGAATACCTGCTATCTTTAGTACTGGCATTTCAGCAGATGTACAGAGAATATTCTGTGGCTTCAGGTCCATGTGAGCCACATTGTGTTCATGGAGATATTTCATTGCTGCCACTACAAAAAAAAAAAAAGAAGCATTGAGCCATGTCACGAGAATACTGGCTTTCTGCATAAGAGAAAACAAAGACACAGATCAGGTTGGTGGTAACTGCACAGCTGATCAGCGCCTTTGTTTTCTCTACACAGATAGTAAAATCCCTCTTCTTCTAAAATCCAAAATTTCAAGATTCTAGCCATTTTTCTGAAACAGCACAGGCCAGCTTGTGTTGGACCTGGTTAGATGGTAACCCCCAAGACTAGTTTTCTGTGGCTCTTTTATCATATGATGTTGCTGCTATATATTGTACATAGCAGGTACCAACATGTAATGTTTTATAGCGACATGAAGCATCACTCTTATGGTTCTGTTCTTCTCTACATTGATAGAAGAAAAATCTTTCATCAACCGGAACCAGAATTGTTATTTTGATGTCATTGTGACATTTCAACATGTTCTGCATTATACTACTTGATCAATTTATGGAAATGGTCTGAAATCAATTCTTCCTAAACCTACGAACATATACAGAGGATTTAGTTAACTGTTAAAGAACGACAACTGGAAGTTTTTAAAGTATAAAACCTCTAAAACAGACAAAACAGATTGGATTTTTTTGGCACAACGGAGCATGTAGTTTGTAGCAAAATGTGCAGCAATAATGTTGAAAATTGGTAAACAAATGAAAAAGTTCTGATCAAAAACATTTTTGAATATGGATTTTCTGTACAAAAATCTCATGGAAGGGAGGTAAATATTTTCCCGCAAAAATTTAGAATTCTTCATGTTTCATTATGAGTGCTCAAAACAATTATGAAATGATCTAAAGAATAAGCTTCATGATCAAGTAAAAAATTTCGAAAAATTTGCACTTTCATGATCATTGATTATCTCCCTTGCCAATGCAAAATCCCTATTCAAAATTTATTTTGGCCATGAAAATTTTATCTGCAGACCAATTTTCAAATTTTTTGCAGATCAATATATTTGGACAAACTAAGATCAAGATTTTGACATAGAAATATTTTTCCTATCATTCTTTACACAAAAAATTTCTGTGAAAAACCATCATCAGAGGCAAGGTTTTAAACTATAGTAATGCATCAGTGAAATGTCTTCTTCTGGATTTATCTTGAAAAGTTGGAATCATTGACAGTTCACAATATGTTTGAACAACCAACTGGGCTCTCAACAAAGTGACAGGAACACAATCATCTTACTAAATCATCACCTAGAGTAAGCATGGTATTTGATTACAGTATATTTTAGTCATTTTTTAGTCATTTTATAAAGACACAATAACTGCAAATGAGCCGCTTCATGAGAAAACCAACATTTCACATACAAAACAAAGGCACTGATCAGCTTCTCAGTTACTAGCCATTTTCTGTGGTTGTACAGCTTGGTTTGTGTCGAACCTGTTCAAACACCACATTGTTGGTTTACTCATGACATGGCTCAAATGTTAAAACATATCTGAGGCATTTTACAGAAGGCCAGAAATACAGAGTTGCTGATGATAACTTTAAGGGATAATTTGCCCATTTCTTCATAAAAACCTTTGTTGTGGATATTCATTGTGAGTACCCATAACATAAGTTCTTTTAAAGAACTACATAGCTAAATTATCTAATTATCAACAAATACTTCCATAATCTGGCCTATTGCATTTGTATAGAGCCATACCTATCTGCCTGAGAAACTTGCGCACAACATGTTCAGGTAGACTTCTTTTACTCCTGATGAATCGAGACAGATCACCACCGCTACAGTACTCCATTATCAGGTAGATATAGTGCTCATCCCACTAGTGGAAAAACAGCATTATGAAAACTTGCCAATGCAAATCATATACTTTTTTTTTCAGCAGTAAAAATCGAAATTTCCTTAGAAAAAGATTTGATGTTTTCAATATTTTTGTTCAAAACATTGATTGTGGGTACACATTAGAACTACTGTCTCGTGGAGGCGGTTCTAACAAGTACCCACAATCTATGTTTTGATTCAAAAATAAATGAGCCACCCCATGGGAAAACCAACAATCTGCATAGGCGAAAACAAAGACGCAGATCAGCTTCGCGGTAACCGCGAAGCTGATCAGCGCCTTTGTTTTCGCTACTAGAATAGTAAAATTCCTCTTCTACTTAAATCCAAAATTTCAAGCTTCTAGCTCTTTTCTGTGCCTGCACAGCCCGGTTTGTGTCGGACCTGGTCGAAATTCAAATTGATGGGTTTCCCACGAGGCGGCTCAAATAAAAATGTTTACCCCTGTAATCCCCAGTTTTTCTATATAAAAGTGGGGTTTAAGGGGGTATACATTGCACGGACATATTTTCCAGATGGTAACTGTTGATAAAACTAGAATTGCCAGAGAATCTGACTATAGCCCCAATTCTAATATTTTTGCCAGGGGAAACAAGACTTCACTTGCAATAATCCCAAGCCAAATCTTGTCAGTGTCATTATACTACCTCCCTTTGAACATTTTTACTGCTTCTAAAAGATCAAACTTTTATATTTCATTTGATTTACATATGAAATTTGGTCTTATTCTCTAATTTCATTCTCAAAATATTACCTTAAGCAGAAACAAAATTCTGACATCATTCAAGGCCTGTTACACTGTTACAAGTTTGTGAAAAATGATGCATAACAATTCCAAGCTAAATCTTATCAATGCTGATCAGTACACAAAATAGTCAGATTCTGTTGATTCACTCTCAAGATACTGGAAAACGAAATTTTAATGCCAATCAACCCTAACCGAACATTTCAAAGCAAACTTGGTCAGAAACCCAGAAGTAAGGTTTTCTCATGGGGTGGCTCATTTTGAGAACTAACCTGAAAATCTTTGAGGTCCACAATATTTTCATGGTGGAGCTTCTTCAGTAGTTCAATCTCAGTGAGTAGGTTCTCCGTAGAAGCCTTGTTCAAACTGCTCTTCAACACACATTTTATAGCTGCAACTGCCCTTGGGCCATCCTACATAAAAAAGTAAAGACAAGTACCCACAGGGTGTAGATAAAATCTGTTAAACAGTCATCTGCATGCATATGACATGTATTACTTGTCCTGGGTGTCCCCTGCTGACCCTTTTCCTCAGTACCAATGTAAATGAAGAGTTTTGAGGAGAAAAATCCCATGACTCGTACTGAGAATGAGCATGTCTATATGCGTGACAAGTGAACACTGCTTATCAGCATAACTGTCATGTGGATAAGTGGCATTTAATGTGTTGCGTATCTTTTGTGTAAATAAATATAAATTTTACACGTGATCATGGTTTTAATACTCAAACGGAAGATATAAGTCAGAAAATTAATGCATGTTCCCAATAATCATATTTTTGTTGAAACTGGCTTTAAATGCCTGTCAAAATTAATCAATATACTCATGGGTATATCTATCTAAATGGAACAGTAGTTACCATAGTCTAAATTATAATTGAACATGGTTTACAATATCAAATTTAACAATGAAAGAGCATGCATATAAACATTTAACACATGAATTGATATTTTTCTAAGTGATTGCATAAATTTGTTTTTGTTTTAATGATATAAATCACATCAAAATATTTTCTCCCCAAAACAAAATCATAATTAACAAACAGTGTGTTTTGAGTCAACTTCAATAACACAATTTATTTATTTTATTTATTTATTTTTTTTTTATTAAGTTTTACGTCACTTTCAAGATTATTACAGCTCATGTGAGGTGGGCCAATTATCTATCTATCTATCTTCTGATACTGAGTCGATCAATTTCTGATCATCACCTCAGGTGTGGGGTGGGTGGCTAAATTTAGAATTTAGTCAAGGGAAAATAAAACATTTGGGGTGGACCATTAAAACTATTTACAAGATATAGATGAGAGGCATACTAAAACGCATGCCTCTGGGCTAATGATTTAAATAGAAGCCTTAAATTCCTCAATGGTCTTAGATAGGACCACTGAAGAAGGGAGACTATTCCAAACCGGAATAGTTCTGGGGAAAAAGGAATTTTTCAGGGCATCACTATAGGCAAATGGTCTTGTGTATTGTGATTCATGTGATGCCCGAGTATGCCTTAGATTGGGTGCCGGGGTCAGGTATTTGTCTTTATCAAGAGACACTGTACCAGAGTGTATCTTGTAGAAGAAGGTTAAGGAGGACCGCTCCCTGCGAGACTCCAGGGATGGCCACTCAAGTTCCTCTAGCATTTCACCGACGCTACTGGTGTTCCTCCATCGCCTGCAGGTTCACCGGGCAGCAGTCCTCTGCACCTTCTCCACCTTCTCAATCTGAGTTTCATGATAGGGATGCCAAATAGGAGCTGCATACTCAAGTTGAGCCAATGTTTTGTATGCAACTTCCTTAGTATGCCTAGGTGCCAGTGCCAAATTGCACGGAAGAAAACCCAAAGTCTTAGTTACCTTGCATGTAATTTCATAAATGTGTTGACCCCAATCAAGATCATCTGTGATAGTTAAACCGAGGTATTTAGCGGACTGAACCTGTTCTAATGTTTGCTGATGCAGTGTGTAATTGAAATCTATATGCCTGCTTCGATGTAGCCGCGTCACCCTCATTGAATGACATTTGCTAACATTGAATTTCATTTGCCAATCCATTTCCCATTTGGCCAAGCTATTCAGGTCATCTTGTAAAATTTGACAATCCAATGGTGACTTGACATTTCTGTATAAAACACAATCATCAGCAAATAGCCGAACAGATGACCTGATGTTGTCAGGAGAAAAATCACCAGGCAGTCGTGCAAGGAGATCTTGGCTTGTCTCACTTGTGCCCAATGTTGGGCTTGAACCCATGCCAGACACAGTGGTGAGATGATCGAATGATTATGCTAATTAATTGAATCTGCGTTCTTAACCACATAGCTAAGGGGCCGCCAATAACTTAAATTGAAAATTGACTCTAAAATCCCAATGTAAGTGGCGTTATGAGCATGACCCCCAGTTCACTAAAAGTAACACTTATGAGCTAGCTCAACAGTGAGGCTGCTGAAAATTGCCTTGCTGGAAGTTGCATAGTGCTTGGCCGGTGACATCTGGGTCTGTGGTTTGAACACTTCTGGTATAGTTGAGCAAGACATATTTTGCCAAAACCTTATGTTAAAGTTATAAATGCTCAGGAACTGAAAAATTCGTGTCTGAGTTTTTAAATTACAAAAGAAACAATCATATGATCTTGAATATTAATTTGACAGGTCGCGAAAACTGATGACTTGCAAAATTTACCTTCCTGTAAGCCTTATAAACAGTGGCATAGGTGCCACTACCAAGCTTTTCTGTAAGAATAAAGTCTTTTGGGTGTGGTGACGGCGTAGAATGATTTGAAAGCCGAGTAGAGGACGAAGGACGAGCCGAAGACGGCCGCGCCATCTCTCAGTTGAGCAACTTTTTTCTTTATTTTTTGAAGAGCTACTTCCGGTTTCAATGTAAACAACCTGTCAAAAAATTGGCAAAATTATAGCGTGAATAAACAGTCAAAATGAGAGAGTTTAAATAATGTACGCCTTCTCTGACATATCACAAACGTTTGGTGACCCAAACAGATCAGCTGTCATCACAAAACACGTTTTGATTAGGCCAACCATACAAGTTTTTTTTGTAACCATGTTGATGGGTAGCAACAAAATGACAATATTGAGCTTTTTAAAAAGCATTGAAGTCTAAACTTTTTTATTCAGTTTTACGTCCCCTCCAACATTATTTCAGTTTATTTGAGAGGGCCAATCATTGATTTGGCCGAAACAAGAGCAGAAAATAGGCTTAAGTGTTTAATATTTTACCTTTTTGATCCGGTCCGAGTGACATCATCTATTCTATTCTGTTCTTTTCTGTCATTCGGACGAGGTGAATTACTCGGTGTTATCGCTATGACCTTATGACCATATGTATATCAGAAAACCAATGATCTGCATATGTGAAACCAATGGCACAGATGAGGTGTGCAGTAACTGCACCTTTCTTTTCGCTACACATACAAATCCCTCTTCTGAAATCCAAAATTTCAAGCTTTTAACGATTTTGTGTGGCTGTACAGCCTGGTTTGCGTCGGACATGATTAGAAACACAAATTGTTAATTTTCCCAAGCAATGGCTTAAATAATTTTGCAGAATGCCTGCCGCTGTTGGAAGAAAGAAAACAGTTGTCTGTTACATATGTGGGAGAGAGTTTGGTTCCCAGTCAGTGCATATCCATGAGCCCCAGTGTCTTAAAAAGTGGCATGCAGAGAATGACAAGCTTCCGTGCCACCAGAGAAGACAACCCCCAGTAAAGCCAGAGTTCCTTCCCTCCGTGGGCAATGGTGCTAATGATGATATAGAGAGGTTCAACCAAGCAGCCTGGCAGAGTGCTCAGAGTCAGCTAATACCTTGCAGCAACTGTGGCCGGACATTTGCTCCAGATAGACTGGCAGTGCATCAGAGGTCTTGCAAGTCAGAACCAGGTAAATTTGGTTTGTTTGTTCGATTTGCTGCTTACGGTCTCAGTCAAAGCTATGGTCATGTTGCCTCTATTTAAAGGGACTTCTACCCAACATTGGGATACTATGACATCCAAAATGTGCTTCAAAATACGACCATCCAAGTAAACTCAGTTTTGTTTCATTTTGATAGCTTCAGTCAGCGTATTATTTGAAAATCTTGTATTGACTGTACTCTAACAAAAAAGTCTGATAACATTTTCTGCATTTACTGGAGGATCATATGGAAGACTGGCATTCATGCTAAATATGTTATCCTCCTGAAATATCGAAATTATTATTATTATTATTATTATCATTATTATTATTATTATAAGGATGTCTATGATCAACTGAAGTTTGCATTTAAGTATTCCAATGCATCAGGTGAATAAAATTTCATTTAATTAGCCATGTCACAAGGAATCTTTTTAAGCCACATTTACTTGAGGCATTGTCCTATCAGCATTTTGTTACACCGAGTAAGAATGTTTGGAAATTTAATACTTTGTTCAGAAATTAATACAAATTGTACAATTATGAATAAACAAAGCCATTCATATTGGCTTTTCACACCTGAAATATAATATGCACACAATATTTGAATCTTTCAATTTATATTGATTGAAATAAAGGCATGTCTTAATTTTTGGATAATGGGTTCAGGTTAATTTTATTGTTATTGGTAATTCAGGGGTTGCAGGTAGTGGGATCAATTATATAAAACTCCATGAAATGGATAATAAGACTAAGACAAAAGGGATTGTAGTACATTTGAAGCAAAAACAAAGGCTCTGATCAGCTGTGTATATATTTACTGCTCAGTAAGAGTTGATCTGCATCAGGATATTATTTCCATGTAATATGTGTATACCCCCTTATACCCCACTTTCATATAGCAAAAATGGGGTATGCAGGGGAATACCTATTTTTCTTATTTTTGTTCCAAAACATAGATTGTGGGTACTCATTAGAACTGCCTCGGAGAGGGGGTTCTAATGTGTACTCACATTATATGTTTTGAGCAAAAATATCAAAATTTCTCCAATGAAATTTTCAATTTTTACAGCTGAAAAAAAAATCTCTGTTTATTGCATGGGCAAGTATTCGTAATCTATGCCTTCATTTTTGCATATGTTAAAAGCAGTTCCTCTGATGATGTGGTTCTTTTGTTATGGGAAGCTTTATGATATTAGTCACATCATGATAAAACCAGATTTTTGCATATGCAAAAACAAAGACGCAGATCAGCTGTGCACTACATGGATAGTACAATTCCACTTCTTCCTAAATCCGAAATTTCATGCATCTAGCCATCTTCTGTAGCTGCACAGGCGGGTTTGTTTCAGAACTGGTCGGAAATTCCGACAACCAGTTTTCTCGAATTGCGCCTCAAATAATCTATTTCCTTACTGATTCATTGGAATTTGATAGACTGAATATTTATAAGGTAATGCAAATATAACCTTAATAATCAATACAGATTTAAACTGTACACTGAAGTTTGTAAAGTTAGAATGCCATGCCCAAAGTGCAATGAAAGGGTCCATATTTTATGGAGCTTATCTGCATTCATTCAGTTTAATTAAAATAACTTCTATGTAGTTAAGCAAATGAAGTAAAATGGCAGCCTATGTGGATATAATTTATACATTATTTTAGCTTATGTCATGATAAAAACTTGTCTTTTCTGTATTACAAATAGGTTCAGGATTTGTTTAATAATGTTTACTCAACAACATTTAGTTGTACAAAACTTGAAGACAGGTTTTCTCATGATAGGTTCATTTTGAATTTCATTTAGGTGTGACGAAACAAGCTCCAACTAAATCCAAAAACAACCTAGATACTGTAGATCAGACTGAATCGGACGAACTGAGACCTAAAACAGCAGTTTTGTCAAATCCTAAGGTAGTTACAAAGGATAATACAACGCCGTTAGAGAAACAGAGCACCAGGAAAGACTTGTCTGCACCGACCAGTCAAAGTGCTGCTAATCACACGGAAAAGCAGAATCAGTTACAGCGAAGGAATTCTAAGGACAAAATGTTGACAAGTAAGAAATCAAAGGCTCCACCTGGGACTAGCTTTGTGCTGTGTTATATTTGTGGAAGGAAGTACACGACAGCATCGCTTCCTATACATGAACCTCAGTGCTTGGAAAAGTGGAAAGTTGAAAATGATAAATTACCAAAGGGGCTTCGACGACCGATTCCGAAAAAGCCACAGGCTCTCAGTTCAGGTGGTAGCTATGATATGGATGCAATGAATGAAGCTGCATGGCAAAGTGCTCAGTCTCAGCTTATCCCATGTGACCGATGTGGGAGAACCTTTGCCCCAGACAGGCTGTCAGTTCACCAGCGCGCCTGTAAGGGGACAGGGAAAGGGGGCACGAAAGCTCCCCCGGGGAAGGAGAACAAAGCAGACCCTGGGAAACAAGAAGCAGTCAATGGTCCTGGTATTAAGAGAGAGGGAACTTATACATCGGAAAATCCCCGACCACCAAAAGCAATTGTTCCGGCAGGTCCGAAATTTGTCCTATGTTACATATGCGGCCAAAAATTTGGATCTAAATCAGTAGCTATTCATGAGCCTCAGTGCCTGCAGAAATGGAAAGTGGAGAATGACAAGCTGCCTAAAGGCCAGAGGAGACCAGCACCGAAGAAACCTGAGGCCGTCGGTGGAACGGGGAAGTATGACGTTGATGCTATGAATGAGGCTGCATGGAAGAGCAGTCAGGCTCAGTTGATTCCGTGTGAGAACTGTGGTCGTACATTTGCTCCAGACAGACTGCAAGTACATCAACGAGCCTGTAAACCTAAAGACGGTTCCGCACCCCGAGATTCAAGAGATGACAATATAGGCCCCATGGGTACCATACCTGCGGGTAACAAACCAGGGCGAGATGGTTCCCCACAACGCGGACCTAGAACAGTGGTCTGTTATATCTGTGGACGGGAGTTCGGGACAAAGTCGCTAGGCATCCATGAGCCCCAGTGTCTAGAGAAATGGAAGGTCCAGAATGCCAAACTACCCAAAGAAATGAGAAGACCTCCACCTAAGAAACCTACTGGACCTGTATCGAGGTAGGTTTTAGTGTTGTTTTGTCTATCCATATAATGCTTGTATATTAAGGCTTAATGTCTCAGTCAACAACTTTTCAGTCATGTTGGGATGGAACCAAGGTTTTTATGTTTTATACCAGTACTATGGGGAGTAAATGACAGTCTTACTGAAAGACACAACCCTGTGGAGGTATGTTATGAACCCAGGACCTCCCCCCCCCCCCCCCCCCCCCCCCCCACTGTTGCTGTCCAACAATCTACCAATAGAGACCTTACTTGCTATCCATATTAGTCTATTAGCATAATTATAAAAACAAAACGTGTACAGTGTTACTGTTATTTGCAGGCATTTAACACCATGGTTAATGTTTAAGGAAATCAAATTAGGAGTATTGATGTAACCAGGTTTTACTATGACAAAGCTTAAATTTGAAAACATTACGAAAACAAGCCCATGTAATATACAGAAATTTTTACAGCAGATTTTTTTTTCTTTTTCTTTTTTTTCTTTTTTTTTTTTTTTTTTTTTTTCATTTGAATTTTTTTATATTTTTGCTCAAAACATAGATTTTGGCCTTAGCCAGGCAGTTCTAATGATGTACCCACAATCTATGTTTTGAAGCAAAAATAAAAATGTTTACCCCTGTTCACCACAGTTTTACCCTATAAAAGTGGGGTTTAAGGGGGTATTTATTTCAAGGACATGTTTCCCTGATGTTTACTACAGCACATAGTTGCTATGAGGTAATAGATTAGTTTGTGTAAACAAACAACTATACCTTCATGCAAATGATATGAGCCGAGACCCGAGAAAAACAGGTCTTTGGGGTTTCCAACCAGGTCTAACAGAAACCGGCATGTGCAGGTACAGGAGATGGCTAGAAGATTGAAATTTCAGATTTCAGAAGAAGAGGAATTATACTATCTGTATAGCAAAAACAAAGGCGCTGATCAGCTTCGCAGTTACTGCGAAGCTGATCTGCGTCTTTGTTTTTGCATAGGCAAAAATCCAGTTTTCTCATGAAGAGGCTCATATGTAGTTTACTCTTTGATCATTTAAATAATTTACATAAATTTATAGATAGTTATTGATTTGTATGAGTATAGTTCATTAACCTGAGTTTGATAAAGTTGTGCTTATTAAATTTGATCAAATTGTGGAAGGAAGAAAAGTTATTGATCATTAAAACTGATCAGTAAATCAACTTTTCATTAGGTATTGAAATCAATATAGACCATGGATCATTGAATGTTCCTCATTCCCTTCTTTTATGTGGCTGTTGAAACTGCCATTTGTCAATAATTATATGTACATGTAAACAACAAATGTGCATAACATGTGGGTGTCATTTTATGCTGGCTGAAGTTCCATAAAAAACAAAAGTGCTACATGAATATAGCTGCATGTTTACTTATTACAAAAGCAACATCAAAATCAAACACTAGCTGCATGTTTACTTATTACAAAAGCAACATCAAAAACAAAACAAATTGGGAAAAAACTAAACAATTATCATCTTTTTGTTTTTTCCTTTTCCTAAACAGAGAGGAGATGAATGAAGCTGCATGGCAGAATGCAAAGGCTCAGTTAGTCCCATGTCCCAACTGTGCCCGGAGGTTTGACCCAGAGAGGCTACCAGTCCACCAGAGGTCCTGTAAGCCCAAGGGTGGGGCAGGAGCTGAATCGGGAGGGTTTGGGGGAGCTCAGAAGGTAAACAAACATTTCACTACACAATTTATACTCCAATTTTGTAGTTTATGACATTTTCAGACCTGATGGTCAGTTCTAACACTTAGGTACTAGAATTTATGTTTTATTGCAAAAAGTAGACAAAAATAATGTACTAGTATGCACCATCCTGCCCGTGAAAATTGTTTTGCTGAAAGAAAAAGCAGTTTTATGTAGGTAGTTAAATGAGCATGATGATTAACTGTTAAGCCTCACTATTAAAAAAAAATATAAAAATTTATATCTGTAAACCACTGTTTTACTATATAAAAGTGGGGTTTAGTTTAATGGGGTATATATTTCATGAACATTATATCCTTAAGTCATTTTTGTAGTCCCCTGTGATGAAGCGACCCCCTACCATAGTTTGCTATATCTGTGGTCGTGAGTTTGGCTCCAAGTCTATCTCTATACACGAGCCCCAGTGCCTGGAGAAGTGGAAGATAGAGAATGCCCGACTTCCGTCACATCAACGAAGGCCAGAACCGAAGAAACCTGAGGTCAGGATGGTCAAAGGTATGAATAGTGATTGGGATGAATAGACTTGCTTGGCCATCATGATTATATGGGTCAGTCTAATTTCATTTTTAGGGATACAAGGACTGATTTTGGATTTTTATTTCATTTTTGATGAAATAACTCATTAACTGAATAGTCCCCTACGAGGCACCACATTCCCATACGAGGCACCACAAATTGCCTATGTCAAGTTAATAGAATGGCAGGCTTAAATGAGCTAAATGCCATAATAGTCTGAAAAATTGTAAACTGAGGCATTAGGAATATGCGAATGAACAAAACGGTAAATGCTGTTTTTTTTTTTTGTTTTTTTTTTGTATTGTCCCTATTTAACAGTTTATATATTTGTGTCATTCATATCAGCAGCAAACCTGTTATATGCACATTGGCAGTATAAACTGACCAGCAACTTTGTTTCAGCTACAAAGATAGTTCAATCCAAACACCTCTTTAATTAATCCAAAATTTTCAATCCTCTGATCATGCGAGTCGCATCATGAAAACAGGAATATTGCATAATTTTATGTGAGATAAGATGCAGATAAGCTGTGTGGTAACTGCACAGCTGATCATCACCGTTGTTTCCACCTCAGTCGCTCTCCTTCTAAAATGCTAAAGTTAAGCTTCTAACCTTCTTCTGTATCTGAACAAGCTGGTTTGTGTCAAACCTGCCTGGTTGGAAACCCCAAAGAAAGGTTTTCTTGCATTGCAGCTCATATGGTACCATAATCTGAGCCACATCGTGAGAAAACTGGATTGTTGCAATAGCGAAAACAAAGGCGCAGATCAGCTTCGCAGTAACTGCGAAGCTGATCAGCGCCTTTGTTTTCGCTTCAAGGATGGTACAATTCCTCTACTTTCTAAATCCAAAATTTCATGCTTCTAGCCATCTTCTGTAGCTGTACAGGTCGGTTTGTGTCGGATCTGGTCGCAAACCCCGAAGACCGGATATCTCGCGTCGCGGCTCATCTGATAGTTTGTGTCAGATCTGGTCAGAAAACATGAAGTCAGGTCTTCTTATGTATGCTTCTCATTGTTTTCCCAGGCAGCGGATCCTATGACATTTACGCTATGAATGAAGCTGCGTACCAGAGTGCTATGTCTAACCTGGTTCCCTGTGAGAACTGTGGTAGGACGTTCAACCCTGACCGGCTCCCGGTCCACCAGAGAAGCTGTAAACCTAAACCACCTCCTGAAGATGATGCTTAGCATGTCTGGACAACTCAGGGATATGTACGAGTCTCAAGAGCTGTTTACCATGCTTCTATGGATATGTAAAGTCTGACACCTCGGCCCAGTTGTTCAAAATTAACGACATCGTTAGTTAATGATTCGTTAAAATTTCAAATGGCAATATTACAGATAGTTTTTTTTTTTGTTTTTTTTTTTGGAAAAAAATGCAATGCAAAGGATTCTCACAATTTTTTTCAACAAAAAAGAACAGTGTATTTGCTTTTGAAGTTGATGTGTAGTGAACAAATTGAGAGCTTAACAACAGCATTAAGCTAACAAAGTTTTGAACAACAGAATGGACCCTGATTATCAGGTTTAACGGAAGTAATTTTATCTATTGTAAAAAAGGGAAAATCTTTATCATGTCAGAATTTTAATTTTAGGGTTTTTCAAATATGGCATAGCATACAAAACTTTTTAAGTAGTTAACAGATACACCTTAAGCCAAAATTAAATTTAAATAGAAATTCTGCACAAAATTGTAAGTGAGGTAGCTCATGCAGTATAGCCAGATCCTCTGGTGAGGAACAATCACATAACTCATAAGGAAAATATGTCTGGGAAATGAATACCCATTTACACCCAAACTCTATGTAGTGAAACTGTTGTGTACAGATGTTTACATATTTCATCTAAACCATAGATTGTTGGTATTTCTTAGAACTGCCTCGCTGAGGCGGTGCAAACGTGCACCCAGAATCAATGTTTGGAGCAAAACTAGGAAAAAGTATATATATTTTATATATAAAAATTCATTTTTACAGCCAAATAAATATTTTATAGGTTTGTTTTAATGTTTTCTGGCTACTTTGTGCATCATCAGACTTTGTTTTTATTTCATTATGCGCCCATGTAATATACAGAGAATTTAAGAGATGTAAAAATTGAAATTTCTTCGATGAAAATTTTTGATTTTTTTTTTCTCAAATCTCGGTTCCTCAAAACATAGATTGTGGGTACACATAAAAACCACCTTGGCGAGGTCTTTCTAACAAGTACCAACAATCCATCCTTTGGATCAAAAAGTATACCCCTGAACACTGGTTTTACTATATAAGGATTATTAGGAGGTATATATTTCAAGGACATGTTATCATGAAGAAACATTATTTAGTTATATTTATTTCACTCTTTCCTACTGATGATAGTAAATTCAGTTATGTTTATGCCCAAGATTATTGAATAGACTAAAGAGGTTCATTATTTTAAGGTGTTCATATTTATCTGGAGTTTATCCACATAATGCACTATTTTTTCACTTTCACATTTTCTTGTATAGACAAGTTTATCAAATATTGTTATAAACTGTGATATTTTAAGAAATACATGTAATTGTTATGTTTTCATCATCAATTTGTTCAGTGTATGTGGATTAGTAATTAATTTTGGAACCCTTGCCTTTTTACAGGGGTTTAACATTAGTTTTGTTGGTCATTTTTTTTTTCTCAAATTTTAGCGAAGTTTTTGTTTACAACGTGTATTGTTTTGCTATGTGTGACTGCAGAAAATCGAGACTGTATTTCACTATAGTGTTCTATCAGCATCTGGATCAGTTGAGCCGCAACTTGAGAGAGCGGTCTTTGGGGTTTCCTACCAAATCTGACCTGTTCAGTCTTGCAAAGACTAGAAGCTTTCGGATTTAAGGATTGTATTATTCATGTAGCGAAAATAAAGGCGCTGATCATCTGTGCAATTAGTCCTGGGACCTGGAAATAGCCTCATATTTGGAATGCAGTTTATTATGCCCCCAACTTTGAAGAAGTTGAGGGGGCATATTGGTTTGGGTCTGTCCGTGCAGTCAGTCAGTCTGTCAGTCAGTCTGTCTGTCTGTCTGTCAGTCAGTCAGTCAGTCAGTCAGTCAGTCAGTCTGTCAGTCAGTCTGTGATGCGTGAGCACTCGGTCAGGAACCGTTAGAGCTAGGATCTTGAAATTTGGTATGTAGTTTGTATATGAAAATTAAGAGGACCCATATTTTTTTTCAGGTAAATTCAAGGGGCTAGGGGCCCATTCTGTGAGAGTTATTTCCCTTTTTAATTCTTGATAAAGTGAATAGATAGTGGGTACCTTGTGTGCACAACTCCTCCTACAGTTTTATTATGCCCCCAACTTCGAAGAAGTTGAGGGGGCATATTGGTTTGGGTCTGTCCGTGCAGTCAGTCAGTCTGTCAGTCAGTCTGTCAGTCTGTGATGCATGAGCACTCGGTCAGGAACCGTTAGAGCTAGGATCTTGAAATTTGGTATGTAGTTTGTATATGAAAATTAAGAGGACCCGTATTTTTCTTTTAGATAAATTCAAGGGGCTAGGGGCCTATTCTGTGAGAGTTAGTTCCCTTTTTAATTCTTGATAAAGTGAATAGATAGTGGCTACCTTGTGTGCCCAACTCCTCCTACAGTTTTATTCCGATTCTCTTGAAACTTTACAGATGTTGTGACCATGCTTTGAAGGTATGCATGTGGTTTGGATATAATCCTCAGATTAATTTTTATCACTTTTTTTGCGATTTGAACTTAGCCATTTTTCGGGCATATTCACAATGAAAGTGAATGGGCAGTGGGTACCTTGTGTGGGCAACTTCTCCTACAGTTTCATGCCAATTCATTTAAAACTTTACATGTGTTATGGGCATGGTCTGAAGATATGCATGTGGTTTGGATATAATCCTTTGATTATTTTTTGTCATTTTTTTCACAATTTGAACTTAGTCATTTTTTCGGGCATTTTAGTGAATGGATAGAGGATACCTTGTGTGCGCAACTCCTCCTACAATTTAATACCGATACTTTTGAAACTTTGCAGACATTGTGACCATGCTTTGAAGATATGCATGTGGTTGGGATATACTCCTCAGATGAATTTTTGTCACTTTTTTTACAATTTGAACTTAGTCGTTTTTTTGGACATTTTTACATCTTGAAAGTGACTTACTAGTTGGGGGCATAGTGTTTCATAAACACATTTTCTAGTTCCGATTCTCTTGAAACTTTACAGATGTTGTGACCATGCTTTGAAGATATGCATGTGGTTTGGATATAATCCTCAGTTTAATGTTTGTCACTTTTTTTGCAATTTGAACTTAGCCATTTTTCGGGCTTTTTCACAATGAAAGTGAATGGGCAGTGGTTACCTTGAGTGCGCAACTCCTCCTACAGTTTCATGCCAATTCATTTAAAACTTTACATGTGTTCTGGGCATGGCATGAAGATATGCATGTGGTTTGGATATAATCCTTGGGTTATTTTTTGTCATTTTTTTCACAATTTGAACTTAGTCATTTTTTGGGCATTTTAGTGAATGGATAGAGGGTACCTTGTGTGCGCAACTCCTTCAATTTTATACCGATACTTTTGAAACTTTGCAGACATTGTGACCATGCTTTGAAGATATGCATGTGGTTGGGATATACTAATCAGATCAATTTTTGTCATTTTTTTTTACAATTTGAACTTAGTCATTTTTTGTACATTTTTACATCTTGAAAGTGACTTACCAGTTGGGGGCATAGTGTTTCATAAACACATTTTCTAGTCTGCTAAGATTTCCAATGGTTGAACCCAAACTCCTGTGCAATTACTGCACAGCTAATCTGCAGCTTTGATTTTGCTTGGGCAAAATCCAGTTTTCTTATGATGTGGCTCAGTTGAAATGAGTGAATAACATCCACAGCTACATGTTCTAAACCAGTTGATGTGTGCACTGGGTTCCTCTGTGCACAAGAAAACAGGAATTTAGAGAGCTGTCTTTTACAAAGTCATTTAGAACAGGTAGAAAAGTTTGGGGCCTACGGGCTAAACTATTGGAATTTTTGACATGGAAACCATCAACCTTCTGTTTGTTCTTTTAAATCATTTTTATATCATTTATTTGCTAAAGCTGTTGTTTCTGTCATAGATGTTACTGATCTTTCTTGCTGAAGAATCCTGGCAAAATATACACAAAGGTCACAATGGTCTCTCATTATTTGAAACATTTATATTTACACATATCTTAAACATTATTCTGTGATATGAATACTAAAGCCCAATCTTGAGAAATATTTTATTTTTGCAAATGTGAAAATAAAAGGACAGATCTTTCTAATTATCCCCATGTTTGTTTTTGGTTTTCAAGCCTTTAGTCCAGCCATTAGCTGTGGCTATGCAGCCCTGTTTAAGACCTGCTTGGAAACTTCACACATGTGCAAAAAGAATGGTTTCTCTAGATATTGTGGCTTTATATAGTTGTTTTATTTCTCAACCTTTTCTAAGTAGTGTGCTTACTGTCGAATCCGTCCAATTTGCAACCACTGAAATTGTCCTAAAATTTTTGACCCATGTGTGGAACACTCTGCACACTGATCTTATGAGAAAGGTGTAATTTGGCCTGCATAAGACGTTACTGTGGCGTTTTAGTACTGAGGGTCTTTTAGGAATTTCAAGGTTTTAGCTGCACAAATGTTTTACCCATTGTTAGGACAATTTCAGTTTAAAACCAATTTTGAGAAGTCATGAAAATGTTTGTATTTTTGCTTTTTACGTAGTTCTATTTTTCTGGAATAAACATTTTGTTTCTCATGCTATCTCCTCTTTTCATTACCATGCTGCAAAAAAACAAGTATCAGACTTTGTCCCAACATGACTGAAAAATCGTTGACTGTGACAGTAAATTTCTGATTAAGTTTAAATATACAGAAAGCTCATGGAACTTATTTACATGTTCTTTACGAAAGCATGTCTATGTAATATACTGATTCTTTGTAAGTTGTAAAAATTGATAATTTTCAGTAGAAAAATTATAATAGTTTTGCTCAAAACATAGATTGTGGGTATACATTAGAAACCCCTTTGCGAGGCAGTTATAACAAGTACCCGCAATCTGTTTTGGAGCAAAAATAAGAACCAGAAGACCAATGGTCCTGTAAACGCTCACCTGAGATCTGCTGCATATACCAATAAACATGTTTGAATATTATGGTATTTAACTCCAGTGCAGGGGTAGATGAAGCCATTGGGCCATTTTCTTTTTTCAGAATCTTCAATATTCTGTCCATTTGCCAATTCCCTGCTGGCTTTTCCCTTCAAATGACATTTTAACAGTTTTCCCAATTCAAATGCATAGGCAACCCATGTTGACCTTGCCATAAACTTGGTCAAGGTCATCACAGGGACATGATTTATGTATGCATTGGAGTACTTTAGCCATCGGTGCTTCACGCCAAGTTTCCTTGAAATCAGTCTATTGGTTTCAGAGAAGAAGATTTTTGATGGGTTTTTACCATATATGGGTATGGCGGCCATCTTTGTCATGTGACCTAGATTATTTATATACACATTGATTCCCCATTCTATAGATGCTTCACATAAAATTTGGCTTTGATTGGCCAAGCGATTTCAGAGGAGAAGAGGTTTGAATATTATGGAAATATACATGTATATTGCCGCGGGGTGGGGGCACATGAGCTCCTGGGGTCCAAGTTTTTTCAGAATCATTAATATTCAGTCCTACTTCCCATTTCCTGCAAGACTTTCACTTTAAATTACATTTTAAAAGTTTTCCCCATTCAAATGCATTGGCGACCTATGTTGACCTTACTGTAAAATAGGTCAAGGTCATGACAATATACATTGTAGTGCTTGAGCCATCGATGCTTCATGCCAAGTTTTGTTGAAACCGGTCCACCGGTTCTGGAGAAGATTTTTGAAGGGTTTTTACCATATATGGGCATGGCGGCCATCTTGGTCATGTGACCTGGAATTTTTATATACATATTTGTAACCCCTTCCTATTGATGCTTCACATAAAATTTGGCTTTGATTGGCCAAGTGGTTTCAGAGGAGAAGATGTTTGAATATTATGGAGATATACATGTATATTGCCCCGGGGTGGGGGCACATGAGCCCCTGGGGTCCAAGTTTTTTCAGAATCATTAATATTCAGTCCTACTGCCCATTTCCTGCAAGACTTTCACTTCAAATGACATTTTAAAAGCTTTCCCCAGTCAAATGCATTGGCAACCTATGTTGACCTTGCCGTAAAATAGGTCAAGGTCATCACAGGGTCATGATTTATATACACATTGTAGTGCTTGAGCCATTAATGCTTCATGCCAAGTTTCGTTGAAATCGGTCCACCGGTTCTGGAGAAGATGTTTGAAGGGTTTCTACCATATATGGGCATGGCGGCCATCTTGGTCATGAGACCTGGATTTCTTATATACACATTGGTTCCCCCTTTCTATTGATGCTTCATATAAAATTTGGCTTTGATTGGCCAAGCGGTTTTAGAGGAGAAGATCTTTGAAATTGTGGACGGACGACGGACGGACGGACGCCGGATCATGGCCATCCTATAAGCTCACCTTGTGAGCCTAACGGCTCAGGTGAGCTAAAAATAGGTATGCCCCTGCATACCCCAGTTTTGCTGTATAACAGTGGGTTTAAGGAGGGATGCATTTCACGGCCATTTTCCTGATGTCTTGAAGATGCTTAGTTGGCATTCTGTGGTTACGCATAGTAGCAGGAACCACTACACTATCCAGGCCCCACATTGGAGTATTTTGAACAACCGGGCCCAGATAGTCATATACTTGAACTTGGCAGGCTCCTGTCATTGGCTGGGGAAAGAGATAAGCTACTATTATCTGAGCCATCTCATGGGAAAACCAACAATGTGGTTTCTGAACAGGTCCGACACAAACCGACCTGTACAAGCACAGAAAAGAGCTAAAAGCTTGAAATTTCGGATTTAAGTAGAAGAGGAATTGTACTATCCGAGTAGCGAAAACAAAGGCGCTGATCAGCTTCGCGGTTACCGCGAAGCTGATCTGCGTCTTTGTTTTCGCCTATGCAGATTGTTGGTTTTCCCATGAGGCGGCTCATCTACTATTTTAAAAAGATTTCACCACTGAAGACATACACCAATTTGGTAGCACCTGCTAACTGCAGATGTGATATAGGAATTCAACTTTTCATTTGTGCACTCGGTCAATTTCTCTGTAGCAAAGAAAGTGGTAAGCATGACTCTCCACAGTAATTTCATAGACATTTGAAAATCAATGCTCTTTTATGATTCACTTTGTCAAAATTTGTTGAGTGGCATCCAGTAGAGAATGCGTGTATTTCTCTGAAGCAGTGAAAGCTGTAATCATAGAACTGATAGTTTGTCCTTGATGCTAGGCAGATGGCCACCTTACTGGGAAAGAACTACTGATGAATTATTTTATTTGGGCTGCAATGCGAGAAAACCGGTCTTCCGGGTTTCCGACCAGGTCCCACACAAACCGGCCTGTACAGCTAAAGAATATGACTAGCTTGAAATTTTGGATTTTAGAAGAGGGATTGTACTATCTGTGCAGCGAAAACAAAAGCGCTGATCAATAACTGCACAGCTGATCAGCGCCTTTGTTTTCGCATAGGCAAAAATCTGGTTTTCCCGTGACAAACTCTCCGTGCAGTCAGTCTGTCTGTCTGTGATGCGTGAGCACTCGGTCAGGAACCGTTAGAGCTAGGATCTTGAAATTTGGTATGTAGTTTGTATATGAAAATTAAAAGGACCCGTATTTTTTCTTTCAGGTAAATTCAAGGGGCTAGGGGCCCATTCTGTTAGAGTTATTTCCCTTTTTAATTCTTGATAAAGTGAATGGATAGTGGGTATCTTGTGTGCGCAACTCCTCCTACAGTTTTATTCCGATTCTCTTGAAACTTTACAGATGTTGTGACCATGCTTTGAAGATATGCATGTGGTTTGTATATAATCCTCAGATTAATTTTTGTCACTTTTTTCGCAATTTGAACTTAGCCATTTTTCGGGCATTTTCACAATGAAAGTGAATGGGCAGTAGGTACCTTGTGTGCGCAACTCCTCCTACAGTTTTATTCCGTTTCTCTTGAAACTTTACAGATGTTGTGACCATGCTATGAAGATATGCATGTGGTTTGGATATAATCCTCAGATTAATTTTTGTCACTTTTATCGCAATTTGAACTTAGCCATTTTTCGGGCATTTTCACAATGAAAGTGAATGGGCAGTGGGTACCTTGTGTGCGCAACTCCTCCTATAGTTTCATGCCAATTCATTTAAAACTACATGTGTTATGGGCATGGTCTGAAGATATGCATGTGGTTTGGATATAATCCTTGGGTTATATTTTGTCATTTTTTTCACAGTTTGAACTTAGTCATTTTTTCGGGCATTTTAGTGAATGGATAGCGGGTACTTTGTGTGTGCAACTCCTCCTACAATTTTATACCGATACTTTTGAAACTTTGCAGACATTGTGACCATGCTTTGAAGATATGCATGTGGTTGGGATATGCTCCTCAGATTAATTTTTGTCACATTTTTTACAATTTGAACTTAGTCATTTTTTGGACATTTTTGCATCCTGAAAGTGACTTACCAGTTGGGGGCATAGTGTTTCATAAACACATTTTCTAGTTATGTCTAGTATTGTCCTTTTCTTTCTTGCCTGGTGCCTGGGTAGGGATTTCAGATGTACTGATTCGTGATAAAACATGCATTAGTGCATGCAGGATAAACAGTGGTGTTAAGGCATGTATTGTTCCAAAAAGAAATTTTAATGGGCAGGTATTGCGGTATTTTCAATATATATATGAAAATTTTGCGTATTAACTCTATATAATATAATTTTCAGTTTGCCATAATACCAACTTTCAAATGAAACAGATGCAAGCATTAGGCAGCCATCCAATCAGTCATTTGAGGCTTATTTTCACTTAAGATGGCAAAATTGAGTAGAAGCAATTTTTTGTCATAAACATATTAATTGATGTATGCCTGAAGCCATAGGGGTGGATGCCATGTCCAGATTTGCCTATTAAGGTCAGAAATTAGGTCAAAGTTCAATGAGTGCAAAAGTTAAGAAACGTTACCACAGCTGAATATACAAGTATAATCATGGTCAAATTTAGTGATTTGAATGCTGAGATTTGGTATACTAGTGGCTAAATAATAAACTAAGGGGTTGTATATGACACTTTATCAAGCATGTTTGTCTGAACCACGGTATAGAAGGTCAAAAGGTCAATAAGTGCAATTTAGCAACTTTTCAGAGAAATACACCAATGTTCATTAGAATGATGGAAAATCTTTGGCTTAAACTCCTTTTATGGATGAATTTATAGTAAATTTATTGAAACAAACACATTTAAAACATCACTGAATAGATAGCTCAGTCTCAGACATTTTTTGTTGAATTGCATTTACCATTTTCATAACAACACATTTGCTAAAATGGTAAACTTTTTCATAAATAGTTCGCCATGAACCCAAGATTGCAGTACAATAGTGTCTATAGAAATACTTTTCCAGAAATAAATTCACATGGATATCCTGATTTATAGTCCAGATGATGCAGGCTGACATTCATGGGCAATTCAAGATGACCGCCAAATTACAAGATGGGCTGCCAAAATAAGGTTTTTTGATAGAAAGTCATGCATATGTGTGATAAAATCTAAACACGTGGCATTTAAAGTGGAGAATACATAAAACTAATATTTAAATAATTTTGAGGGGAAAGTAACTTAGCTGATGTTTTTGTGGATGTCGTCATTAGAAGGTCTGGTTCCTAGCTTCTACATATAATTACTAAAAACCTGTACTGGCCGCCACTGTCCATCTTGTTGGTGAAATCCAGCACTATCCTGCACAAGGGAGGGTTGACCTAGATTATTGGTAACTAGAAAAAGTGCCTTGAGAGGCACGTATACCCCCGGCTGGTAGCTCCCTCCAACGCCCCCACCCCTCAGCCCACCGCCACCAATCCAGACATGCTCACTGACAGTGACACATTAAACCTCAATTCCTGATGAAAGAGAGCGCCCTCAACAAGTAAATCTTATAAATTTGTATTTGCAAAAAACACTGTCTAAAACCATGGGGAGGGGGCGCGGGTGTAGTAGAATGACAGATCTATTTTAGAGCAGTATACAGAGCTGACTTGTATACTCAATCTAGGACTTGATCGCGGACATTGAGGGTCAGGTCCTAGGTCCTAGATGTAAAGTAGAATGTCATTCTTCAATAATATTAAAAAAAATAAATAAAAAATAAAAAAAAATAAGATGTCCTATATTTTGACCTCTAGCCCCACCCTCAGGGCACGGACCCTAGAGTCTAATGTCATTAGGAACAAGGCAAACCTTATAGTGTACCTTTGGTGCAAGTACAAATCATTTCTGAACATGGTGGTAAAGAAAAGTAAAGAAATACATTTTTTAAAGAAGTTCTAGATTTTGACCTCTAGCCCCACCCCCCGCACATGGACCCTAGTGTCTGAACCTTACATGGTACCTATGGTCTAAGTATGAATGCTTTCTGATAAAACTTTGTGGATGTCAAGAAAACAGACTTACAGAAAATATTTATTATGATATTTATCATATTATAAATAAGTCCTAGATTTTGACCTCTAGCCCCACCCCCTGGAGATGGTACCGAGCATGGAGTATGAAAGCAAACCCTATAGGGTATCTATGAACTAAATAAGAATACATCCCTATGATTGTTTGTTAAGATATGGACTTATAGAAGAAACATTAAAATTGTAAACAGCATATTTTAAAGGTGACCTAGATTTTGACCTCCAGTCCTACCCCTGGGGATGGGCCCTGGGGTCCGAACTCATGGAAACAAAGCAAACCCTATAGGGTACCTATGGTCCAAATATGAATGGTTTCTGACCATTGGTTCATGAGATATACACCTCTAGAGAAACTTTAACCAAAACTTTGACGTAAATTCCACGAACGTTCCGGAATTACGAACGAAGAAACGAACTAACTAACTAACTAACTAACTAACTAACATACGAACGGACGAACGGAAAAGCGAAAGCTATATACCCTTCGGCATAAATGCCGGGGGTATAAAAAGGTCACAATGTGGCTGCATGCCTATACAGAGACGTAGCCACATTTTCTGATTTTACTTTAAAGTCGTATGTCTTCAAAATGTGGCTGCATGCCTATATAGAGATGTAGCCACATTTTCCGATTTTACTATAAAGTCGTATGTCTTCAAAATGTGGCTGCATGCCTATATAGAGACGTAGCCACATTTTCCGATTTAATTATAAAGTCGTATGTCTTCAAAATGTGGCTGCATGCCTATATAGAGATGTAGCCACATTTTCCGATTTTACTATAAAGCCGTTTGTCTTCAAAATGTGGCTGCATGCCTATATAGAGATGTAGCCACATTTTCCGATTTTACTATAAAGTCGTTTGTCTTCAAAATGTGGCTGCATGCCTATATAGAGACGTAGCCACATTTTCCGATTTAACTATAAAGTCGTATCTTCAAAATGTGGCTGCATGCCTATATAAGAGACGGAACCACAATAACATCAGCTTCTTCACCTTGTGCATTTTTTGCCTAATATGGAATACTATCGATGATAGAAACTCAATATCAAATTGCTATATATAGCGATGCATCCACATTTCTTGAAAATTCATGAAATTGAATGGAATAGGCGCTGCATCCACATTTTGAAGAAATACAACATATAATGGAAAAAAATGAAAAATGTGGATGCATCTCTATATAGGCGGTGCATCCACATTTTGGCAAAATACAGGGATATTACAGGGGATAAATAGGTCAGTGTGGAATACTATCGATGATAGAAACTCCATATATAGTACCTCTATATAGTCAGTGCATCCACATTTTGACAAAATACAAAGATATTACAGGGGATAAATAGGACAGTGTGGAATACTATCGATGATAGAATACTCCATATATAGTACCTCTATATACGCGGTGCATCCACATTTTGACAAAATACATAGATATTACAGGGGATAAATAGGACAGTGTGGAATACTATCGATGATAGAAACTCCATATATAGTACCTCTATATTGCGGTGCATCCACATTTTGACAATTTTCAAGGATATTACAGGGGATAAATAGGACAGTGTGGAATACTATCGATGATAGAAACTCCATGTATAGAGGTACTATATATGGAGTATTCTATCATCGATAGTATTCCACACTGTCCTATTTATCCCCTGTAATATCTATGTATTTTGTCAAAATGTGGATGCACCGCAATATAGAGGTACTATATATGGAGTTTCTATCATCGATAGTATTCCACGCTGACCTATTTATCCCCTGTAATATCTATGTATTTTGTCAAAATGTGGATGCACCGACTATATAGAGGTACTTTATATGGAGTATTCTATCATCGATAGTATTCCACACTGTCCTATTTATCCCCTGTAATATCTATGTATTTTGTCAAAATGTGGATGCACCGCAATATAGAGGTACTATATATGGAGTTTCTATCATCGATAGTATTCCACACTGTCCTATTTATCCCCTGTAATATCTATGTATTTTGTCAAAATGTGGATGCACCGACTATATAGAGGTACTATATATGGAGTTTCTATCATTGTTATATATAAAGATGCATTATCCACATTTCTCGAAAATTCATAATACTGGGTGGATTCATCGCTCGGCATGAAGTCGTGACGCTGAAATGGTCATGGGCCGAAATGGCTATGGGCCGAAATGACCCGGAACCGGTATGTTTATCCGGTACCGTGTTTTAGTATTTTAGAACAGTAAAGCGGGAAAACATGGCGGCTGTGTTTTTTACGCGAGAAAACGCAGGAAAAACAGAAAAACAGGTAGTTTTAAACATATAATGTGCCTATCGAATGTGATATATCGACACAATGTTCTTTACGCCTAGTGATAGTTATGGTCCCATCTGTTGAAAAGAACTTAAAGGATCTGTATTTGGGTCAAATCTTAAGGCAGTCAATAGCCTTATAAGGGGCGAATCCACAATAACATCAGCTAAGTTACTTTCGCCAATTTTGAAACAAAAAGAAATTCAAACCAGAGGACCAATGGTCCTGTAAACCCTCACCTGAGATCTGCTGCATATACCAATAAACATGTATGAATATTATGGTATTTTATTCCAGTGCAGGGGCAGATGAAGCCCTTGGGCCATTTTCTTTTTTCTGAATCTTCAATATTCTGTCCATTTGCCAATTTCCTGCTGGCTTTTCCCTTCAAATGACATTTTAACAGTTTTCCCAATTCAAATGCATAGGCAACCCATGTTGACCTTGCCATAAACTTGGTCAAGGTCATCACAGGGTCCTGATTTATATTTTCATTAAAGTACTTTAGCCATCGATGCTTCATGCCAAGTTTCCTTGAAATCAGTCTATTGGTTTCAGAGAAGAAGGTTTTTGATGGGTTTTTACCATATATGGGCATGGCGGCCATCTTTGTCATGTGACCTAGATTATTTATATACACATTGATTCACCCATTCTATAGATGCTTCACAAAAAAATTTGGCTTTGATTGGCCAAGCGGTTTCAGAGGAGAAGACGTTTGAATATTACGGAAATATACATGTATATTGCCGCGGGGTGGGGGCACATGAGCCCCTGGGGTCCAATTTTTTTCAGAATCATTAATATTCAGTCCTACTTCCCATTTCCTGCAAGACTTTCACTTTAGATTACATTTTAAAAGTTTTCCCCATTCCAATGCATTGGTGACCTATGTTGACCTTGCCGTAAAATAGGTCAAGGTCATCACAGGGTCATGATTTATATACACATTGTAGTGCTTGAGCCAACAATGCTTCATGCCAAGTTTTGTTGAAATCGGTCCACCGGTTCTGGAGAAGAAGATTTTTGAAGGGTTTTTACCATATATGGGCATGGCGGCCATCTTGGTTATGTGACCTGGATTATTTATATATACATTGGTTCCCCCTTCCCATAGATGCTTCATGTAAAATTTGGCTTTGATTGGCCAAGCGGTTTCAGAGAAGAAGATGTTTAAATATTATGATAATATACATGTATATTGCCCCGGGGTGGGGGCGGATGAGCCCCTGGTGCCCATTTTTTTTCAGAATCATTAATATTCAGTCCTACTGCTCATTTTCTGCAAGATTTTTCCTTTAAATGACAATTTAACAATTTTTCCCATTCAAATGCAAAGGCGACCTATGTTGACCTTGCCATAAAATAGGTCAAGGTCACCGCAAGGTCATGATTTATATACACATTGTAGTGCTTGAGTCATCGATGCTTCATGCCAAGTTTGGTTGAAATCGGTCCAGTGGTTCCGGAGAAGAAGATTTTTGAAGGGTTTTTACCATATATGGGCATGGCGGCCATCTTGGTCATGTGACCTGGATTATTTATATATACATTGGTTCCCCCTTCCCATAGATGCTTCATGTAAAATTTGGCTTTGATTGGCCAAGCGGTTTCAGAGGAGAAGATCTTTGAAAATTGTGGACGACGGACGGACGACGGACGGACGGACGGACGACGGAGCATGGGTATACTATAAGCTCACCTTGTGAGCCTGACGGCTCAGGTGAGCTAAAAAAGTATATGGCCTCAAAAATCCAAGATGACTGCATTAAACAAGAGGACCAATGGTCCTGTAGCTCACCTGAGAGATTTGCTCATTGTAAGCTTAAAGGTCAGATGATGATACCCCGGAGCCTTGAGTTCTGATCTGACCTGACCCAAAACATAATGCAACCTTCCCCTACCTCATTGATGCTTTAGTTTTAATTTGATCGTGATAGGCCCAGCGGTCTTAAATATATTAATATTTAAAAGTGTTAACGGATGGACGGACGCCGGCTTGAGCACCATCCTATAAGCTCGTCTTGTGAGCTTTCAGCGAGCTGTGCATTTAAGTTAACACAAATAAACACATTGGCATGAATTCACTTTTATATAATTGTTATCTGCATTTCACTGACACTGAAGATTTAAAATTTATGTACATATTATGGAAGGCGCGGATATTGGCGTTATATGGTCAATTGAGGTGGAGGAAACCGGAGAATCTGGGAAAACCACCTATCTAAGATGGGCGACTACTATCTTGCCACATCCCTTGATCCGCGCAAACGAGACATGGACTGTTTTGAAGGTATTGGATAGGGTTTACGAGCAGGGATATGGTAGGATAGGCTCAGATTGGGTAGGCTAGGATAGGGCAAAGTATGAATGGTATGTGGCATGGCACTGGGTTTTAAAGTTGTTTGTATTTATAGAGACTACGAAGGGTAATTGTTACAGGGTGGTCTCCCTTGCCTTAAATGGGTAGGATTGAAGACAAGAGTACTCGTGAGTTCTTTAATACAACAAACTGTTCACATGGCAGCTCTACAGGAACAGAAGATATATACAATGAACAGGCAGTCACAAGTCCAGGCTCTGAAATGACAAATTACATAATTTTTACCATACTATTAGTACTTACGCCTTAATAGCCTTACTACAGCATTTCAATCATGCTCAGCCTAGATTCTGAAGCACTGTATAAGACTAGCTACAAATTGTGTGTGACACAATGGCATATTGTGTAAAACACAATGTATGTCTCAATTATTGTTCTGAACATTATTCCGCTTTAAACAACAAAATAGAGCCTGACCAGACAAAGATAAAAATACACCTTTTACATCATTTGAACTATAATAAATTGATATTTATTATAAAAATCAGTCTTATATGAAATAAATAGGTTTCTTTCATTTAACCGGACCGGTGCACAGTGAAGTGGTCCTTAACTTATAAAAATATGCGTTTATATGAAAATTACAAAAATATCACTTAGCTATACATACCAGCTGTATGACAACTGAAAGCCCTTGACTGTTACAAACTCTTCAAATGGGACTTGTCACATTCACACGTGCAAGGACAACTGTGGAAAATAAAAACATGGTTAAGCAACATGCAGGCAAAACAAGCATTTCACATGTTAATGAAAGACATGCAAGAGTCCTGAGAATTACCGCAATGTTAAATTATTTGCTTTTGAACCGTCACTTTCAACACAGCCTAAATTACAACATTTTGAAATAAAGACACGACGTTTGCAAGTCAAAGAATAAATGCCTGAAAACTATTCCATCAGTAATAGCTACCTAAAGATGTTGGGTAATCTAGCGCTGAGTAAGGATTGCTATTTTAAACGTCTTGTCGCTTCTAAAACCGCTTTAAAACTGAGATTTCAAATCTTTTCCTCGAGTTCCTCGTGCTCTGAATTTTTTTCACTTTGCGCATGTGCAAGCTGAATGAGAAATTGATAAAACCGCACCGAAATTATCTTATTACCATTTCGGGTCCTTAATAATAAAATGGGCCAAGGACAAGGGGAAAGCTACTGAATAATGAATAGTGAAATAATTCACACTGTTACATACTCCCCTGGTCCGGGAAATGACGTCCCGTCATTACTTCAACCTTAACACCTGCAAATGAATTTATTAACTGAAATCAAATAATGCTCGTCTTATTCTGTCCTGATGTACTGAAATTCTCACACATCTCTCTTATCTGAAAAGTTATTTCCAGAAGGCTAAAATTCCTACCACAAATTTAATCATATAATAAATTTGCACCTTCAACACTTCTCTTCCAATGAACATTCTGAAAAGAAAAGAAACATCCAATTATTCAAATCTTCTTTCAGTAGCTGTTTTTTTCACATTCTTCCTCCCTCTTTTCAAAAGAAATGTGCCCACACATTTATTATTCATAAAATACAAGGATAAAAACAACAAAACACATTGAGCTGATAACCTAGAATGAAAACAAACTGATCATTGACTCCTTTCCCTTCACATAGTCTCTCATAACTCCAAGCTAAATGTATCTTAAGACACACTATAAAGTTATTGTTAAATGGCAATCTATTCATTTGACTGTCATACAAACAAATAGTTCTCCACCTGCAATATAGATAAATCAAACCCTTAAACAATGTCTTTCACATCTTAAGCAATGCCTTTCACATAAGTCCATGATCTATAATATTTCAGCTCAGTCAATGGATCCAAAAACCTAAAATATTAAAAACAAATGTAATTAAAAGCATGTTTGTTCCAACCACCATGTGAACAACAATTAAACAACAACAGCTGAATTCTTCTTTCTTTAGCTGAATGAATAACTTGATCTGAAAACTCAAAACTATAGCAAGTTAGTCATACATACACACATAACAATTTAGCAAAACCAAATTGATTCTTCACCATCTTTCTTACTTTTGAATCTACAAAATAAATTGCTTAACAATTTACGCAATTATCTACCATCAAAATAATCAATATTCTATTGAGTATCATCAATCTTCTGTCAAACTGCAATAAATTCAAAACTTGCTAATAATACATTCAGCTACAGCAAAATCATTTAAATATGAATCAGATCATCTCAAACACAAAACCTATTCAGCTTATCATAATTAAAAACATTAAAGTAAAAAAAAAAATGAATAAAATACAAAGCGACAATCATTTCATAATAGCATCTACGATTGTATGTGTCATGTCAGAATCCATTTCATTCAATATACCTGAACCTAAGATTATTTGTAAAGTGTGCAATCTTCTATCTATAGGTCTGGTAACTATCTGATGCATTTGATATGACTCAAATCGTTTTGGAAGTCTACGTTCTCTTGTAGATCTTCTTAAAGCATTACCTTCAGCGCTTTTATCATTTTCATCAGCTACTTCATTAACTGTTGTACCTTCATCTATTTTTTCTTCAACCTTATTGTCCAATTCTTTTTCTTCTTCAAGATTACTATCTATTTCTTTTTCACTACTTACCTCAGCACCTTCATGTGCTGTTTCTTTGTCCTTTGGTATATCTATTACAATAGCTTCTTCCTGTTTGTCAGCTTTACCAATGTCATCCTTTGTAGTAACTGCTTTGGGAGCAGCACTTTCTTTTTTACTTCCGCTTTCCTTAGATTTCTTCACAGCAACTGCTGTCTTCTCTTTAGGTCTAGCTCCTAAATCAATACTCTTTTCTGGAACAATTATGACCGGTCCTGCATCATGATGAATTGGGGTTGAAACAGATTTCCAGGCGTCCCCGGCTGAATTAGTTTTAGAAACATATTCCATTCCTGAATCATATACCTCATCATCATCATCATCATCATCATCATTATAATTCCTGTGTTCTACTTTCACATCTTTTTCCTTAAGTGGCTCTGAGACTTTTTCTTTTTCATTTGATACTTCAGATTGATCATTTCTGATCTCATCAACTGCAGTTGAATCCAATGATTTATTAACATCTGTTTCTTTCTCATTTTCTTTATCATTTTCTTCAGTTATGGCTTCATCATCCATGAAACTAAGAAGATATAAATGATTTCTATGAAGTCTCTTTTCCACTCCTTTGTCTGATTTTACATCAAAGACAGGAATATGCGGTATAGGCTGACCTGTAACTGTATAGATAGTATCTTCATATTTATCTTCAATCTTATGGTTCCCATCATATTTCAAAATTCTTACTAGGACTTTATTTCCAACATTTATCCTTATGGACTTTGCTTTCCTATCATACCCTTCTTTCATCTTCACTCTTGCTTTATCTGAAACTTTCTGAACTATGTCCTGTGCTTCTTTCATCCGTTTCTTTAATCCTTCTATGTAATCTTTCGTTGTCTGGCTAGCTTCTCTTTGGACTGGAGTGTCAAAGACAGAATCTATAGGAAGGCGCGGTTTCCTTCCAAACATTAGCTCATGCGGAGAAATCTTTGTCGTTTCATGCCTCGTACAATTGTAAGCATACGTCAACGCTGGCAAATACTTCTTCCAGTCTGTCTTCTTATTTGGTTCCAAAGTACCAAGCATATCTAATAGTGTCCTATTGAACCTCTCTGGAATAGCATTCCCCATTGGATGGTATGGTGTAGTATGTGACTTAGTCATTCCTGTTATTTTGCAAAGCTCTTTTATTATTTCTGACTCAAAGTTTGCTCCCTGGTCTGAGTGTATTCTTGTTGGTATTCCATACTTTGTGATGAATTGTTCATAGAACACCTCAGCAGTTGTTCTTGCTGTTTGATTTTTTGTCGCGATGGCTAAGGCGTACTTCGTAAAATGATCTGTTATCACTAACACATTTCCTACACCTTTGGCGGGTTCCAAGGTTAAATAATCCATGCAGACTAGCTCTAAAGGATATGTTGTTACAATGTTGTTAAGAGGAGCTCTGTTGTTAGTTGGTGATTTTCTAAGAAGACATCTTTGACATTGCTTCGTCCATTCCTCAATTTCAGCTGTCATACGAGGCCAATAGAATCTTTCCCTGATTAATGAAAGCGTTCGGTCTCTTCCAGGATGTCCGACGTCATTATGAAGTCCTTGAAGTACCGTCTTTCTATATACTGTGGGTAAAACTAACTGTTGAATGGTATTTTCTCCATCTTTGATTTCTCTATACAATATTCCTCTAATCATCTTTAAATTGTTAAATGTCTTACTCATTGCCTGATCTTCCTTAGAATAGCTATACTCCTTGGGAAATTTCTTATCCATTGTTGCTCTAACCCATTTGCCTAATACAGGATCTTCCCTTTGATTCTTTCGTATCTCTCTTTGTTCTATCTGTGCTAAAGGCTGTCCAGGGGATTCAGTTGCTTCTATTATGTTTATTGACGCAGCTGGAAACACTTCAATTAAAGCTTCTACTGGCATCTGCACACTGCTACATATAGTCTTCACTGTCTTGTCATCAATTTTCACACTCTCATCTTCTGTCAACTGTTCATAAGGATACCTTGACATGGTGTCAGCATCTGTATTTTTTAGTCCTGCCCTATATATGATGTCAAAATTGTACTGTCCTAATGCTGATGCCCATCTTTGTCCTGTAGCATCCAATTTTGCACTTGTGAGTACATGGGTCAAAGGATTATTGTCTGTATAGACTGTGAACTGTACATTCATAAGATAATCTGAAAACTTCTCAGTCACTGCCCATTTCAATGCTAAAAATTCCAGTTTGAATGCAGAATAATTCTTCTCTGACCTTGACAAACTTCTGCTTGCATAAGCGATGACTTTTTTCTGTCCATTCTGAGTTTGATACAGAATTGCACCTAAACCTTTACTGGAAGCATCAGTGTGTAGTTCAAAGGGCTTCTGGAATTCAGGGTAGGCTAAAATTGGTGGTGATGTTAGTATTTCCTTAAGTTTATTGAAGGTGTCCTCTTGCTCTTGTTCCCATTTACAATCTTTACTTGGCTTTTGTTTTACTTTTTTCTTTGTTGCTGTAGGTGGTAGAATGTCGGTTAATTGTTTCGTCACTTTCGAGAAATCCTTTACGAAACGTCTGTAATAACCGCAGAAGGCAACAAAAGATCTTAGTTCATCTTCATTTGTAGGCCTTGGCCAGTTCTTTATTTTTTCTATCTTATCTGGGTCTGTCTCTACTCCACTGGAACTTACCACATGTCCAAGGAACTTAACTCTTTCTTGAAAGAAAAAACATTTTTCTGCTGATAATTTTAAGTTACATTGCTTAAGTCTAGTAAGCACCATATCCAGTCTTTCCAAATGCTGTTCAAACGAATTGCTAAAAATGATCAAATCGTCCAGGTATATCACGCAAATCTTCATGTTATAAGGGCCAAGACATTCTTCCATCAAACGCTGATACGTGGCAGGGCTATTGGACAAACCAAAAGGCATCTTATTGTATTCATAGAAGCCAAGGGGTCCTACTGTAAAGGCTGTCCTACATTTATGAGAATCTTCTACACTCACTTGGTGATAGCCTGACTTCATGTCAATAGTGCTGAATACAGTTGATCCATTTAAGACATCAAATATTTCTTCAGTTCTTGGCAGGGCATAACTATCCTTGACTGTTTTCTTGTTCAGCATCCTATAGTCAACACACATCCTTAGTTTTCCATTCTTTTTCCGGACGAGTACAACATTAGATGCCCATGGCGATTTAGATTTTTTGATGATGCCACAAGAAAGTAATTCTTCAATATGCTTGCGAACCTCGTCTATCATTGCAGGTGGTATTCTTCTGTGCTTTTGTTTAAATGGGGTATTGTCAATTAAATCTATTCTATGTTTAATCTTATCACAGTCTCCTATATCACCATCATGTTTAGAAAATACATCTATATGCTTCTTTAAAAGAGCTTCAACTTGTTCATTTTGTTCTGGAGTGAGTTTAGTATCAATGTGAATGTCCTCAAAAATTTTCTTTGATGCTTCTCTTTCAATTTTTTCAAATACTGATTCATCAACTGTCACTGGTTGAACTTCACAGAGGATGGCTTTAGGTGAAATAGTAATTGAGTTTGTTGTCAAATTTGAGCAGTTTACATCCACTTCACCATTGGCTTTGTATTTATATTGAATAACTGTTGGAGTGATGTCAATGAAATCTGGCAGGGATGAATCTTGACACTCTTGGATGATAGCACATGTTGAATTGTATTCTAGTTCTTTGTCCAAATAACCTTTAATGTTCACTGATTGGTTAGGACCGATAGTTATTCTTGTTGTTTCTGCACATCTTATAATTGCTAGTCTGTTTTTATTTCTCTTCAATTCTCTTTGTCTAATTGTCAAACATCGTAGACTGAGGTACCATGGAGTCTGTAGTTTAGCTTTCTGTAAATACCGGTCACCATGTAGAGTCTTGCAATCCAATAGAATTTTATCTAAAATATTTGTTCCAATCAACACCGGAATCTGGGTATTATAATTGGTATCTGGTACGACTAGGAATAAACAGAATTGCTCTGTGCAATCTGAAATCCCAGGTGACTTCAAAGAAGCTTCTATATATCCCAGGTAGGGTAGCTTATTCCCATCAGCACATTCTACATTCAAAATGTCTGAGACTGGTAAGAGTGGTAAATAGCTAAGATGTTTCAAATAAAAAGAATGTCCAATACTACTGATCGATGATCCCGTATCTAATAATGCTTGCGTACCCACACCATTTATAGTGACATCAGTTTCATTTGGTCTACCCATCAATTTAGGACCATTATTTATGTCTGTGTTTGTGCCGCCATCAGGTCCTGTCATAGAGGCACTTATCGGTTTAAAGTCGGGCAGTCTCTTGCCATATGACCTTCTTCACCACATGTGTAGCAGTTGAACTTCCGACCATTTGATGGATTTGCAGGTCTAAATGTTCCAGCACCAGTTGGTCTTGATGGCTTATATTGTCCTCTTCCTCTATAAGATTGTCCTCTGTTATAGCTCCCTCTATAATGCCTTGGTCCGCGGTAACTTCCTCTACCTCTTTGTGGTGTGTACTGTTGCTCAGACTGTTGTTGATTCTGCTTCTCCTCAAGCTTCTTTATTTTATCATTCATCTCTTTGAGTAATCCCTTCACTTCATCCATATCTGATGATTTCTGATTGACTAAGTTACATTTGGCTGAACTTTCTTTCTCTTTATCCTTCTTTGTGGATTTCTCTAAGTCTTCCTCTATCTTCCTCATTTCAATCTTAAACTTGTCGTAATCTCCAATTGTTTCAAACTTTAGGTTCCCAAATTGCCTAAGTTCCGGTCTCAATCCCTGGTAGAATACCGACTTCAAAAGTTTTTCTTGACCAGCATCTACAGCCTTAGCCTCAACCGCTTGGGCAAAAAGCTCTTCAACCCGTGCTCCATAGGTAACTAGGGATTCCTTAGCTCCTTGTTCCACAGCGTAAAACTTTTTCAAGATAGCTAATGGAGAGTCAATGTCACCAAATGTACTGTTGAATTTTCTCAATATGTCTCCGACTGATGCTGCCACTCCTAGTCTTCGTAATATGTTAGCTGCCTCTCCTTTTGCTGAACGACGAATCGCCAATAGAACTTGATCTTCTGAATAGCCTTTGTCCCTCATCAAGCATTGGATCTCGTATCTCCATGTCTGGTATGTCACTTCACCCTTTCCATCTTCACCAAAAAATATTGAAAGTCTGGGAAAATTTCTCTTCTCGCTTCCATCCTTGTCATATTCTTTCATGAAATGTTCCAAATCTTCAGTTGTCTCCACTTTCTCTGGCTTTACTTTCAACTTCCTTATTGCACCAATCAATTTCAATTCATGATCAGTAACTTCATCCTTAGTTGGCACGGCCGCCATTTTGACTATTTAAAGTACCAGTTGACTCAAAATATATTCAGTGTAAAATCCAAGCAATTTTCTCGTTATCTAATTGCTTAATATTCAGTTCAATGTGAAATCAGATCCACTATAGCCACTTTCTTACGACTTACTTAATTACTCACTTAACAAGTAAAATTTATTATTACCATAAATTATTACGTCTCAAATATTTCGTAAGTGTAAATCCAAGTGTTAGCTTTCTATAGCTTAGCCACAACCATTTAACCCAAGTAAGTATCAACAATGACTTACTAAACTTTACTTTACTTTCAGATTGATTGTATTTTCACTATTTAAACATCAGATTCCTATCAGAATCACTATCAAATCACTATTTATTCACCACTTATTAATTGTTTAAATGATCCGGTATTCTCTATAAATTCTTTAAATTTCACTAAGTTCACAATCACCTTGGCACTATAATTCCAAAGCACAAATACAAGTGTGTGCAAGAAGACCTGTCGACAAAGGGGTTGGGGTAATCTTTGACTATGTTAAATTTGGATTGATTACGGTATGTGTTCCTATAATAATTTATCCTCACGCCTCAAGGGACACACTAAGTTCTTTTCTATTAAATGAATAACTTTTAGGCTATAATGTATGTTTAATGGACTTTTAAAACTATTAAACTAACTGCTCATGGGCTTAATGGCCTATTGGAATCTGAACAATTTCTGTTTTGTTTAAAAAAAAATTGTTAAACAAATTGTATTCTTTAATTCCAAAATGACTATGTCAATTCAACTTGCTTAACGAATCGAACAAATCGTCACAAAATGCCAATTAACTAAGTTAAATTCTTAAAAGACAAAGTATAAAAAGATTTTATTTGAATTTTCAACAAAATTATTCAAAGTTCAAATTGCAATTGTAAATTCAAAAAAAAATAAATAAAGTTAATTCAAGAAATATTGATTTAAAGCAAATCGCAAAGTCAAAAAGAGTCAAATTAACCCAAGTAAAATTCAAATTAAGTTTAAATTTGAAAATGTAAATTAAATTTCAATTGAGACTTGAACACAATTTCAAAAAAAAATCAAAGTTAAATTTAATCGTAAACTATGGCTCAATTCAAATCAACTAAGTTAAATTTGAAACAAAGTTGAAAGAAGAAAAAAAAAAAAATCTAATTTAATTCACTAAGTCTATAATAAACAAAGATACTAATAAAGTTCAACTGTACTAACTGATTCCGTTTCCAAGGCAACGCAAGTACGGTAACTAAAGCAGCAGGAAAAAAAAATCTATGTTGACTAAGGCTTTTCTTTTAATCTTCAGTATAGTCGAATAATATCACACAAACTAGTAATGCAACTAACTGTTCCTGAAAGTTGTAAATTCTAAGAACTTTTTTCTAATTTGAGGGCCGTATGGTAGACTAGAATTCAAATCAGTAATAAATTCTAAGTATTTTCTAACTCGAGGACCTTATGGTAGACTAGCATTAAAACGAATGAAAAAATTCTAAGTATTTTCCAACCTGAGGGCTGTATGGTAGACTAGTATTGACCTAAATGACAAATCTGTATGCCAGTACAGGTATAATATAATTTGTCTAGCTAGATTGTCAAATAATTTAAGTTCACACTAATAGAGGATCACTTGGTAGATTTGTAATAATTCTAATTGAGGGCCTTATGTAAGAGTAGCATTCAAATCTGAAATTTTCTCAGTATGTCACAGACTGATCAAACTCTACACTAGTAATTCAAGTAAATATTCAATTATGAATGTCAAGTATTTCTGGCAACACTTCAGTTAGCAGAAAGAAAGGGAAAAAAAAATCAATGCAGCTACTATCAAATCAATGTAAGCAAATGCTAAGTCGACAATGCTATCGAAATATTTGTACAGCACATTCAATGTAATGTAAGTTTCAAGCTTTGAAAACCTTATTGTCTATGAATTAAATTTATTCCTGAAAATAATGCTACATGTATATTAAATCTGTTACCTGAAAAAAATAGTAATTAATACTGCTTATCTGGACTCCTGCAAACAAGCAATGTTATGAGTATTTAAATTATTGTTGTTTTCTATCAAAATTACAAATCTGAAAGAAACAAATCTTATTTTCTACAAGTACTATGTTATTAATTTACTGATCTCAACCTGAAAACATGAATAAGACTATTACTCAGTAGCTTTTGTAATTTGGGATGGGACTGTGGAATGTGGTTTGGGTCAAAATCTAGAATGACACTGTAAACAAATTACAGTCTAAGGGAAATAACTCTAGGAGAAATATTCTCAATTATGCTATTTGTATTATTGATCCAGTTAACACACTGGAGGTTGATCACAGGAAAATCTGTATTTACTATAATGTGAATTTGGCAGGCTAATCAATGCAAAACTAGTAAAGGGAGATAACCACGACCAAAACTGCTCAGACAAGTTGCATTCCAACAATCTTTGAGTTTCTTAATACTTTACTGATGAAATACCAATATTCTTACGAAATTTGATTTTTTTTCCTTTAATTTGAATGTAATAAGACTGTATTGAAAATGACGGCTTATTTTTTCTTTACCAGTTAAGGATTCATGCAGTTATTGTTAGATCCTACACCAATATTTAGTGTTTATGCCAGACGAAAAGCACTTTGTACAGTATTTGACTTAACTCTCAGGCCGGTAATGCAAAATATATTAGAATCTAGAAATTGTGATTGTAGTAGAATATACTAGGACCTTGAAATTGTGATTTTAGTCTGACATTAAGTACCGACACCTAAATCATTCAAAAGTACTGACACCCAGAGATACTATCACCGACAGACTTGTGCAGTGCTGAGTGAAATGCCATGCGAACTTTCTCACTACAATAATGCAAGTTTTGCCACCTTCGTAGGTAAAAACCGAGATCTGTCTCAAAATAAGTTTTATAAAAATCTGAAAATATTTTCATAAAAATCTATAGGACTATCTTATCACTTATTTATATGGCTATCTTATCTATGTTACAATACCTTACTCTTGTATCTTTGGACCACAACACTGTAATTATGAGTCACTGAATATCACAGCACATATAACATCTAGTCTCTATTCATCAAGAAGTCACGTTGCAGGCTGATCACATCTGACGAAGTCACTGAATTACACGTCACATCTAGTCTCTCTTGAATTCACTGAGGGCCGCGTTAAGTTTGTGGGTTGGGATGTTACGGGTAACTACTCTAGTCCTAATGTCTGGTAGTGGGGGGGAAGGGGGGTAACTACTCTAGTCCTAATGTCTGGTAGTGGGGAGGGGGGTAACTACTCTAGTCCAAATGTCTGGTAGTGGGGGGAGGGGGGCACACAAATTCCACTGGGCAAGGGGGGGGGGGGGGGTTAGGGGCACACGAATTCCACTGTGCAGGGGGGTAAGGGACACACGAATTCCACCATTCTGTACTCCGGCTCCAAGGAAGGGGTGGGTGGGGTAGGGTTCACCGTATACGAATTCCACAATCGCCGCTCCACAGAAGGGGGTTCACCGTATACGAATTCCACAATCGCCGCTCCACAGAACGGGGTTGGGGACAGGGAATGGGTGGGGTATCAAAATCGCACCGAATCCGCCATGATCTCCATCCGTAGTACCGACAGTATACGTATCGTCTTGAAATTGAGGCGTTACTGGAGGTTATCGTGGTTCACACCTCAGGAATGTAGTTGTAGATTAGATGAGGCACATTTCTAGCATCATTGTCCCAATTCTGCCGCTAATACGTCCAAGTAGAGCTGGTTAATCTCTCAATACACTAGGGGGCTCCATTGTTACAGGGTGGTCTCCCTTGCCTTAAATGGGTAGGATTGAAGACAAGAGTACTCGTGAGTTCTTTAATACAACAAACTGTTCACATGGCAGCTCTACAGGAACAGAAGATATATACAATGAACAGGCAGTCACAAGTCCAGGCTCTGAAATGACAAATTACATAATTTTTACCATACTATTAGTACTTACGCCTTAATAGCCTTACTACAGCATTTCAATCATGCTCAGCCTAGATTCTGAAGCACTGTATAAGACTAGCTACAAATTGTGTGTGACACAATGGCATATTGTGTAAAACACAATGTATGTCTCAATTATTGTTCTGAACATTATTCCGCTTTAAACAACAAAATAGAGCCTGACCAGACAAAGATAAAAATACACCTTTTACATCATTTGAACTATAATAAATTGATATTTATTATAAAAATCAGTCTTATATGAAATAAATAGGTTTCTTTCATTTAACCGGACCGGTGCACAGTGAAGTGGTCCTTAACTTATAAAAATATGCGTTTATATGAAAATTACAAAAATATCACTTAGCTATACATACCAGCTGTATGACAACTGAAAGCCCTTGACTGTTACAAACTCTTCAAATGGGACTTGTCACATTCACACGTGCAAGGACAACTGTGGAAAATAAAAACATGGTTAAGCAACATGCAGGCAAAACAAGCATTTCACATGTTAATGAAAGACATGCAAGAGTCCTGAGAATTACCGCAATGTTAAATTATTTGCTTTTGAACCGTCACTTTCAACACAGCCTAAATTACAACATTTTGAAATAAAGACACGACGTTTGCAAGTCAAAGAATAAATGCCTGAAAACTATTCCATCAGTAATAGCTACCTAAAGATGTTGGGTAATCTAGCGCTGAGTAAGGATTGCTATTTTAAACGTCTTGTCGCTTCTAAAACCGCTTTAAAACTGAGATTTCAAATCTTTTCCTCGAGTTCCTCGTGCTCTGAATTTTTTTCACTTTGCGCATGTGCAAGCTGAATGAGAAATTGATAAAACCGCACCGAAATTATCTTATTACCATTTCGGGTCCTTAATAATAAAATGGGCCAAGGACAAGGGGAAAGCTACTGAATAATGAATAGTGAAATAATTCACACTGTTACATAATATGGAGATGGTGAAGGTTTAGTTTGGTTATGCTTATTTTTTTAACCATGTTGTAATAAAGCCATAACTTTTTGTTATGAGCAAGGATTTTAAAGTATCTTGATTGCTCCGGTACTCTACTACCAGGCTACCACACTCCCCTGGTGTATGGTAGGTTAAGGTTGTAACAGGTGAAAAAATTTACTGTTTTTACCGTTTGCCTCGAGCGAGTTTCGAACCAGGACGTGATAAGCCAACACTCTACTACATGGCTGTAAAGCCAACTTGTACAGCAAACCAGTACAAATGTGCATTTTGCCTGAGACCACTGCATAATATATTCTGCTCCATTTCAGATCCGTCAGCGAATCTCTACTTTACCATGTTTACATCTTTCGATATCGTATTCGACTGGACACTCTCTGATTTATTTGGTTGATCATTTAACGTTAATCACCTAATTTTACAGGTCAACTTTTGCCTATGATTGCAATTAGAGATAGACGGGGTACAACAGGTGTGGGTGTGGATGCTAAAGATAAGACTTGCATCTTCTAGTAACTATGTATGTACAAAAACATTTGGGCTTAGTTTTGTAGTATTTGGGGATGTTGGGTTTGTGAACAAGTTAATGTTGTTGGTTCATTTTTTGTGTGTGTTTACCTGTACTGTAGGAGAGTATTCTACTTTGGGCCTCACAATATTTCGTGGTTATATGAGGTAGGGTTGCACATTTACCATTGCAGAATGGAAGTGGTATTGGCCGCTTTGGTGATAGCTATCTACACAGATGTCCAAATGTTTTTACACAGCCAGATCTTGTTTATATTGGTTCACTTAGGTTAGCTCAGGAGTATGCTCAAGATTCTTGTGATACAAAATACCAACTCTAATGCAGGCTCTATTCTAGCCAGGCGTAAATCTTTGCATGTAGAATGTATACTTTTATCTGTCAAACCCTTGATGTAGTGATTTCAGAGGGCATACCCCGGAAAGACAAAATATGTCCTGTCTTTTTAAGACCATCGGCAATTTGCATATGGAGGAAAGGGGCTCTAGCATTATGTACGTTAACACTGTTAAGTAAAATTGACCTTGATTACAAACAATGCAGTGCACCATTCCCAGACAATTACATTTCTATAAAGATAATGTTCAGTGTTTCTTCAAATGGAGCTCTGATAGGAGGCATGTGATTTTCTATGTATAACGCTTTAATATGTGTGTAATTTTCCTCTAAATTTGAAAGGGTTTGTTAATATTCATTAAACAAAAAAATCAAATTACATACATATTGTAGTACATGATGGTATAATATTGCACTAGCAGTCATTTGATGCCATTTTCAGCTTTTTAGGGCTTTTGGGTGCCAAGATACAAGTCATTCTGTAGGTTTACCGGTTTAATTTTTCCACTTTTCATTCCCATTTATGAAGTTTTCATTAAAATTCATGAAATTGAAAATCAGATCATTCTTATATCAGACTTTAGGGTCGTAGTACGTTGCCAAAGCATTCATTTGATACTTATTTCAGCATCCTGGATTTGTTAGCAGCTCTGGTACAAGTGATTTTGTACGTATACCCCCTATTTTTCCATGTTTTTTTCTCTGATTTCTTGTGTGTTTTATTAATTTTCATCAACAAGCAAATTCAGCGATTTGAATAATAGCTTTTTAAGGTTAAATTGCCAGGACCATTCATCACTATCACACCAATTATTATATTCTATAGCATACTATTGTTGGTATATGAATATGTTTGTGAGTACTGTACATCCTATTCTTTAGAATTACGCTGGGGTGAAGGTGGAAACTATGTAATTTTACATCATGCAAATGTGTTCATTGTTGAAAGCAGTATTTTATGGCATTAAGGCGGTCCCTCTGATCACACTGGCAGCCATGAGAATTGGTTACAAGATAGATCATATAACCCATCAAAAACCGTGCAATGGCAATAGTTTTCCCCTTGTTTTTACTCGATTTTCAACATTTTGATTAAAATTCTTGAATATGCAAATGAGATAATATTCATTAACGCCCATGACATCAATAAATTTGTCATATGACATTACTGGTTTAATAACAAAGTATTTCAATGATTGTTTTGGTCTGAAATTAGTTTATTTATAGATTTTTAGCGATTTTTGTGTCATTTTTAATGTTTTCATTAAGATTCATGAATATGCAAATTAGATGACTAGCAGTACTTACCATTGGATGAAGGGGCAATGTCTAAGCTTTAAAACACTGCAGTGACTTTTAACCTTGCTAGGACATATGTTTAGCACTCTCATTTGTTATGCTATAAACGCCACATGCATAATAAGTGTGTATAATTTAGTTTTGGTGAAAATTTGTGGAAAATACAGCAAAGGAATGACACTGAAAAGAGTTTTCATACATTTTCTTGTTATTTTGCACCCAGTTGACCTTTGACCTAATTCTGAGACCCAGGGCCATTTACAGACTTGGCATCCACCCCTATATGTCATAGTTCATGTCTAGGAACAATATCAGCATGGATGCCAGCTTCTACCCCATTTTGCCATCTAAAGATTTTTTTCATCGATTGGATGGCTGCCTACATGGTAGAAAGAGATCAACAACATTTCCCAATATTTTTTTAATATTTTTTTAATATTTATATATTCAGTACCACCAACAATTATGAAGGATATCACATTTACTCTAAAATCATTGATCTAAATTTGTTCAAAACCAGTCCGAACTCTGTTTAATGTCTTGCCGAGTGTCTCTGCGTAATTTTGTCTGCAGTGCAGACTCTCCACTCTTCCTTATTCTCCGAGCCTTCAGGATATCCTGCTTCTTTCTCTGCTGCCGTTTCACTTTTTCTCTGATCACTCTAGGATCCATTGTTGATTGTGTACTAGCCATACTAACACTGTCAGAGTTTCTGTTTCTTTGTAAATGTGTGTTAACATGTGCTAGACTTTCTTCATTTCTAAATGGTCTGAATTCTCTGTTTGATTCACTGATGTTTACAAGTTCTTCGTCTTCAGAATAATTTTCTCCACAATTTTCAGCCTCTTCAGTTTCTTTCCTATCAAACTCTGGGTTACCATCAAATTTGTTTGCAGAATTTCCACATATTCCTAAATCTATTTCTGGCTCTGCATTTAATACTTCACCCGTTCTACAAGCAGCCAGGTTTTCAATGCTAGGTTCATTAACTTTCAATTTCAATTCCTTTATATCAGTTACTAGACTCCTTGCACTTGTAACAAAATCATCTTCAGAATGTTTACAACCTTTTGACTCCATACTACTAAAGTCATTCAGACTACCTTTAATAATTCCTGAAACTGCCTCTAGCTGATCTTTTAAATAAGACTCAGTCTCTCTGATTTCTATCTGGTCAAGTTCTTCATCACTTACATCACTACTTTCACTTTCAGTTCTACTTTCACTTTCATTTCTACTTTCACTTTCATTGTCCACCTGATCTCTTTGTCTAGGCCTGTCTGGTCCACCTAGAATGTTGAGCTCATCTGCAGCTTCATCAAATTTATCGGATAGATCCTTTGTGAAACCACTGGCATACACTTCAATATCAAGATTATCTGCTCGTCTGAAACAATTCATCAGTACACATGTAGTTGATAATTCACTTATTTTACTTTAAAACAAGCCAAACAAAAGGAAGACAAAGTTTTAAATGTCATAATGCATATCACATATCACAAAGTCATTCATAATTCAGTGTTAAGTTACATCATTTATTCTTAAGTGGTGCGAGAAAGTGTTTTTATAATGTTTAAAATGATTCATATCCTCTGAAGAAATTATATCTTTTGTCACAATTGAAGATTACCAAAAAATAGAATCAAAGTTGCTTTGAAAATGTTATACTATAAGAATATTTCATGAGTGTCAGGGATGGATAGACAAATCTGTCCTGAGGGTCACTTTGGCATCATGAGGCTTGCCGAGTGATAGTGATAAACGGTGACCCAAGGGACAGATTTGTCTATCTATACCTTACACATACGATAGATTCTTTTTCTTAATGCATTGAAAAACACTGCAATCGTGTCCGTCATTTCAAATCAAAACGTTTCTGACATCATGACATGCGCTCTTAACGACAAAGTTACATGACATCCTATACAACCAACAATAAATAGGAACTTGAACGCAGGGTCAGACAACCATGGGTAGATGGGTAGATAAGAATTTCTACCCCTGACCAAAAACTTGGATATACTGATATATTCTTGTCGGGTGTACAAGAAAATCTATGTGTAAGAAATTGGATTAAAGAATTACCTGATATCTTGAAATTTTGGATAGAGTTCACTCTCATAGTGAAAACGTCTGGCGAAGAAATCCCGGATACATTGTACATCTCTGTTAAAGTACCTGGATATGTATAAAATTGAGTATTAACAAAAATAATGCATTTACTGACTATAATATTAGCCGCGTTATGAGAACACTGGATTTTTGCCTGTGCCAAAACAAAGACGCAGATCAGAGCCTTTGTTTTTGCTACACACATCATACAATCCCACTTCTTAAATCTGAAATTTTAAGCTTCTTGCCTATTACTGCAACTGTACAGGTTGGTTTGTGTCCAGCCTGGTTGAAAACCCCAAGGGGCCGGTTTTCTCACGTCGCTACTCATATGAGCCAGGCCATGAGGAAACCAGGCTTGACCATTTTGCCAGTAAAGTGACCATTTTGCCACAGTCTTCTGAATGTAAAGTGACCATTTTGCCACAGCGTCTTGTAAATGTAAAGTGACAATTCTGCCACTGTCTTCTGAATGTAAAGTGACCATTTTGCCACAGTCTTCTGAATGTAATGTGACCATTTTGCCACAGTCTTCCGCATCTCAAGAGCACATGGTCAAATTGATAAAGGTTCGTTTCTCACCATTCAGCATTCTGATGTGACGTTGAGATCATCTGTGGAAAGTCTATCATGGTGACCTTGTCTTTGTTGTCCAGAACGAGGTTAAACTCGTTGAAATCACCGTGTATCACCCCACAGTTCCCTAGCCTCACTATCAGCTCCATACACTCACTGTACACCGCAGCAGGGTCTTCAACTGAGCGCACTTGACACCTGTCATTGTATAAAGTTAACATGGCCATATGAGTCTGTACGTGAGAAGACCAACAATTTGGGTTCCAACCAGGCCTGACACAAACCGGGCTGTAAAGTCACAGAAGATGGATAGAGGCTGGAAATTTTGGATTTAGAAATTAGAGGAATTGTACAATCTGTGTAGCGAAAACAAAGGCGCTGATCAGCTTCTCAATTACTGGGAACCTGATCTGCGCCTTTGTTTTCGCCTATGCAGATTGTTGGTTTTCCAATGCGTTGGCTCAAATTTTAAAACATCAATGGACCAATCTTTATAAAATGGTTGCAAAATGTTTGTCTGGCCGACTACTTTCTATAGGTTAACCTCATTATAACATGATCCTTGGGGTCCATGAGAACAGACCATGTTATAAGTGAAACCATGTTATAATGAGTTTTTTTTTACTGTAAACATATTGCAACTAGAAATTGGCTGCAAGCAAGACTTTCAGTATACCCCCCGCAAAATAGCAATGGTCAAAAAATGGCTATGTGAAAAAATGCTGTAAATTTGTCAAAAATTATTTTTTCATCATTATAATTCTTCATGCACATCTTCAATATGTGTGGAACATGTCTGCAAAGTACTGAAAAGAAATACTGAAAGTCCTAGGAGGAGTTGATTTCACAAACTATGCACTACCAACCATTACTGTATAAGCAATGGTCAAAAATGGCTATGTTAAAAATTGCTGTCAATTTGTCAAAAACTATTTTTTTCAGCATTATAATTCTTCATGCACATCTTCAATATGTGTGGAACATGTCTGCAAAGTATTGAAAAGAAATACTGAAAGCCCTAGGAGAAGTTGATTTCACAAACTATTAACTACCAACCATTATTGTATATAAGCAATGGTCGAAAAATGACAAAGTTAAACCAGAGGACCAATGGTCCTGTAAACGCTCACCTGAGATCTGCTTCATATACCAATAAACATATTTGAATAATATGGTATTTAACCCCAGTGCAGGGGCAGATGAAGCCCTTGTGCCATTTTCTTTTTCAGAATAATCAATATTCTGTCCATTTGCCAATGTCCTGCTGATTTTCCCCTTCAAATAACATTTTAAAAGCAGATGAGCCCCTGGGGTCCATTTTTTTTTCAGAATCATTAAATTTCAGTCCTGCTGCCCATTTTCCTGCAAGACTTTCACTTAAAATGACATTTTAAAAGGTTTCCCCGTTCAAATGCATTGACGACCTATGTTGACCTTACCATAAAAGTCAAGGTACCACAGGGTCATGTTTTATATATACATTGCAGTACTTGAGTCATCCATACTTCATGCAAAGTTTCGTTGAAATCGGTTCACCGGTTCTGGAGAAGATATTTTAAGGGTTTTTACCATATATGGGCATGGCGGCCATCTTGGTCATGTGACCTGGATTATTTATATACACATTGGTTCCAACTTCCTATAGATGCTTCATATAAAACTTGGCTTTGATTGGCCAAGTGGTAGAGAAAAAAATCTTTGAAAAGTGTGTATGGATGACAGACCGGCCAAGTGACAGACCGGCCAAGGTCAAGAGATGACCTTGACCTAAATTAATCATATACCTTCATCTAATCCATTAGTTGTTTGCATCTACCACTTTTCAGATCTCAGGCTGCAATAGTTTTCAAAAAATAGCTAATTTCCACTTTTCCCATTATAAGTCTATGGAAACTTAAAGTTACCATAGCAACCAGAGTTCTTATCCGACTGGAATAAAAAACACAAATTATGTAGAGGCTACTGTCAGGAACATGTATACAAAGTACAGGATTCATCCACTTGACAGTTTCTGAGGAGAAGATTTTTGAAGTTTTTTTTCAAAAATTTGCCCTTTATGGGGCCCCAGCAACCAATCAAAGAAAAGGATTAGGACAAAACTCGCAGGAAACGTCAAACACTACTCAATAAACATTTCTGCAAAAACAAAATTCAAATGTCTGCAATTTTAGCAGAAAAATAGCTGATTTCCACTTTTCCCATTGTAAGTCTATGGAAACTTTAAGTTGCCATAGCAACCAGAGTTCTTATCCGCCTGGAATAAAAAACACAAATTATGTAGAGGCCACTGTCAGGAACATGTATACAAAGTATAGGCTTCATCCCCTTGACAGTTTCTGAGAAGAAGATTTTTGAATGTTTTTCAAAATTTTGCCCTATATGGGGCCCCTGCAACCAATCAAAATGAAGGATTAGGACAAAAGTCATATGAAACGTAGAGGACTACTCAATAAACATTTCTGCAAAAACAAAATTCAAATATCTCCAACAAGACAGCAAAAACTGGCAATTTTCACTTTTTTCCATTATAAGTCTATGGGAAGCATAAGTAGCCATAGCAACCAGAGTCCTTATCCGATCAAAACAAAAAACACAATTATTCTTTCCCCCTAACTGTAGATGGTGTATGTGTAATATGAGAACAATCGGCCCAGGGGTTTCAGAGAAGAAGATCTTTGAAATTGTGGACGCCGGACGGACCGACAACAGACGGACGGACCGACGACGGACGGACGCCGGAGCATGGGTATACTATAAGCTCACCTATGAGCCTTCGGCTCAGGTGAGCTAACTAGAGGACCATTGGTCCTGTAGCTCACCTGAGAGATTATCACAATGTAAGCTCCTGAGATTTAAATTAATTGAGAATCGACCAATGAAAGTCTATGCATGGACACTATTGACCCCCGGGGCATTGCCAAATTTGACCCTGGGGCATGACTGGCACAATTTATAATGGGGACTACCAAACATTGCTACATAAAAAATATAGAAGCTCTGGGCCTTTTGGTTTCAGAGAAGAAGATTTTTTTAGTTTTTCCCATTGTAAGTCTATGGAGACTATCTACCCCCGGGGCGTGGCCAAATTTGACCCCAGGGGCATGGCTGGCACAATTTATGTAGAGGACCATTAGCCATTGCCACATACAAAATATCAAAGCTGTGTGCCCTGTGGTTTCAGAGAAGAAGATTTTTGAATTTTTTTCCCATAGCAAGTCTATTGAGACTATCAACCTCTGGGGCCTGGCCAAATTTGACCCCAGGGGCATGAATGGCACAATCTATGTAGAGGACCATTAGCCATTGCTACATACCAAATATCAAAGCTGTGGGCCTAGTGGTTTCAGAGAAGAAGTTTTTTTTTATTTTTTTTTCTATTGTAGGTCTATGGAGATTATCTACCCCCAGGGCGTGGCCAAATTTGACCCCAGGGGCATGAATGGCACAATTTATGTAGAGGACCATTAGCCATTGCTACATACCAAATATCAAAGCTGTGGGCCTAGTGGTTTCAGAGAAGAAGATTTTTTTAGTTTTTCCAATTGTAAGTCTATGGAGACTATCAACCTCCGGGGCCTGGCCAAATTTGACCCCAGGGGCATGATTGGCACAATTTATGTAGAGGACCATTAGCCATTGCTACATACCAAATATCAAAGCTGTGGGCCTAGTGGTTTCAGAGAAGAAGGTTTTTTTTATTTTTTTTTCTATTGTAGGTCTATGGAGACTATCGACCCCCGGGGCGTGGCCAAATTTGACCCAGGGGACATGATTGGCACAATTTATGTAGAGGACCATTAGCCATTGCCACATACAAAATATCAAAGCTGTGGGCCCTGTGGTTTCAGAGAAGAAGGTTTTTGAATTTTTTTCCCCATAGAAAGTCTGTAGAGACTATCAACCCCCGGGGCGTGGCCAAATTTGACCCCAGGGCCATGAATGGCGCAATTTATGTAGAGGACCATTAGCCATTGCTACATACCAAATATCAAAGCTGTTGGCCTAGTGGTTTCAGAGAAGAAGATTTTTTTAGTTTTTTCCCTATTGTAGGTCTATGGAGACTATCGACCCCCGGGGCGTGGCCAAATTTGATCCCAGGGGCATGATTGGCACAATTTATGTAGAGGACCATTAGCCATTGCCACCTACAAAATATCAAAGCTGTGGGCCCTGTGGTTTCAGAGAAGAAGATTTTTGAATTTTTTTCCCATAGTAAGTCTATGGAGACTATCAACCCCCGGGGCGTGGCCAAATTTGACCCCAGGGGCATGAATGGCGCAATTTATGTAGAGGACCATTAGCCATTGCTACATACCAAATATCAAAGCTGTGGGCCTAGTGGTTTCAGAGAAGAAGATTTTTTTAGGTTTTCCAATTGTAAGTCTATGAAGACTATCCATCCCCGGGGCGTGGCCAAATTTGACCCCAGGGGCATGGCTGGCACAATTTATGTAGAGGACCATTAGCCATTGCCACATACCAAATATCAAAGCTGTGGACCCTGTGGTTTCAGAGAAGAAGATTTTTTATTTTTTATCCCATAGTAAGTCTATGGAGACTATCGACCCCCCGGGGCGTGGCCAAATTTGACCCCAGGGCCATGAATGGCACAATTTATGTAGAGGACCATTAGCCATTGCTACATACCAAATATCAAAGCTGTGGGCCTAGTGGTTTCAGAGAAGAAGATTTTTTTAGTTTTTCCCATTGTAAGTCTATGGGACCTATCTGTTGCCATGGAAACCACAATTTTGATACAATCTGCTCCAAAACCTAATGCCATCAATCCCCCAACCCAATTATGGTTCACATTAAATTTGATCAAGATAGGCCTACTAGCTTCAGAAATATTCTTCTTTGAAATTGTGGACGGACGACGGACGGACGGACGGACGACGACGGACGACGGATGCCTGCCTATCCTATAAGCTCACCTGTGAGCCTTCGGCTCAGGTGAGCTAAAAATGCAGTAAATTTGACAAAAATTATATTTTCAGCGTTATAATTCTATATGCACATTTTCAATATGTCTGTAACATGTCTGCAAAGTACTGAAAAGAAATACTGAAAGCCCTAGGAGGAGTTGATTTCACAAAGTATGCACTACCAACCATTATTGAATATAAGCAATTATAGAAAATTTGCTAAGTTAAAAATGCTGTAAATTTGTCAAAAATGATTTTGTTCATAATGACAAGTGTTCATGCACATCTGCAATACATCTGAAATATAACAGCAAAATATTAAAAGGAAACATTGAAAGCTGCAAGAGGAGTTGATTTCACAAAGTATGTATTTTCAGTACTATGGCAAACATGTTTGATGAAGACTTAAAAAGTCCCATAACTCTTGCAATACTGACCCTTGAGCCCCTAAATTCATACCACACATGTATTGCCTAATGGAGCAAGTGTGGTGAAAATTTGAAACAAATCAGGCAAAAGCTACTCAAGTTATTCAGCAAAGATGTCAAAATGCTGCTGCAAAGTCGAAAAATGGCAAAGTTAAAAAATGCTGTAAATTTGTCAAAAATTATTTTTTCAGCATCATAATTCTACATGCACATCTTCAATATGTCTGTAACATGTCTGCAAAGTACTGAAAAGAAATACTGAAAGCCCTAGGAGGAGTTGATTTCACAAAGTATGCACTACCAACCATTATTGAATATAAGCAATTATAGAAAATTTGCTAAGTTAAAAATGCTGTAAATTTGTCAAAAATGATTTTTTTTCATAGTGACAAGTGTTCATGCACATCTGTAATTAATCTGAAACATATCAGCAAAATATTACAAGAACTCCGCGGAGGTCGATATCGCACCTGCATCGGGCAAAATACACATTACTATGCAAGGTTTCACACTCACAGTTATCACTGATGCAGAGAAAACCAAACTTCGACTTAAAAATTAACAAAGTCAATGGACCGTGAAATATAGGTCAAGGTCAGTGGGTCAAGGTGCGTGCTTGAAGGGTATGTCAAGGACAATTACTATGCAAGGTTTCACACTCATAGCTATCACTGATACAGAGAAAACGGAACTTCGACGTAAAAATTAACGAAGTCAATGGACCTTGAAATATAGGTCAAGGTCAGCGGGTCAAGGTGCGTGCTTGAAGGGTATGTCAAGGACAATTACTATGCAAGGTTTCACAATCCTAGCTATCACTGATGCAGAGAAAACGGAACTTCGACGTAAAAATTAACAAAGTCAATGGACCATGAAATATAGGTCAAGGGCACCGGGTCAAGGTGCGTGCTTGAAGGGTATGTCAAGGACAACTACTATGCAAGGTTTCACAATCCTAGCTATCACTGATGCAGAGAAAACCAAACTTCGACGTAAAAATTAAAAAAGTCAATGGACCGTAAAATATAGGTCACGGTCAGCGGGTCAAGGTGCGTGCTTGAAGGGTATGTCAAGGACAATTACTATGCAAGGTTTCACACTCACAGCTATCAATGATACAGAGAAAACGGAACTTCGACGTAAAAATTAACAAAGTCAATGGACCGTGAAATATAGGTCAAGGGCACCGGGTCAAGGTGCGTGCTTGAAGGGTATGTCAAGGACAATTACTATGCAAGGTTTCACAATCCTAGCTATCACTTATGTAGAGAAAACCAAACTTCGACGTAAATGTTGACGGACGGACGGACGAACGAACGAACGAACGAACGGACGGACGGACGGAAATTTGGACTCCTATATCGCACCCTGCTATAAGCAGGTGCGATAAAAAAGGAAACAGTGAAAGCTGTAAGAGGAGTTGATTTCACAAAGTATGTATTTTCAGTACTATGGCAAACATGTTATATGAAGACTTAACTAGAGGACCATTGGTCCTGTAGCTCACCTGAGAGATTATCACATTGTAAGCTCATGAGATTTAAATTAATTGAGAATCGACCAATGAAAGTCTATGCATGGACACTATTGACCCCCGGGGCATGGCCGAATTTGACCCAGGGGCATGACTGGCACAATTTATAATGGGGACTACCAAACATTGCTACATATAAAATATAGAAGCTCTGGGCCTTTTGGTTTCAGAGAAGAAGATTTTTTTAGTTTTTCCCATTGTAAGTCTATGGAGACTATCTACCCCCGGGGCGTGGCCAAATTTGATCCCAGGGGCATGGCTGGCACAATTTATGTAGAGGACCATTAGCCATTGCCACATACAAAATATCAAAGCTGTGTGCCCTGTGGTTTCAGAGAAGAAGATTTTTTAATTTTTTCCCATAGCAAGTCTATTGAGACTATCAACCTCCGGGGCCTGGCCAAATTTGACCCCAGGGGCATGAATGGCACAATTTATGTAGAGGACCATTAGCCATTGCTACATACCAAATAACAAAGCTGTGGGCCTAGTGGTTTCAGAGAAGAAGATTTTTTTAGTTTTTCCCATTGTAAGTCTATGGGACCTATCTGTTGCCATGGAAACCACAATTTTGATACAATCTGCTCCAAAACCTAATGCCTAAGTTTTTCCTATTGTAGGTCTATGGAGACTATCCACCCCCGGGGCGTGGCCAATTTTGACCCCGGGGACATGATTGGCACAATTTATGTAGAGGACCATTAGCCATTGCCACATATAAAATATCAAAGCTGTGGGCCCTGTGGTTTCAGAGAAGAAGATTTTTTTAGTTTTTTCCTATTGTAGGTCTATGGAGACTATCGACCCACGGGGCGTGGCCAAATTTGACCCCAGGGGCATGATTGGCACAATTTATGTAGAGGACCATTAGCCATTGCCACATACAAAATATCAAAGCTGTGGGCCCTGTGGTTTCAGAGAAGAAGATTTTTTAATTTTTTTCCCATAGTAAGTCTATGGAGACTATCAACCCCTGGGGCGTGGCCAAATTTGACCCAAGGGGCATGAATGGCACAATTTATGTAGAGGACCATTAGCCATTGCTACATACCAAATATCAAAGCTGTGGGCCTAGTTGTTTCAGAGAAGAAGATTTTTTTAGTTTTTCCAATTGTAAGTCTATGGAAACTATCCACCCCCGGGGCGTGGCCAAATTTGACCCCAGGGGCATGGCTGGCACAATTTATGTAGAGGACCATTAGCCATTGCCACATACCAAATATCAAAGCTGTGGGCCCTGTGGTTTCAGAGAAGAAGATTTTTTTAGTTTTTTCCTATTGTAGGTCTATGGAGACTATCGACCCCCGTGGCGTGGCCAAATTTGACCCCAGGGGCATGATTGGCACAATTTATGTAGAGGACCATTAGCCATTGCCACATACAAAATATCAAAGCTGTGGGCCCTGTGGTTTCAGAGAAGAAGATTTTTTAATTTTTTTCCCATAGTAAGTCTATGGAGACTATCAACCCCTGGGGCGTGGCCAAATTTGACCCCAGGGGCATGAATGGCACAATTTATGTAGAGGACCATTAGCCATTGCTACATACCAAATATCAAAGCTGTGGGCCTAGTGGTTTCAGAGAAGAAGATTTTTTTAGTTTTTTCCTATTGTAGGTCTATGGAGACTATCGACCCCCGGGGCGTGGCCAAATTTGACCCCAGGGGCATGATTGGCACAATTTATGTAGAGGACCATTAGCCATTGCCACATACAAAATATCAAAGCTGTGGGCCCTGTGGTTTCAGAGAAGAAGATTTTTTAATTTTTTTCCCATAGTAAGTCTATGGAGACTATCAACCCCTGGGGCGTGGCCAAATTTGACCCCAGGGGCATGAATGGCACAATTTATGTAGAGGACCATTAGCCATTGCTACATATTAAATATCAAAGCTGTGGGCCTAGTGGTTTCAGAGAAGAAGATTTTTTTTAGTTTTTCCAATTGTAAGTCTATGGAAACTATCGACCCCCGGGGCGTGGCCAAATTTGACCCCAGGGGCATGGCTGGCACAATTTATGTAGAGGACCATTAGCCATTGCCACATACCAAATATCAAAGCTGTGGGCCCTGTGGTTTCAGAGAAGAAGATTTTTTAATTTTTTTCCCATAGTAAGTCTATGGAGACTATCGACCCCCCGGGGCGTGGCCAAATTTGACCCCAGGGGCATGAATGGCACAATTTACGTAGAGGACCATTAGCCATTGCTACATACCAAATATCAAAGCTGTGGGCCTAGTGGTTTCAGAGAAGAAGATTTTTTTAGTTTTTCCCATTGTAAGTCTATGGGACCTATCTGTTGCCATGGAAACCACAATTTTGATACAATCTGCTCCAAAACCTAATGCCATCAATCCCCAAACCCAATTATGGTTCACATTAAATTTGATCAAGATCGGCCTACTAGCTTCAAAACTAGAGGACCATTGGTCCTGTAGCTCACCTGAGAGATTATCACATTGTAAGCTCATGAGATTTAAATTAATTGAGAATCGACCAATGAAAGTCTATGCATGGACACTATTGACCCCCGGGGCATGGCCAAATTTGACCCAGGGGCATGACTGGCACAATTTATAATGGGGATTACCAAACATTGCTACATACAAAATATAGAAGCTCTGGGCCTTTTGGTTTCAGAGAAGAAGATTTTTGTTAGTTTTTCCCATTGTAAGTCAATGGAGACTATCTACCCCCGGGGCGTGGCCAAATTTGACCCCAGGGGCATGGCTGGCACAATTTATGTAGAGGACCATTAGCCATTGCCACATACAAAATATCAAAGCTGTGTGCCCTGTGGTTTCAGAGAAGAAGATTTTTTAATTTTTTTCCCATAGTAAGTCTATGGAGACTATCAACCCCCGGGGCGTGGCCAAATTTGACCCCAGGGGCATGAATGGCACAATTTATGTAGAGGACCATTAGCCATTGCTACATACCAAATATCAAAGCTGTGGGCCTAGTGGTTTCAGAGAAGAAGATTTTTTTAGTTTTTCCTATTGTAGGTCTATGGAGACTATCGACCCCCGGGGCGTGGCCAAATTTGACCCCGGGGACATGATTTGCACAATTTATGTAGAGGACCATTAGCCATTGCCACATACAAAATATCAAAGCTGTGGGCCCTGTGGTTTCAGAGAAGAAGATTTTTTTCCCATAGTAAGTCTATGGAGACTATCGACCCCCCGGGACGTGGCCAAATTTGACCCCAGGGGCATGGCTGGCACAATTTATGTAGAGGACCATTAGCCATTGCCACATACCAAATATCAAAGCTGTGGGCCCTGTGGTTTCAGAGAAGAAGATTATTTAATTTTTTCCCATAGTAAGTCTATGGAGACTATCGACCCCCGGGGCGTGGCCAAATTTGACCCCAGGGGCATGAATGGCACAATTTATGTAGAGGACCATTAGCCATTGCTACATACCAAATATCAAAGCTGTTGGCCTAGTGGTTTCAGAGAAGAAGATTTTTTTAGTTTTTTTCCTATTGTAGGTCTATGGAGACTATCGACCCCCGGGGGGTAGCCAAATTTGACCCCAGGGGCATGATTGGCACAATTTATGTAGAGGACCATTAGCCATTGCTACATACCAAATATCAAAGCTGTTGGCCTAGTGGTTTCAGAGAAGAAGATTTTTTAAGTTTTTTTCCTATTGTAGGTCTATGGAGACTATCGACCCCCGGGGGGTAGCCAAATTTGACCCCAGGGGCATGATTGGCACAATTTATGTAGAGGACCATTAGCCATTGCCACCTACAAAATATCAAAGCTGTGGGCCCTGTGGTTTCAGAGAAGAAGATTTTTTTCCCATAGTAAGTCCATGGAGACTATCGACCCCCCGGGGCGTGGCCAAATTTGACCCCAGGGGCATGAATGGCACAATTTATGTAGAGGACCATTATCCATTGCTACATACCAAATATCAAAGCTGTGGGCCTAGTGGTTTCAGAGAAGAAGATTTTTTTAGTTTTTTCCAATTGTAAGTCTATGGAGACTATCGACCCCTGGGGCGTGGCCAAATTTGACCCCAGGGGCATGGCTGGCACAATTTATGTAGAGGACCATTAGCCATTGCCACATACCAAATATCAAAGCTGTGGGCCCTGTGGTTTCAGAGAAGAAGATTTTTTAATTTTTTATCCATAGTAAGTCTATGGAGACTATCGACCCCCCGGGGCGTGGCCAAATTTGACCCCAGGGGCATGAATGGCACAATTTATGTAGAGGACCATTAGCCATTGCTACATACCAAATATCAAAGCTGTGGGCCTAGTGGTTTCAGAGAAGAAGATTTTTTTAGTTTTTCCCATTGTAAGTCTATGGGACCTATCTGTTGCCATGGAAACCACAATTTTGATACAATCTGCTCCAAAACCTAATACCATCAATCCCCCAACCCAATTATGGTTCACATTAAATTTGATCAAGATCGGCCCACTAGCTTCAGAAATATTCTTCTTTGAAATTGTGGACGGACGACGACGACGGACGACGACGGACGCCGGATGCCTGCCTATCCTATAAGCTCACCTGTGAGCCTTCGGCTCAGGTGAGCTAAATATTCTTCTTTGAAATTGTGGACGGACGACGACGGACGCCGGATGCCTGCCTATCCTATAAGCTCACCTGTGAGCCTTCGGCTCAGGTGAGCTAATACTAGAGGACCATTGGTCCTGTAGCTCACCTGAGAGATTATCACATTGTAAGCTCATGAGATTTAAATTAATTGAGAATCGACCAATGAAAGTCTATGCATGGACACTATTGACCCCCGGGGCATGGCCAAATTTGACCCAGGGGCATGAATGGCACAATTTATAATGGGGACTACCAAACATTGCTACATACAAAATATAGAAGCTCTGGACCTTTTGGTTTCAGAGAAGAAGTTTTTTTTAGTTTTTCCCATTGTAAGTCTATGGTTACTATCTACCCCCGGGGCGTGGCCAAATTTGACCCCAGGGGCATGGCTGGCACAATTTATGTAGAGGACCATTAGCCATTGCCACATACCAAATATCAAAGCTGTGTGCCCTGTGGTTTCAGAGAAGAAGATTTTTGATTTTTTTTCCCATAGCAAGTTTATTGAGACTATCAACCTCCGGGACCTGGCCAAATTTGACCCCAGGGGCATGAATGGCACAATTTATGTAGAGGACCATTAGCCATTGCTACATACCAAATATCAAAGCTGTGGGCCTAGTGGTTTCAGAGAAGAAGATTCTTTTAGTTTTTCCTATTGTAGGTCTATGGAGACTATCGACCCCCGGGGCGTGGCCAAATTTGACCCCGGGGACATGATTGGCACAATTTATGTAGAGGACCATTAGCCATTGCCACATACAAAATATCAAAGCTGTGGGCCCTGTGGTTTCAGAGAAGAAGATTTTTGAATTTTTTTCCCATAGTAAGTCTTTGGAGACTATCAACCCCCGGGGCGTGGCCAAATTTGACCCCAGGGGCATGAATGGCAAAATTTATGTAGAGGACCATTAGCCATTTCTACATACCAAATATCAAAGCTGTTGGCCTAGTGGTTTCAGAGAAGAAGATTTTTTTAGTTTTTTTCCTATTGTAGGTCTATGGAGACTATCGACCCCCGGGGCATGGCCAAATTTGACCCCAGGGGCATGATTGGCACAATTTATGTAGAGGACCATTAGCCATTGCCACGTACAAAATATCAAAGCTGTGGGCCCTGTGGTTTCAGAGAAGAAGATTTTTTAATTTTTTTCCCATAGTTAAGTCTATGGAGACTATCAACCCCCGGGGCGTGGCCAAATTTGACCCCAGGGGCGTGAATGGCACAATTTATGTAGAGGACCATTAGCCATTGCTACATACCAAATATCAAAGCTGTGGGCCTAGTGGTTTCAGAGAAGAAGATTTTTTTTGGTTTTTCCAATTGTAAGTCTATGGAGACTATCCACCCCCGGGGCGTGGCCAAATTTGACCCCAGGGGCATGGCTGGCACAATTTATGTAGAGGACCATTAGCCATTGCCACATACCAAATATCAAAGCTGTGGGCCCTGTGGTTTCAGAGAAGATTTTTTAATTTTTTTCCCATAGTAAGTCTAAGGAGACTATCAACCCCCGGGGCGTGGTCAAATTTGACCCCAGGGGCATGAATGGCACAATTTATGTAGAGGACCATTAGCCATTGCTACATACCAAATATCAAAGCTGTGGGCCTAGTGGTTTCAGAGGAGAAGATTTTTTTAGTTTTTCCCATTGTAAGTCTATGGGACCTATCTGTTGCCATGGAAACCACAATTTTGATACAATCTGCTCCAAAACCTAATGCCATCAATCCCCCAACCCAATTATGGTTCACATTAAATTTGATAAAGATCGGCCTACTAGCTTCAGAAATATTCTTCTTTGAAATTGTGGACGGACGACGACGACGGACGACGGACGACGACGGACGACGGATGCCTACCTATCCTATAAGCTCACCTGTGAGCCTTCGGCTCAGGTGAGCTAAAAAGTCCCACAACTCTTGCAATACTGACCCTTTGGCCCTTAAATTCATATCACACATGTATTGTCTGATGGTGCAAGTGTGGTGAAAATTTGATACAAATCAGACAAAATTTACTCAAGTTATTTAGCAAAGATGTAAAAATGTTGACGGAATGACGGATTGACGGAATGACGGAATCACGGAATGACGGACAGGCTGAAAACAGTATACCCCCCTAAAACTTTGTTTTGCGGGGGGTATAAACAAATCATTTTTGGAGCCACGACATGGCCATGTTATATTGAAAACTACTAAAAAGATGTGCATTATAATGAGGTTGATCTGTAATAATATGAGGGAGAGCTCCTTACAATTTCTGTCTTCATCTGTAATTTTATGACAATTCATTTAGCAGATTAAAGAACCAGCCACTGCAAGAATGATATGCGGAAATGTCAAAATGGTCATTTTTGAAGAGATTAAAAATACTGTCGTACATACTTTTTTCTCACTTAAATAAATCTAGAAAATAAAATGGTTTACTTACATTGGGTAGCCACTAAGAAGTTCCATGATAACAGCATGCCTATTAAAGTCCAGGGGCTGAGGCACTGGGAACCCTCGATTGTATAATGCCTACAAATATATGAGGCGCGTCATGAGTAAACCAGATTCTTGCATTATGTGAAAACAAAGACGCAGATCAAATAAAAATTCCAGAGGGAATAGATGATATTAAAACACTATTATCACATACTTTAGACATTTATTTCCGAAGATAACCTCATGTTTTCATAAGTCATAATGTGATTTGTGCCCCATGGTCATCAGCAAAGGCGGGCTGATAACCGGAAATCATGTATTTTGAATGGTCAGAGGTTATCATGCCAGCATGCAATGTTGTCGTGCCACAGAATTGCTGGCATCAGCCCCAAATGATGTTATGTCATTTTCAGGGCCCCCATTTTCATTTTCAACATAGAAATTGTCATTTTAATGTATTTCTAAATTAAAATTCTTTCAAAAGTGAAAAAAAAAGGTTTTAAAGATGTGAAAAACAGATTATGACATGGACTTAGGTCATCAAACTAAGTGTCAACCCTCTCGGGCTTGATAATGGCGTCTCAGGTTGATACTGCGGGCAATAACCAAAATGCTCACGTGATAATCTCTAAGGATAATTTCTATCTCTTTTTCGAATTTTTGGGCCGAGAAATTATCCTACAAGAGTGAGAAATTATCCTAGAATAATCCTGTATTTTGGCATTTCAGTCCCATACCTTCATAAAAGCGAATTCTTTCATGGCTGCGAGCCTGGACAGGTAGAGCCAGGAAGCGTTGCCCCGATGTCTGTGGTAGTCTCTCTTATTCTTCAGCTGACGGAACGAGGTTCTGCCAAGTCTGTAAGGGATATGGAATTAGTAGGGCAAAAGGAGACTAGATAGGGGGACTATTTGAGCTGCCTCGTGGGAATGCCAACAATGTGGTTTCCGAACAGGTCCGACACAAACCGGCTTGTACAAGCACAGAAAAGAGCAAAAGCTTGAAATTTCGGATTTAAGTAGAAGAGGAATTGTACTATCTGAGTAGCGAAAACAAAGGCACTGATCAGCTTCGTGGTTACCGCGAAGCTGATCTGCGTCTTTGTTTTCGCCTATGCAGATTGTTGGTTTTCCCATGAGGCAGCTCATTTAAGGATTTAATTCAAGTTCAGATGTTAAGCTTTTACTGGATGATGAAAAACATTAGGCTGTTTTAATGTCTGTAAAGCCCAAAGGTGTTCTACGCTTTAAATCTTAATGTCAATACTTATATTTACACTTTGTATTATCAATCAAGTGTCAGATTTCTATTTGCACATATATATCATTGCTAATTTTCAGGCTATATGATATTAAATCTGACTTGAAGGAATTTTGGAACAGCCAAAATGTCAAATTTTTGTGCTTAATGTCATGGTGATAGAAAATTGATGTCACACCATAATGAAAGAGCTGTCGCATGAACAGCACGCCCAACTGCATCTGGCTTTGTCAAACTTTATGGCCAACTCGACTCCTGACCCAAACCATCTAACTCGTACATCCCTTAGCCTTGATCTATGAAATTCGGTCACAGTATGCTATAACTATGGGTTAAAAGGTCCTACTCTCTCATAATGTACAAGAAGCATGTACGCATATTAATTGACTGTCAAGATAAAAACCAAAATCTCTGAACCATGAAATTAGGTTGCAGTGACCTATAACAACTTCAGGGTCAAAGGTCTGGTCATACTAATAATGTGAGAGAAGTATGTCCGTATACCAATTGAGTGTCCAGAAATAAGACAAATCAATGAACCATGAAATTAGGTCACGATGACCTATAACTACTTTTGAGTCAAAGATCTGGTCATACTCACGGATAGTGTGAAAGAAGTAGGTTCATATACCAAATGAGTGGAATAATCACTGTACCATGATATTAGGTCACAGTGACCTATAATTACTATGGGGTCAAAGATCTGGTCATACTCATTGGTCATTTCTCAAACTCTTTTTAAATGGAAATTTCAACTTTTAGAACCGAAAAAATATCTGTAAATTGCATGGGTGTGTTTTTGTAAATTAATATCTGTATATTTTACCTGTGCAGTTTAAGAGCCCACTGTTTTTCATCTTCATCAGCTACAATATAGATATCTGAAAGACAAAAGGAATCCAGCATGCTAAGAAAAGAGCTGTGTCATGAGAAAACCAACATTTTGCACAAGCTAAAACAAAGGCGCAGATCAGCTTTGTGTTAACCACGAAGCTGATCAGTGCCTTTGTTTTCACTTCAGGGATAGTACAGTTCCTCTACTTTATAAATCAAAAATTTCCAGCCTTGAGCCATCTTCTGTACTTGTACAACAAGGTTTATGTCAGACCTGGTCGAAAACCACATTGTTGGTTTTCTCATGACATGGCTCAAATGCCAATGATCTAAATTCTATGAGTATCTTAATTTTAAATACAGACACCTGCAGCTAGTTTGCCTTAGAAAAGTAGTTGATAAATAACTTCAGGATACAAATGAGCCACCTCGTGGGAAAACCAACAATGTGGTTTCCGAACAGGCCTGACACCAATCAGGCTGTACATTCACAGAAGTAGGCTAGAAGCTTGAAATTTCGGATTTAAGAAGAAGAGGAAATGTACTAACCGTGTAGCGAAAACAAAGGCGCTGATCAGCTTCGCGGTTACCGCGAAGCTGATCTGCGTCTTTGTTTTCGCATATGCAGATTGATGCGGCTCAAATAAGCTTAGCTGTTTCCGTTTATATATATAACAAACAAGCTAAGAAATGACAATAATGTAGATTCAAAGAGAACCCTAAAACACAAGACACTGGCTCAAGTCTCTTTGTTTTCTTTTTTTTTTTGCAGGCTGGGGATGCTATAAGATAAAAAGTTTGTATCAAAAACATCTGCTATATAGAATGACAAGGTCAGTCATCGTGAGGTGGTTTCAATGTACCCACAATGTTTTGAGCAACAGTGATACATGTATAAAAAAATGATCTTAAAAAAAAAAATGATCTAATTTTTTTCATTTTCGAAGCTTAAAAATATCTCTGTTTAATGAATAGGCATGTTTTTGTGATATGATCATCAAATACATGTATTCACTTTATCAACAGCTTACCTGACTCTTTCCCGACACCAATCTGATTGCCGACTGACAGTATCACATCTCTAGTTGTCAACGTCTTCAAAGCCAAATAGTCATAACCAGCATTGGTCAATCTATAGCCAGGAACTGTCAAAAACAATGGTACATTATTCATGGAAGACATCGCAATAACCTATAAACTTGTAGTACAGGAACTGTCATAGAAAAACAACAGTATACATTACACGTACATGATGCTGGGGTCCAGCAAATGTTTATATATCAGACATGTCAGAAAGAATGTTTGGTCGTTATTATTGCATTTTACAATTATTTCATGTACAAATTTGGGGAAATTGCTTGGATTTTGGCATTTCGCAAACATTCCTGCACCTAAAATGGCACAGAAACTGCCATTTTTTAATGTTTATTTTAAAATTGCTGCTTTCTGGGCAAATTTTACCATCATCATGATTTAAAAATATAATTAAATGCATGTTATGATATGATGTCAACTGTGGTGCCCTGTAGCAAGCATTAATAAAGGCTGTATATATTAACGTTATTGAAAGACAACCTGTCTATGGTTCAACCAGGTCTGACACAAACCAGGCAGCACAATCCATGTAGCAATTCAACAAAGCTAACTGCAGTATTTATAACCACTCACTCTAAGCTTCACCATCAGTTTTTGCATAGTTGGTTTTATAATCATTATTTTTTTTTCAAATCATTAGCCTTACTGAGTTCCTCATCATGGAAACATCTCTGTGTGGAACTTAACCCCATCAAACCTCTACTTATATAGTAAAATTGAGGTATGACGGGATAAAGAGAAAAAATCAATAATTGATGTAATTATGTAAATTAAAAGTCAAAAATGTTAAATTCTAACAAAAATCAACATAATAAACCATTATTTTATGATAGGCAATGTAAATATTTGTAAAATTAAAATTTAGTTCATAAATACGAGGTATGGCAGGAAAGTTCGTAGACACCATTAGTATTTTCAACAAGATAAGAAATTCAATCGAAATGAATATATCTGGGTTTGCAAAAATATTTCATGTCAGAGCAAATAGACAAAATTTTATTAAAATCTGGCCAACACGACATCTTCTACAGCCTTTTACGTGCACCTCCCTAAACGGGAGTGGGGCAAGGGTCAACGTCTCAGTGACGTTACTTGAAGTTTATTGCTGTCAGTGCTTTATATATTTGTAACAAGTTTAACCGATGTTTCAGAGTTATTCCACACAGGGTCCTTGGATATCGGTACAATTTTATTATGTGGATACAGCTGTCAAATGCAGATCTGTGCCAAATGTCCTCAAGTTCTCTGATGACCGGTTGAACATATGAAAACATTTTCATTTGCTGAGAATGTAAGACGAGTGCCCTTCCGCCGCCGTTTATCATCTTAGATGATCTATGGAGCATCCAAAAATCAACTCTGCCACTTGTAAACTAGTGACCAACAAACTGATAGCTTTTATGTTGTTGTTCATATCATTTCCATCGTGTTTGTTGGCGATTTCAATAACAAAAACACTTAATTTTATGGTTATCGGCTGTTCTCCGACGTCAAAATTACGCCATTTTTCCAACAATTTTTTTCGGACTGCATGTGAAATTTTATTCACAGATATCAAACTGTACTGCCGCCAAGGCCCAAACATTCAGAACACGTTGTTGATTGAACATTCTTTCAGGATCAAAATATTTAAACGTTACAGCACACTTCCGTGCCGTTTCACAAGCAAAAACAGAATTTGGAAATCGTTACATTTTATCACGTTTTGACACCTGCCCCGCACGGCCCTACCCTCAAGCAGAAAAATGGTCATACCAAGCGTGTTATTACTTCAAATTGCACAAAATTTCTGAAATATACTCATAAGATATTGCTGCTTGAAATTATGCAAAACGCTTCTTCAACAACGCGTTACTTTTTCTGATAGCTGAAGTGTCTACAAACTTTTCTGCCATACCTCGTAGATATTTAATATGTAATCAAAAGAAATTCCCAAGTAATCATGGAGAAGTTTCCGTAATGTGGGCAGAAAAGGGTACATATGAGCCACATCATGAGAAAACCAACAATGTGGTTTCCGAACACGTTTGACATAAACGGAGCTGTACAAGCGCAGAAAAATGCTAGATGTTTGAAATTTTGGATATAAGTACAAGAGGGATTGTACGATCCGTGAAGCAAAATCAAAAGCGCTGATCAGCTTTGCAGATTGTTGGTTTTCTCATGAGGCAGCTTATATGTTGATGTTATGTAAACCCCCTCACATCAGTGGGGTAAAACTCGGGTGTACAGAGGTACATATTTCTGTGAGCTGTTCTAACGTATCCACACACTACAATGTATGTTTTGAGCGTAATTTAGAATTTATAAAAAAAAATCATCTGAAAAATCTTCATTTCACAATGAATATTGCATATAAAAATGAGCCGACGCATAAGAAAACCAACAATCTGCATATGCGAAAACAAAGCCGCAGATCAGCGATGCAGTAACTGCACAGCTGATCAGCGACTTTTTTTTTGCTACATACATAGTACAATCCCTCTTCTTCAAAAGCCCGAAATTTCAAACCTCTAGCCTGCTTCTGTGACTGTACAGGCCGGTTTGTGTCAGACCAGGTCAAAACCAAGATTGTTGGTTATCCCATTTGAAGGCTCAAATACCTCTTTTTCCACCATGTTCATATGCCACGAGTTTGTGTTTGCAGAGTTCCCGTAGAACTTTATGGCAGCCCCCAGAGTGTAGATGAGCTATAGAGGCTATCAGGGGGGCAGGGACGATCTCGTGATTCTTCATACCCATCTCAACCTAGGAAACAACACAGAAAAACAGGAACATATTTAATGAATGCAATCATTATTTGAGCCATGTCATGAGGAAATTCTATTTTTGTCTACGCAAAATCATTCTATCTTTTTAAGAGAGGTATGTACGAAAAAAACTTTGGCTATATCAAGAACTCAAAAACAAGCTTGGAACAGCAAAATGTGCAAAGCTAGTTTTGTAATAGTATTGTATGTTAAGGGGAAAAGTAGTCATTGGCTGGTAAACATTGTCAGATGTGTGTCAAGTTACTGTCAACTGACTTTACTACATGTCATATGTAGCTTGTAGATATGTTTCATCTTAACATCTATTGGTAGGTGATGAGAAACCGGTATTTCTAAGGTTTTTGATGCCTGAAATGACCTTTTTGGCACACATACATAGTATATATGAGCTGGGAATTGTTCTCCATCAATTTTAACAATGTTGGTATACAGGTTGAAAGTTAATGGGTGATTAAATCCTTAAAATGGTTAATTAAGCAAGGAAAATCGAAAATGAATATTAAAATACATAACACATCAATACATTTTATCAACAGTTTAGAAATTTAACTAATTATCTATGAACTAACACTTTTCAATGCATGTAAATCTTCAAAGGAATTGTTTTGCAGACTTTTGTGTTTTAAAGCATCAAAAGTATCATAAAGAATCTGTGACAAAATTTTGTCACGGATTCCGTATGATACAAAATGATGGGTAACGGATTCTTTATGATATGTTACAGATTCTTTATGACATCATAGCCTACAACCTACCACTCTTTTATCGAGATAAACTACCAATTATTAGGCCCTCCCAGGGTTTTTGGGGATTCAGGGAGAAGGGCAATCTATTTTCAGAGAATTTGGGAGAAGGGTAATTTATTTTAAGGGATTTTGGGAGAAAGCATAACTTTTTGGAGTTTTAGGGAGCAGGGATCTGAGGAAAACATTTTATGAGCTGGGGAGAAAGGTCATTTTTTCTTTCAGGGAGCAGGGTGCAAAGACCCCTCACCCCCCGTGGGGGGGGGGGGGGGGCAATTACTAATGTCTCTGATCTACAAAGCAGGTTTATACTATGCGGTTCGGTAAACAAGTCAACATTTTATTAGGCAAACTGAGATTTGAGCATTTATTTTCAAATATTATGATATGGTTTGGTTAAGATATGACTAGATGTCACAGTAAACAAGTTTTGAGTCATGTTGGGGCAAAGGACCACCACTTCTTGTGTTTTAAACAATACTATAGATTCATGAACACAACTTGCATGGTAGAGTTATGTCCAGAACCAAGGGCCTCCCGCATCAGAGTCCTGTAGTCTACCCCTACGGCACTGCACTTCCTTTTTTAAATGGACAGAAGATTTATGTTTAAGAAGATATTTTGGGCCCAGGGATTGTCTGCCCCTGCCCCGGGGCTATATACATGTATATGACCATAATATTGAAACATCTTCTTCTCTTAAACCGCTAGGCCAATCAAAGCCAAACTTTTTGTGGAGCATCCTTAGGAAGAGAGAATGAAAGTTTGTATAAATGGTCAAGGTCACATGACCAAGATGACTGCCATGGCTATGAATACCAAAAACGTTTAAAAATCTTCTTCTTCAGAACCAGAAAGACTATGATTTTGAAACTTGGTAAGAAGCATCTGGGAATAGAGCTCTACAAATCATGACCCTGGGATGACCTTGACCTATTTTACGGCAAGGTCAACTTAGGTCGCCCATGCATTTGAATGGGAAAAAATAGAAAAATGTCATGTAATGGCAGAAAACTTGCTAGGAATGAGCAAATGTACAGAAGATTTATGCTTATGAAAATATTTTAGGCCCAGGGGTTGTCTGCCCCTGCCCCGGAGCTATATACATGAGATGTTCATAATATTCAAACAGCATTTTTTCAGAAACGGCTAAGCCAATCAAAGCCAAACTTTATGTGGAGCATCCTTAGGAAGAGGAAATGAAAGTTTATATAAATGGTCAAGGTTACATAACCAACATGGCCGCCATGGCTATGAATAGCAAATTTTTTTTAAAAATCGTCTTCTTCAGAACCAGAAAGCCTATGATTTTGAAACTTGGCATGAAGCATTGAGGAACAGAGGTCTACAAAATTTATATAAATCATGACACTGGGATGACCTTGATCTATTTCACGGCAATGTCAACTTAGATCGCCCGTGCATTTGAATGGAGAAAATTGTTAAGATGTAATTTGAAGGACAAAACTTGCAGTTAATTGGCAAATGGACTGAATTTTTATGATTTGAAAAAGACATTGAATCCAGGAGTTATTCTGACCCTGCCCTAGGGTTATATACATGCATTGAACCATTCTGGTCTAACAAGTTTATTGGTACATGTATAAATCTCAGGTCTCAGGTGAGCGTTTACAGGGCCATTGGTCCTCTGGTTTTAAATTAATTTTACATCCATTTCAGGATTATTTCAGCTCATATAAGACGGGCCAATCAGTAGGTGGGCGAAAATGGGATAACCCCCGAGAAAACACACCTGTCACACCTGCAAGCAGAACTTGCCTTGTCTCACAATTACCCAGTGCGGGACTTGAACCCACATCAAACACAGCGCTGAGATGATTGAGTGATTATGAAACTAATATAATTTAGATATCTTATATTATACTAAATGAGAGATCTGCTATACCTAGATAAGATTTCTTCTTCACAAGATTAATCAAGATATCTTCCTAACAAGATTAATCAAGATATCTACTTTGGTTTATAAGACATCTTTATTGCTAAACTAGGTATCTTAATTAGCAAATAAGATATCTAAATTGGTAAAACAAATATCTTATATACAGTGGTCAATAAGATATCTTTTATGGTAAATTAGATATTTTAATTACAAAAACGATATCTTAATTTATAATTCAGATATATGAATTGATACAATATATCTTAATTAAAGCTATAAATTGGGTATCTGTATTGACATAGTAGATATCTTATTTAAGTAAAAGAAAAAGATTGTGATTGGGCAAAATAAATAAGATATATTATAAACTAAAGGTGTCTTATTTGTTTATCTCAATAGGATAGCTAATAAAGGATATAAGATAACTTTTTTCGTAAATAAGATATCTTATTTGTCTAAAACCATATCTACTTAAGCATATTAGATATCTTATGTAATAAAGATATCTTATATACTCAAGAAGATATCTTATTTGACAAATATAAAAAGCTTATATGTTAACATAGATATCTATACAACTATTTTAGATATCTCAAATGCTGATTAAGATGTCATATTCTCAAATGCTGATTAAGATGTCATATTAAGAAAAAAATCTAATATCTTATATCATAATTGCTATATCAGATATCTTTATGACAAATTATGAATTAAGATGTGTCATATACTTTTTACAAATAAGATATCTAATATAATTTTTAAGATATCTTATTTGTCAATTTAGATGTCTATTTTTACAAATAAGATATCTTATTAAGCCTGAATGATATCTAAATATACTATATAAGACATCTAAATTAACATTGTGAATATCTAATATTTACATTTTGTATATTTAATATAATTAAATGGATATCATATTTGCTATATATGATATCTTCTTTATAATAGATATCTAATAAAGTAAATATCATATTTATTAAACAAGATGTCTAATATTGCATAACAAATGTCTGCTTTCTTGGATAAACAGTAAATTGGCTTGCCATAGAAATGAGATCCTGAAACAGCATTGAAATGAATGTGGATCTGTTTCAAATAATCAATACTCATTAGTGGCCTTGAATATTTGTATTTCCTGAATTCCAGTTTGTCTCCCTGAAGTGGCACCGAAAAGGAAAAAAAGTATGCAATGATGATGATTAGAGGAAATGGTGCAATCAGAAATTCCCACTCCAAAAACCAATGTGAAAAAAACTATACTTGGTATACTTAGGGAACATTTTGTAATCTGAGTGAGTAGCTTTTTTCCCACTAGGCAGTCACTCAGTTACCCAAACATGAAAACATACATAAGGTGACATAGCGAAGCGGTAAGGTGGTAAGAAATGGGATCAATGCCCATCCTTGTGAGACCCAAAACAGAAAAAATGTAAAATTGTACACACATGAATACTACACATACTTATAAGATTGTCGGTCTCACTGATTGAAAAAATTGAATTGATTTTAACAAAAAGTTAATAAATAAATAAAAGTGTTTTGTGATATACACAAATATACAACAAGGTTCTACATTAATCACAATTATTAATTGGTTTGTGATAAACCTGATCGAATTTTACACTGCACATCATATTTCTTGCAGTGTGGAGTTGATAAAAATACAGTTCATTGGTGGACCATGGGTCCAAATCTGCATTTCAAGTTGAAGAACATCATAAACTTGCTTTTAATCATAAAGAATCTGTAATATTCATCATAAAGAATCAGTGACATATATCATAAAGAATCCGTTACCCGCATTTTGTTATCATAAAGAATCTGTAACGTATCATCAAGAATCCGTAGCATGCAAAAAAATGAAAAAGGGTTATTACGCAGGGTAATGTAGAATTTGATGGTCCACATATCACTTTTATTAACTGTTTCAATGTTTCCAAACATGTTTGCTTAGGAATTCACACAATTATACTGAATTGCCATGTTTTTCATATTTGCTCAATTTATCTAATTGGTTTTATTTTGAAACCCTAACATGTAGAATATATACATAGATTATCATGAACCATGCTTCTAATATGTCTCCTGACAAAATTTAGATCTACAACTATCTAAAATTACCATTTGTTGCTGTTTGCAATTGGGAGTATCAATCCTTGTCAAGAATCCGTAGCATTTGTCAAGAATCCGTTACCTGATATCATCAAGAATCAGTAGCTGATATCATAAAGAATCATTCACACTGTGACGGACCTAAAACAGTGTGACCACAAGGGCTGTATACAGTTGTAGCATACACTTAGTATTGATCAGTTCTGTTTCCTCAACCCTTCACAGGAGGTCCAGTGACCTTAGACTCAGACCTTCAGCTGTTGTTTACAATCTCCATGCAGTCAAAGAAGCATTCTGAATGTGTCACATAGCCTCAGTGCCATGCATGTACTAGTAGCTTAATTAGTAAGCGTATTTGCGTAATTACGCAATTAAATTAGTAGAAAACCCAATTCAAGACAACCTGATTGCGTAACAAAACGCAAAAGAAATCGGCAATATGCAAACCCTGGAAAATTCAATGCATATTGGTTTCAATCAATGCCGGTTTTTATAACGTTTAGAAGCACTACCTGGCTGCGAGAATGGTTTCCAGCACGCCCCAAAGTGTTTTATTACAATATCCTATAATGACGAGATACAGTATTGGGGAAAATCTAAAAAATGAAAAATATGACTTCAATTTTCCGCAAATCAATTGAATTACGATAAAACAACAGGTAGTCTCTGGCGACTTGATATCTACACCCAACCTTTCATCACTAGAATTGTAAAAGAACGTTTTGACATGTGTTTGGTGGGGAATATATATGCTTGAAATCACTATCGATGGGGGTAAACATGACAATGGAAAACAAAAGTAGAACATGACAGACTGCGAATATGAAACAGTTGAACTTTTCAAAGTGCCTTGGCTTGTCTCAAATCATTAAGAAAGTTGGCAAAACAGTAAACACCCATGTCTGCAGCACATGCAAATCAACTAAAATCCATTGGCAGTGAGTGGCGTCTTTGTTTTTAAAATATTTGTTACTTGTAGCTTCATTTTGTCCTTCAGTTCAATACAACAGTGATGAGTGATGCAGACCAACCGACCCTTACCTGAAAAATGGGGTCGGGAAAGGGGAAACATGAATATTTTTAAGGTTGGCTTAGACGAATCTCTAAAACAAATACATGTACGTGGTTTGACCTCTTCAACTATGCTACTGACACCCTGTCTGAAAATACACTTCCCAGATATGCTTGGGATCAGTTCGAAGAAATGGCATCTGTGTCAGTATCTTCCTCGCCCAGTGGCGAACAGTTTAATGTGCAACCCAGTGTTTTGAAAGGAAAGAAAAAAAAAAAAAAAAAGACCTACCGACCGACCAACAAAAAAAATTCTGGGTAGGTAAACAGCAAACAAACAATTTTTCAAGGTTGGCCTAGGAGGAGTTGCGCACACAAGGTACCCACTGCCCATTCACTTTCATTGTCAAAATGCCCGAAAAATGGCTAAGTTCAAATTGCAAAAAAAGTGACAAAAATTAATCTGAGGATTATATCCAAACCACATGCATATCGTCAAAGCATGGTCACTACATCTGTAAAGTTTCAAGAGAATCGAAATAAAACTGTAGGAGGAGTTGCGCACACAAGGTACCCACTATCTATTCACTTTATCAAGAATTAAAAAGGGAAATAACTCTCACAGAATGGGCCCCTAGCCCCTTGAATTTACCTGAAAGAAAAAATATGGGTCCTCTTAATTTTCATACACAAAATACATACCAAATTTCAAGATCCTAGCTCTAACGGTTCCTGACCAAGTGCTAAGCGTTACTCACACATCACAGACTGACTGACTGACTGCACGGACAGACTCAAACCAACTGACTGACTACACGGACAGACACCCGAAGTTGGGGGCATAAAAACAAGCTTTAATGAATGATAAAAAAAATAATTAAACAATTAATACCCATATGAACATATGAACATACCCAATTAAGATTTCAGATACCCAACTGAATGAGAAAGGGGTGAGTGAGTAATTACCCAATAGTCTAAATAAATAATTAAGGTACTGCTGTACTATTAATAAACCGGGAAAAAATGTTTTACTTTACATATATCACATTTTCAAACACGAAATTCACTGTGAAAAACTAAATCCTGCTCACCCTCACTTCGCATACTGTTCATAGAGATAATTTAATTTTGTCTCCAGATGATGTTCCATAAAAAAGTCGCTCATTTAGATTTTAACTGCTTATAACTACCAACGCCTGATGTTTTTAACTGTTTTTAACTGGAAGAGAGGTGGTTGTCTCTTTTCCCTTACGCTGGTCAACAGTACATTCTATCAAGAATCCTGACCATCATCTTGAAGAAGACGATTCAGCTAGCCAACTTTTGGACCGCAACGCAATCAGAAAGCTCTCCATGCTCACGCGCATGCCGTGACATCAAGCCACACCTCCCTTGGAGACGTCAGGGTCGAGTTCGGATGCACTCACCACATGTCAATGTTTTATTCAATTAGGATTTTGATCAAACAGAACCATCAAAGTCTGCAACGGAATGTAGTGGAGTGAGGTTTCGCAACTACAGTGACAACACTCTGGTGTTCCACCATGTGAGTAAAATAGAATGAAATTTAATTCCAATTATGGGCCACCACATAGTAGCATATGAATCACATATAAATAATGATGAACTGTTAATGTGGTTCTTCGAAGCACCAGAAGCCAATAAGGCTTATTCGCTTGAACACCATGTTTTCTTTACATTTGAAATGAATTATGAATTTGTATAACATTCTGCCAAAAATGCTCGCGAGAGCGTAGGCAGTATTTGATGTTGGTTGATCTGAATCAGAATGGTTTACTGGTGACACGCCAAACTGACAATACCTGACCGGGTGGGGGCGAGGGGAGGGGAGGGGGGGGGGGGCTCTCTTTGCATCTTTGCTAGCTGAAGGCATCTGAAAATCCAAAGAGTGTTGATTTCTACAATACCTATTCTTCAGGATAAGGTCATCTGTGGGTATTCTGGCTTTACCCATTAGACCTTTGATAGGGGTTTAACGTTCCACCAATAGCTAAGGTCATTTGGAGACGGGACCTCGGTTTATGGACCCATCCGACGGCCTGGAGAAGCCCGGGATCAAACCTGCGATCCCTGGTCAGTACCTTAATTAAATTTTAGCCTATAGGGTATTTACGCACCCCTTTTTCATTCAATTGCGTATCTGGAATTTTAATTGGGTAAGTTCAATTCTGTTACGCACTCTATTTTCAATCAATTTGGTAAAATGGAAAACAATTTGGTAAAAATGATGTTCGAGGTGTACTTTCCTTTTTTTCTTCTACTTTCGCTTTTGCATAGCATAAAATAAAAGGGAAACATTGATTGGTTGAGAGAATTAACTAAAATCGCAGCCAACCAATGAAAAAACAGAAAAGCAATGGCTTCCAATCGATCGATTTGTGCATGTCCAATGACATTTTTGTTTAATGTAGACGGCGTAAGCCGTTGTGCGGCGCACACCGATAAAAACCGGTACGCAATTGATTTTTCCGGTATTGCGTATCGGCGATTTCTTTTGCGTTTTCATATGCTACTAGATTGTTATTAATTGCGTTTTTTCATATTTCAATATTGGGTAATTACGCAAATACACAGCCTAATTAAGGTACTGCCTGGTTTACAAGGCAAGTGATATAACCCCGGGGATATAACCAATGCACCACGGACGCTTCTTGGGTAGTATTTGAAGATACAGTCAAGGACCAAAAGTATTTCCACGTCGGAATTTCCATTGACTTGCGTGTATTTTCATGTTTACAAGAAAAATTATCCTGTCTCTCATGGTCAACATATTTTCATGATTTTGGTGTCATTTGAAAGATAAATAAATAAAGCAATAAATAAAGGTTATTTGATTATGTTTCGACATTGCATTTTCTATATGCAAGAGTTAGAAGTTTTATGAAATTTCGAAAAAGCCACTTTACCATTCAGAATCAGAATAGTTTACTGGTGACACGCCAAATGACATTATTTCACCAGGGGGTTCGGATGGGGGGGGGGGGACGTCAATGGTGATGTTGCCCAAAAATATCACATGTTGTTTAAAAATTGGTAGCTTTAACACATGCACGGAATTGATTGAAAAAAATCTTGTTTATTGCTTTATTCATTTACCTTTCAATAACACCAAAATTATGAAAATATGTTGACCAGGAGAAACAGGATAATTTTTCTTGTAAACATGAAAATACACTTAAGTCTATGGAATTTCTGACGTTGTGGAAATACTTTTGGTCCCTGACTGTAGATAACATTATGAACATTATGAGTATGAACAGTCTAAGTTATACACACGAAAGCTGAATTGAAATCGTCCTTGGTATTACAGGCATGGCACGAAGTGCGCGAAGCGCACTGAGGCTGGGCCGAAGGCCCAGCTGCGTGCCCGCCTATAGGTAACGCGTACACACGGGTAAATGAACTCTGATGTTGTTTACCTAACTAACTTTGTGCACCTGAACGTCCGGTCCTAGTCTCGGGGGATATCGCTAATCTCCCTATCTCGCGATAATTCGCTATCCCATCGGCAGTTCTAGATAAAATATACATCCTTTTTCCACCCATGATTATACAGTTTAGCTTCTTTGTGGACAATATATTTTTTCGTTTCACTTGAGATCAATTTTGTTTGCAAAATTAAAAAAAAAAAAAAAAAACAGGTTACGTCACTTCTTCAGCGCGCGAGAATGCTCGATTATCGCCATAATCGGGTATCACAATTTAGCGAAACAGGTGCGTCTTAATAGCGAAAGTGGGTCGATTCGGCCGCGAGCCGTTTCATCCAACCCCCTGGTGAAATAATGTCATTTGGCGTATCACCAGTAAACTATTCAGATTCAGATCAACTTTCTTTCTAAAGTTACAAAAAATAAATAAAAAATACGTCACAGTCACGCGCGAAATTCTTCTAATATCCAGTGTTACTATTTACCGGAACCAGAACGGGCCGGAACGATGCGTCTAAATAGCGAAATCCGGTCGTTTCGGCCGCGAATCGCCGATACAACCTTAAATCGGACATCCAAATGCAAGTAACTGGTCGTTTCGGCTCCGTGAGTCGTTCGTTCTTCAGTCAGCTACCCGAGGGTTTTACCTGGCACACAAAATGAACGTTTTGGCCCAAAATTGACCCCCAAAATACCCTGTTCTGTTCAGAGAGGGGACCATGATGTCCCCCAAAATTGATAAATATTTCTTGTTCCTGATATTGTCCTATTTTGTCAGAATTTGTCAGTAGTGGGACATTGGTCCCCTAAATTAATACTCTGAGGTCGATGGGGAACACCCTGGTACTAGGTAAGGTAGGGATAGTGAAGAGAGGGGTAGGAGTAAGGGTAGGGTAGAGTAATGAGTAAGGTAAGGGTAGAGTAGGGTAAGTAGTAGGAGTAATGATAGGGTTTGGTAGGGTAGGGTTAGGTGGGGTAGGGCACGGCAAGGAGTAAGGGTAGGGTAGAGTAATGAGTAAGGGTAGGGTAGAGTAGGGTAAGTAGTATGAGTAAGGACAGGGTTTGGTAGGGTAGGATATGAATACTGGTAGGGTAGAAGTAGGAGTAAGGGTATGTTAGGTTAAGGAGTAGCAGCAATGGTAGTAAGGGTAGCCTGGTAGGGGTAAGAGTTTGGGTAGGTAGAAGTTAGGGTATGGTATTGGTAGGATAAGGGAAGGAGTAAGGGTTAGGGCAAAGAGTATGAGTAAGGGTAGAGTATGGGTATGAGTAGGGTAGGGTAGGGTAGGAGGTTATGTGTAGGGTAGGAGGTTATGTGTAGGGGTAGGAGTAAGGGTATGGTAGGGGAAGGATTTGGAGTAGGGGGAAGTCGTAAGGATAGGGTAGGAGGTAAGGTGTTGGGTAGGTGGTTCGGTGTAATGGTAGGAGTAAAGTTAGGGTAGGAGTAAGGGTAGGGTAGGGTATTGGATAGGGGAGGACAGGACAATGGCACAACATATACTTTTACAGTAAGTTTTGTTCAGTAGTTTTTTGTTGTTTTTTTTTATACTTTTTTTTCCTGGGCGAGACCAGTACTATATAGATCAGCTGGCAAACCTGCACTCCGATACACTTCGTGACCTCGCTCCTCTTCCGTGACAGCTTAGCATAGGTTGCCTTTAAACTATGGTCGAACAGATTATGGATTTCGTAAGAAGCTTATAGCTGCTTTATTTGGTGATAATTGTTAGAATTTTTGTTACGTTTTGTTAGAAAATGCACAAATTTTAAGTAAACATCTGGTTAGCCTGCAGAATTTCAATAAATTTGCAAAAAGCAATCAATTTTCTACTTTTTGTCTCATATTCTACAGTGGTCTCCCCTTATCTATTTATAGACATATGCGATATTTTTCAACAGAAAATACGAAGTATTTTATGAGTCTCTGTCATTTTACATCTGGAATATATATATAAATTAAGTCCTATCAGTCAGAAAAGATATAACATAACATAATTTTCAATTTCTTTAGAGTCTTCGATGAATTTTCATTTTCGACTAAGGACTCAATAGAAGTCATTTCCGTCGGTATGGAGAGGTCTAACGGAATACCGATGGAAATATTCCGTCTAAGTACTATAGTAGGTTGTTTTTTATGGGTTTGTTGTTCCGGGAGCACCCGAAGGCTCAACCGGGAGGTTGATTTTTGTTGTTGTTTTAGGAGAAGCCCGTGATCGAACCTGCGACCCCTGGTTTACAAGGCGAGTGATCGACTTAACCACTGCACCACGGAGTTTAGTACGGGCATGGCACGAAGTGCGCGAAGCGCACTGAGGCTGGGCCGAAGGCCCAGCTGCGTGCCCGCCTATAGGTAACGCGTACACACGGGTAAATGAACTCTGATGTTGTTTACCTAACTAACTTTGTGCACCTGAACGTCCGGTCCTAGTCTCGGGGGATATCGCTAATCTCCCTATCTCGCGATAATTCGCGATTCCATCGGTAGTTCTAGATAAAATATACATCCTTTTTCCACCCATGATTATACAGTTTAGCTTCTTTGTGGACAACATATTTTTTCGTTTCACTTGAGATCAATTTTGTTTGCTTACAAAAAAAAAAAAAAAAAAAAAAAACAGGTTACGTCACTTCTTCATCGCGCGAGAATGCTCGATTATCGCCATAATCGGGTATCACAATTTAGCGAAACAGGTGCGTCTTAATAGCGAAAGTGGGTCGATTCGGCCGCGAGTCGTTACATCCAACCCCCTGGTGAAATAATGTCATTTGGCGTGTCACTAGTAAACTATTCAGATTCAGATCAACTTTCTTTCTCAAGTTACAAAAAATAAATAAAAATTACGTCACAGGCACGCGCGAAATTCTTCTAATATCCGGTGTTACTATTTACCGGAACCAGAACGGGCCGGAACGATGCGTCTAAATAGCGAAATCCGGTCGTTTCGGCCGCGAATCGCCGATACAACCTTAAATCGGACATCCAAATGCAAGTAACTGGTCGTTTCGGCTCCGTGAGTCGTTCGTTCTTCAGTCAGCTACCCGAGGGTTTTACCTGGCGCACAAAATGAACGTTTTGGCCCAAAAATGACCCCCAAAATACCCAGTTCTGTTCAGAGAGGGGACCATGATGTCCCCCAAAATTAATAAATATTTCTTGTTCCTGATATTGTCCTATTTTGTCAGAATTTGTCAGTAGTGGGACATTGGTCCCCTAAATTAATACTCTGAGGTCGATAGGGAACACCCTGGTACTAGGTTAGGTAGGGATAGTGAAGAGAGGGGTAGGAGTAAGGGTAGGGTAGAGTAATGAGTAAGGTAAGGGTAGAGTAGGGTAAGTAGTAGGAGTTAGTGATGGGCCGATGATCGATTATAATCGATAGTCAGTTGGTTTGGGCTTCCGATAGAGACAATCGATAGTAAAATGCAGCAATCGATTGTAATCGGTTTCAGTACTGTGGAAGTAGAAAATTTTACTTTATGCATTTTATATTTGCCAATTTTTAGGTAAGCTAAAAATTTCAAAGTATGAGGTAGATGTCACACATCACTATGTTCTAGAAGTCTTAAGTTGGCATATATAGCTCCATTGGAGAAATTTCTTTTTTTTTTTTTTTTTTTTTTCATTTTCTTCAGAATATCAGAACAGTATATATGTAGGTAAAATTTTCTAAATGCATTACATCTTATGTTCATGTAAGTGGCATTGTTGGAAATAGATATTCACAACTGACAGAGACTTAAGGGTGCTCTCTCCTTGACACCTCAGTCTGCTCATAAACATGTGGGCAATTGCACAATATACAGCTGGTTGAACCGATTGCACAATCGATAGCTAGTTGGTTTAGTCCTTCCGATTATAAACCGATAATCGATAGCAATTTCAAACCGATTGCCCAACACTAGTAGGAGTAATGATAGGGTTTGGTAGGGTAGGGTTAGGTGGGGTAGGGCACGGCAAGGAGTAAGGGTAGGGTAGAGTAATGAGTAAGGGTAGGGTAGAGTAGGGTAAGTAGTATGAGTAAGGATAGGGTTTGGTAGGGTAGGATATGAATACTGGTAGGGTAGAAGTAGGAGTAAGGGTATGGTAGGTTAAGGAGTAGCAGCAATGGTAGTAAGGGTAGCCTGGTAGGGGTAAGAGTTTGGGTAGGTAGAAGTTAGGGTATGGTATTGGTAGGATAAGGGAAGGAGTAAGGGTTAGGGCAAAGAGTATGAGTAAGGGTAGAGTAGGGTAGGAGGTTATGTGTAGGGTAGGAGGTTATGTGTAGGGGTAGGAGTAAGGGTATGGTAGGGGAAGGATTTGGAGTAGGGGGAAGTCGTAAGGATAGGGTAGGAGGTAAGGTGTTGGGTAGGTGGTTCGGTGTAATGGTAGGAGTAAAGTTAGGGTAGGAGTTAGTTCTAGAAAAAGAACCGATCAATTTCGTATTCACTACATGCTATCGGTTCTAGTTGAAGCCATGGCTATAAAAGTCAATTACAAAATTTTACCATTTGGATGTCAAAACAGCATGATCACATGATGTCACTGTATATTCATATTATTCCATTCATGGCACTATCAAATTTCACAGTATTCCACCAAAAACAGTGATAATTAGTAAAATTTCCAGTTGTTTACTTGTTCATCCAACAGAAATCAGCAAATCCATGTGCATGATGTCATGTGACATTTTGGTATACAGTACATCACCAAAATTTTGCAACACAAAAACTGGTAGCATAGAATAGAATAGAATATTTTATTTGGTATACAATAAGTGTTCACCACAACATACATGTAACAATGAATAACACGGCATTCCAATCAATACATTTTTATTGTGTGTTGTATACACAGATAAACTGACTTGTTTACTTGCAGAGTATATTTTGCTTAATTTATATCTTGGGCAAGTCAAGTCGCCCCAACGACTCTGCTTTGGTATTTGAACAGAACATACATAACGGTGCAATCCCACCTTAGGGTGGATGAAGGTGATTTATGTCAGAAATTGATCAACTCACAGGGTTCGCGCTAGGATATATTTTTCTTTCGCCATCACTTTCGCCATTTGAGATTTTTTTTCGCCATTTTCATGAAGTTTGAGCCAAATCTTGGCCATTTTTTCGCCAAGAGGACACATCTCACTCAGCTCCTTGCTCACTTAATCCCCCAAATATTTTGTTTGCCCTTTTTAACTTGGTCTCTCCAGTTCCCTAAAAATACATATTGCCCTTCTCACCCAAGTCCCATACATGCTGCATGTACTAAGTTATATTTCAACAGTAGATCCAGGTAATGTAATTATGAATTTCCAACTGATTTGAAGGGCAGGTGTAGACTGAGATCCCTATACATATAGTTTGGGAAAATATGTTTTATAAAGCTTGTTCTTGTATTTGTAAACAAGGGGAACAACTACTAAAATTATTAGTTTATGCTTGTACAAAATCAAGAAACAAACTTTTAAGATTAGTAGACAGATTGAAATATTAAAATTCATATACTTTAATAGAAAAAAAATAAATGACACTCTACAAAATCAAGAGTTAAAGCTATAAAATAAATGCATGGGTAAAGTTGAGTTGCTGATTCTAAAAAGAATCTGTTTCATTTTTAAATGGTATATATTGACATTTCCCCCTCATCTGCATTCAAACATTATTTCAACACTAACACGCTGGTGACAGTCTACATCGATACCGGACCATGTGCGCCAAGCGTGTTATGCAGTACACGCCTGAATACACAAGGTCAGAAATGACACCTGTCAATTGAATGCTTTAGCAACACACTGCAACACTTGAATAAACACCGATAAAGAATAGGATTATCTCTATTGTAGGTGCGAATATACAGGTAATCAAATGATGGTTTTCAATGGAAAACAATGGCTTTTTGGCTGGACAAAGTGGCTCTATATATTCGCCATTTATTTTCGCCAAAGTCAAATTTTAGGAGCCAAAAAATAAAAATCTTCGCAAATGGCGACGATGGCGACCGCTAGCGCGAACCCTGAACTCAGTATCTGAAGAAAAATAAAGAAGGAAAAAGATTTCTGGAGGGGGGTTCAAAGTCTCCAATGGGGGGGGGTGTCTCCTTTTTATCTGCTTAGCCCTCAATTGACCCATGAAAATGAAATAAGTTGGTCCCAGAGGAGGGTTCTTTCTAGCAAACCCCCTCTTAATCTGCCACTGTACCCAGATAAACACTGTTTGCCTCTAGCAAGGGTGTTAGCCTTCAAATAAACATTAGGTAATGGCTTTTGCAGTAAAATGTTGGTGTTTGGGGTGTCAGTTCCCAGTCTTCCTGAACAAGTGTTGCCTTTCGGTACCAGAAGGGGCCTGATTACAGGAATGGTCTACCGGAATGGACATTTATATGTGTCCTGGAGTACTTTTTATTTGGTTTTTGGGGAAAGACAGTCATTAGTTCGAGAATCATGTGGTTTAAGTACAGTTTGTTCGATGTGGTAGCCTATGTCAGGTGCTAGGTCACTGCTACAGTACCAGCACATTTTACTAATTTCTATTTATGTTCACCTCTGTCTTGCTGTATAACAAGCACTGGTGATCTCTCTATATTTTAATCAAATAAACCTCTGAACAGTAGCCACAACACAGTCCCCGCCAATGAGCTAACTTTACCACCCTGGGAAGTCAATTTTGCTATACATGTACTTGGTTGGATTATATCTTGGGCAAACTATCTATATGACTACAGAAGTATGTTTTTTCTGCAAGTAACATATATTTAAAGCACCAAAATCCATAGCATGTCCATTCCCTTAAAAGTGCTCATTCCGGTCCATTCTGGTAAAGAAACGCACCCCTGAAAAAGCCTTATTTATAGGTTTCATCAAAAAGCCATTATAGGATATGCTGGTCTGCAGCTCTATGACCATATCGCAGTTGCTAATGGCGGAGGTGCAAGCACCCCTATATATCTACCATCCTGACCAACATATTCTCAATACACACATACTGCTATACATGTAAGCATTGTTATTGCTTTACGGTCATTATATTTGAATCATTTTTTTTGGATGTCATTACCTTTTTTTTTGGGGGGGGGGGGGGGGGGGTAAAAGTTGATTAAAATGGAGGCAATATCTCGACATGTCCAAAACTGTTGACTGGGACGTTCAGCATCAATTCAAAGAAACAAACAATCTTTTTTTTTTCTTCTTTTTTATGTTTATAGATATCTTGCACACAAGATTATAATAATCAAAGGGGCATAATTCAGCAAAGAGTTATATTTACTGACAGAAAAATATACATGTCAACAATCTTTTCACAAGGCATTCTTATTCCATGAAACTTTAAGGCCCTAGCATATAGGCCATTCAAACAGGAATCAGCATATGTCTTGTCCATTGAAAAATAACTTCAGAAATACTATATTGGTTCTAATTAGCGCACATGCTCCAATAGGCACACACCCTGGTTGTTTCCGAAAAACATGTGCATAAGCACACACTGCACCAGTAGTAAATTGTTATTTTACACCAATTCTACACAATGTTAACGCATATGACGCATTAAAACTGAACAGTAAATGATCATAAACTACTTTGCAACAATTTGAACACTTATTGACATCACCAAAATTCACCATTGAAAGATATGACATGGTTATTTCAGCATTTTGATGTGTTGTTTTCGTTCTTAGTGTGTGTTTCTTACCTCAACTTTTAGTAATTTTGAAAAGTTAAGTGCACTGTGCACTAATTAGTACGAATACGGTATTTAAGTTTCAATAAGCCAAAGCAAGCAAAATAAAAGGGTCCTGCTTAATGTGTCTGTCATATGTTGCTATTGGATTATCCATTTTTTTTCTTTTTTTGAAATCATCAATGGGCATACACTGTAGTTCACTGAACTTACACAGAAGGTCAGTTTGCACATGTGTTAACTGAGAACAATGGCTGACTGAAATATGAAAATATTGTGTAAAAAATGGTGACAATGGAGTACTCAGGATCTAGTCACACTGGAGTGATTTTAAACAGTCAATATTGTAGATTGGTATGTTTTCTTCAATAGTCACATAAAGTTTTTTAGTGACACATCAGCAATATTGAAAAATCTACTCTTTTGTAATGAAAGAGTTAACATGTCATTCCCGTCTTACAAAATCTACAACTAGGTAGGAGTAAGGGTAGGGTAGGGTATTGGATAGGGGAGGACAGGACAATGGCACAACATATACTTTTACAGTAAGTTTTGTTCAGTAGTTTTTTTTTTTTGTTTTTTTTTTGTTTTGTTTTTTTTTTTTATACTTTTTTTTTCCTGGGCGAGACCAGTACTATATAGATCAGCTGGCAAACCTGCACTCCGATACACTTCGTGACCTCGCTCCTCTTCCGTGACATGATGGTATGGAGAGGTCTAACGGAATACCGATGGAAATATTCCGTCTAAGTACTATAGTAGGTTGTTTTTTTATGGGTTTGTTGTTCCGGGAGCACCCGAAGGCTCAACCGGGAGGTTGATTTTTGTTGTTGTTTTAGGAGAAGCCCGTGATCGAACCTGCGACCCCTGGTTTACAAGGCGAGTGACTTAACCACTGCACCACGGAGTTTAGTAGTTGTTAAATCAATAATAATTTCAAAATCATGATGGCATGCCCGTTCTAGGCAGTGCCTAAGTTCATATTAGTTGTTAAATCAATAATAATTTCAAAATCATGATGGCATGCCCGTTCTAGGCAGTGCCTAAGTTCATATTACCGCAATTAGGACTCTGAAATCCTCTTTGGTAAGGTATCTCAACACAGAAACGTTTAATTTGCCCATTTTTCGTTTTTTTATGGAACCGGAAACACGAGAAATACCTGTAGAGTTAGGATTTATGTCCTTTCCCAGTTTCGTATCTTCAGACGATTCCAGGACATCTCTGCCGGTCCCGGGTCGTTTCGCCCGTGAGTTGTTTCGCCCCTGAGTCGTTTCGCCCATGAGTCGTTTCGCCCTGGGTCGTTTCGCCCTGGGTCGTTTCGCCCGTGAGTCGTTTCGCCCTTATTTGGTGAGTCGTTTCGCCCTTATTTTTCTACCACGCCCAAATATGTAATCTGGCGTATTATTTGTTATTTATAACTTCAGGATACGTCTTCTGCTGATCATTTATAACTATATTTTGGGTATATATACTGGGAATTAAAGGACTTTGAAAACGCCTCACTATAAATTGGTTGCGATGATGATTATTTATTTTAGAATGTACAGGATATTTTATCAAAAATAATTTCAAACAGAAAATACATATGCCTGTTTAAATTTCATACCAAAGCAGGAACGTCAACGCCAGTGATTTACGTCATACAGTATGAGTTAAATCGTTACCAAAAAATCAACAAAACAAATTACGAGGACGAAAAATATTCACCAGGTCCAACATGATTTCTAGAAAGAAACACAAAAGGCCAAACAAATGCTGTTCGTTGACTTTCAATTGCACTAAAATTGTGATAATTACGTCATTTGAACGTTAATGAAGAAAACTTTCATTTTTGTGTGTAAAATGAAACGAATTCGAAAGTTTTCAAACGCAATAATTATGCACGGACTTGCGTAAAAATTACCATAACTTTTTGCGCTGTAATCGTGTACATGGCAAACTCGGCCCATGTCAAACTCGGCCACCAAATGTAGGACCATACATTGGGCGTCCGCTATAGCGCTGTAGGGAGCGAGGAGGTTTCCTACTTTGCTACATACCACTTTCGTACGGGTTCGCGCCCCACTATCGGCAATGTTTTTCAGAATAAAACTGAATTAACCCGTCGAAATGTATGTGGTCTGGCTGTCGCCAGGCGGACGCGGTGGTTTCACAGGCATATTCCGGGTATGCCGAGATATGTCCTGGCTTTCCTCCACCTCAGGCAGCCCACGTCACTGTTGCATCTGGGGAAAATGGGCTTTGGGTAGTATGGTACAACAGTGACGTGTTTAAGGTTAAGGCACAAGGGAGGGAAATCTGCATTGACAGGATTCAAATATGTGTTAGGGTTATCATGGTACTGGTGGCGGGCATTAATCCTGTCACTGTGGAGTGGTAATGGTTAGGTGAAGGGTTACCCGTACTCGTGGGTTAAAACGAGGTTCGCCTATACAGGCGGTGAAGATAACAGATAACTAGATAACTAGATAACATACCAACTCGGTTCATACAAACTCGGCCTATATCTATAAATACTATGACAACCTCATTTCAGAGTATTGTAGGAAGTTGTAAACAGTGATTTGATAGAAAAATATCATTTTTAGTATTTTTGAAGATGATACATATTAGCAACTCTAGGTTGCTTTCCAACCCATATTCTCAATGATCGGCAAGGCGGATCATGACATAATCTATGTTGAATATGATATTAAGGCAAAACGAATCCAACAAGCCCCGCGGAAGATTTATCTCTATAAAAGAGCGGATATGGAAGGTCTCCGTGACCATCTAGCGCGATTTAGGGATTCGTTCCTTTCATCTGACCATAGTCACATGTCAGTAAATAACATGTGTGTCAGTTTTAAGTCCGGGGTTCTCGTGGCTATTGAAAGGTTCATGCCAACAAAAATGACCAAGACAAAATATAGCTTACCATGGATCGTCCATTCGATCAAACGCTTCATTAGAAAACGTGCTCGAAAGTCCTGACATTAAGAGCCATCACAAACGGTTCAGAGCACATGTACAGAAAACCATCAGAGATGCATATTGGAAACATATTTCCAATATTTTCTCTTTCGAAACTGATGACAATGATCCCGATTGCCCGAGAAAAAAAAATGCAAATTGTAAAGGGTTTTGATCATTTGTTAAGTCCCTCAAAAAGACTCGTCAGGTATCACCTCACTCAGAGAAAACGGAATTTTAAAAACTGACACTGTTGATAAGGCGAATATCTGCAATAAACAATTTCAGTCTGCATTCACGCGTGACACTGACTCTGAAATTCCCTCCAAAGGCACTAGCTCATTTACCTCCATGGATGAAATTTGTAAACCAAGCCACCATAAAATTCTGGTTTCGAAAGGCCCTCACGTAAAAGAGTCTTTAGCCCAACATTAAATTTGGAAATCAACTCATAGTGTCTGCGATTTGGAAAATGTTTTTCGAAGATTATGATACCGATAGCCCTGCTGGAGAAGTTTGGCTGTTAAACATTTATTTCGCGCGTTGAAGTCCGCTACATGATTGCAGACTCTAGCAAACCCAATAAGCTGCGAAATGTATACACCATACGAAGCACGACAAGGAACGTCACCATCCAAAAACGGAAAGTTTACTATATCAAAATCAAAGTCATCGCGTTTATCATAAATCTTAGACGAAACAAATCCATTTGCGATAGAAAGATGTAAATCCAAAAAGGGGGCTTCGGTATCTGTGGTGTTAGCTTTATTCAACTGTAGTCCAGGTGGATAAATTTGATTGACCATGCCTTCAAAATAAGGATTGTCAATTCACCATTTTTGCATTATCGGCTGGTTTCCTGCTGACAAAAATCAATATTGGAAAAACAGGTAGCCAGAACCCCCCTCAGGGGGGTTTGTGGTTACCTGTACTTCCAATATTGATTTTTTAAAGCTGGGAACCAGCGAATAATGCAAAAATGGTGAATGTTCAAAAGGTCATCGAGGTACATAGAAGTCGAATTAAAGGCCTCGATTACATCAGCTTGATTGTCATGGTTAAGTGAATCCATGAAATCTCTTTCGTAGCAGTATAAAAATAAATCAGCTACGAGAGGGGCGCAATTTGTACCCATCGGAATTTCATTGGGACCAAGTTATACAGACAAATTGTTGGAATTCCGATGGGTACAAATTGCGCACCTCTCGTAGCTGATTTATTTTTATACTGCTACGAAAGAGATTTCATGGATTCTCTTAACCATGATAATCAAGCTGATGTTATCGAGGCTTTTAATTCCACTTCTAGGTACCTCGATGACCTTTTGAACATTGACAATCCTTATTTTGAAGGTATGGTCAATCAAATTTATCCATCTGAACTACAGTTGAACAAAGCCAATATCTCGGATACCGAAGCCCCCTTTTTAGATCTACATCTTTCTGTTGCAAATGGATTTGTTTCTTCTAAAATTTATGATAAGCGCGATGACTTTGATTTTGATATAGTAAATTTTCCGTTTTTGGATGCTGACGTTCCTCGTCGTGCTTCTTATGGTGTATACATTTCGCAACTTATTAGGTTTGCTAGAAAAAGGTACAAGTAGGCAAAGATCAGGAAAAGGCGCAATCAGAAAAAGATTCCCACTCCAAAAACCGAGGTGGGAAAAAACCAAACTAACAATCAGGTACTTATACCATGAAACATATCGTAGGCCGAATGAGCAGCTATTTTCCCAATAGGTGGCCACTCAGTTACCTTAACTTAACTAAAAATATGAAAACATACATAAGGCGCCAACAGCACAAAAAATTTTAAACACCAAGACATAAAACAGAAAGAACCACTACAGAAGTATCGACTTGGAACGATCAGTAACACAAAGTTACTGGCGGGCTTAAACCGGTTTTACAGGTACCTAACCTCACCCTCAGCTTCTGCAGTGATTCACAACATTTAGTTAGTTCTTCGGTCCTCGTGGTGAATCTCTAACTAGTCAATGAATCATCAAGAACAAACAAATAAATCATGATAAACATCCTGATGAATCAAAAACCAGGACTCACAGATTGAGTAAGCTGCCCGACGATGGAGATCCCTGGGCGCCGAATAACCTACTAACTCCGGAGCAAAAGAAAAACACCAGTTGGACCCCGGTGGGCCAAGCAACAGACAAGAAGCTCCGGCCCCAACCAACTAAAATGAATAGCTTTAAGTCGGGGCCATCATAGAGTCTGACGCCCGACCCACCTAGAGTCTGCAATCATGTTACAGACTTCAACGCTCGAAATAAATCTTTAACGGCCAAACTTCTCCAACAGGGCTATCGGTATCATAAACTTCGAAAAACCTTTTCTAAATTTTATCGTAGACACTATGAATTGATTTCCAAATATAATGTTGGGTTAAAGACGCTTTTAAGTGAGGGTCTTTCGGAACCAGAATTTCATGGTGACTTGGTTTACAAATTTAAGAAACTTATAGGAAGTAATGATTTTTCTTTTCAGTTTAGAAAAATCATAACACGTTACAGACGTATAGGTTATAGCTTGAATGTTATGCGACAGTCTGCATGCTTAGTTTTTAACCCAATCACGGTTGATAACTATGCTGCCTTCTTTAATTGCACGCCGGTGGGTCGGGCGTCAGACTCTATGATGGCCCCGACTTAAAGCTATTCATTTTAGTTGGTTGGGGCCGGAGCTTTTTGTCTGTTGCTTGGCCCACCGGGGTCCAACTGATGTTTTTTTTCTTTAGCTCTGGAGTTAGTAAGTTATTTGGCGCCCAGGGATCTCCATCGTCGGGCAGCTTACTGAATCTTTGAGTCCTGGTTTTTGATTCATCAGGATGTTTATCATGATTTATTTGTTTGTTCTTGATGATTCATTTACTAGTTAGAGATTCACCACGAGGACCGAAGAATTAACTAAATGTTATGAACCACTGCAGGAGCTGAGGGTGAGGTTACGGCCGTGTAAAATCGATTTAAACCCGCCAGTAACTTTGTGTTACTGATCGTTCCAAGTCGATACTTCTGTGGTGGTTCTTTTTGTTTTATGTCTTGGTGTTTTAAATATTTTTGTGCTGTTGGCGCCTTATGTATGTTTACATATTTTTTAGTTAAGTTAAGGTAACTGAGTGGCCACCTATTGGGAAAATAGCTGCTCATTCGGCTTACGAAATGTTTTCATGGTATAAGTACCTGATTGTTAGTTTGGTTTTTTCCCACCTTGGTTTTGGAGTGGGAGTCTTTTTCTGATTGCGCCTTTTCCTGATCTTTGCCTACTTGTACTTTTTTTTCCAACAATTTGCCTGTACAACTTGGTTCCAAATCTAATATAAATATTATCCAGGAGATAGGTCAAGGCATCGCATACATTCTGACATGACCAAAGTGTATATCGACTTTGGTCAGTGGAAGTGAAAAACGTTTTTTTCTGTCATTACAGGCCAAATAAAGTGAACCATAGTTTTTAATGCTCTTTTGAAGGTCCAGTCTATCAAATCGAAAAGTTTTTCTTTAATCAGATTATGTGGCAATGTGGTATACAGAGTAGAAAAATCGTATGTGGACAAACTCGTCGCACGGAACCCTCTACACTTCAGTTTACTGAGCACCTCGCCAGAATTTTTTATTGACCAAAACCAGTTTTTGTTTGAAATCTCATACACCGTCTCACATAGATCAGCTGGCAAGCCTTCACTCCGCTCCACTTCGGTACCTCGTTCCACTTTCGCTAGACAGCTTAGCTTAGGTTGCCTTTAAACTATGGTCGAACATATTATGGATTTTGTAAGTGACATTTAGTTGCTTTATTTGGGGATGCTTGTGTTAGAAATGTATATGTATATGTACCAGAGGTAAATATCTACAGCTGACACTAATCATGCATTTTGATTAAAACCGGTTTAAGCCCGCCAGTAACTTTGTGTTACTGATCGTTCCAAGTCGATACTTCTGTGGTGGTTCTTTTTGTTTTATGTCTTTGTGTGTAAAAAAATTTTTTTGTGCTGTTGGCGCCTTATGTATGTTTTCATATTTTTAGTTAAGTTAAGGTAACTGAGTGGCCACCTATTGGGAAAATAGCTGCTCATTCGGATTACGATATGTTTCATGATATAAGTACCTGATTGTTAGTTTGGTTTTTTCCCACCTCGGTTTTTGGAGTGGGAATCTTTTTCTGATTGCGCCTTTTCCTGATCTTTGCCTACTTGTACCTTTTTTTGAAACTACACGGAAACAGAAAATATCGACTTTATTTATTTCTACTTTCAGTTTGATGTGTTCTATTTATAGACATGTGTGTAGTGTTTACTTTAAGAAATATGGCATATATAAACAACCCCTAACGAAACACCGATGGGAATATCTCATCTACGTCTCACAGTATCTTATGACATGAGATTTGATAGCAGTAAGACAGGAAGTTAACAATTTAGAAAGTTCAGTGGTAGTACAAGAACTAGAATTAGCAATAAATCTAGCCTTATACGGTCTTTTGTGAAGCTTAGGCAATCAATTCATCGTAGGAAGTTTGTCTTGGCCTTCATTGACACAAACAGAAAACTTAACAGGTAATTCGTTTAAGTGAGAATTAAATACAGATATTTCATCACTATCTGTCTCCTTATAAGCCCTGGTACCATCAAGTTCCTGTTTTAAGGTGTTATTGTACTGAAGCCTGCAAACAACAACTACATTGTTTGCGGCCTTGTCTGCTGGAACCAAGACATACTTTCTATGAAATTCTTAGATACCCTGCTTCAAATGCCTAAAATACGATTTGGGTTTAGGAGTTAAAGGATTAGTATTTTGTGAATAAAACTTAATACTGTACGTTTATCCACAATAGTAAAGATACTAGTAAATTTTCCTTTTTTGGATGGTGACGTTCCTCGTCGTGCTTCTTATGGTGTATACATTTCGCAGCTTATTAGGTTTGCTAGAGTCTGCAATCATGTTGCAGACTTCAACGCTCGAAATAAATGTTTAACGGCTAAACTTCTCCAACAGGGCTATCGGTATCATAAACTTCGAAAAACATTTTCTAAATTTTATCGTAGACACTATGAATTGATTTCCAAATATAATGTTGGGTTAAAGACGCTTTTAAGTGAGGGCCTTTCGGAACCTGAATTTTATGGTGACTTGGTTTACAAATTTAAGAAACTTAAAGGAATTAATGATTTTTCTTTTCAGTTCAGAAAAATCATAACACGTTACAGACGTGTAGGTTATAACTTAAATGTTATGCGACAGTCTGCATGCTTAGTTTTTAACCCAATCATGATTGATAACTATGCTGCCTTCTTTAATTGCACGCCGGTGGGTCGGGCGTCAGACTCTATGATGGCCCCGACATAAAGCTATTCATTTTAGTTGGTTGGGGCCGGAGCTTCTTGTCTGTTGCTTGGCCCACCGGGGTCCAACTGGTGTTTTTCTTTTGCTCCGGAGTTAGTAGGTTATTCGGCGCCCAGGGATCTCCATCGTCAGGCAGCTTACTCAGTCTGTGAGTCCTGGTTTTTGATTCATCAGGATGTTTATCATGATTTATTTGTTTCTTCTTGATGATTCATTGACTAGTTAGATATTCACCACGAGGACCAAATAACTAACTAAATGTTATGAACCACTGCAGAAGCTGAGGGTGAGGTTATGGCCATGTAAAACCGGTTTAAGCCCGCCAGTAACTTTGTGTTACTGATCGTTCCAAGTCGATACTTCTGTGGTGGTTCTTTTTGTTTTATGTCTTGGTGTATAACATTTTTTGTGATGTTGGCGCCTTATGTATGTTTTCATATTTTTAGTTAAGTTAAGGTAACTGAGTGGCCACCTATTGGGAAAATAGCTGCTCATTCGGCTTACGATATGTTTCATGGTATAAGTGCCTGATTGTTAGTTTGGTTTTTTTCCCACCTCGGTTTTTGGAGTGGGAATCTTTTTCTGATTGCGCCTTTTCCTGATCTTTGCCTACTTGTACCTTTTTCTTTTCCATGCTTTAAGAGCATCATCCTCAACACCCTCTCGCTTACTTCATCAATTCCCGAAATCATTCAATGCACATGCAATCTCCCTACATTTGTCGAAATTAATGTAGGAAGGGATCTATATTTCGGACCTTTAGAAACAATTTTACGAATTCTAGAATCCGAAATTATTTTTAAATTTCCAGTTATTATATGTCCAGCGGGTTGATAAAGATATTTTGAATCTTTACAATCTCAAGACTTAGGAGTATTAGCATGAATATCAAGATCAGAAACAAGTTTATTGAAATTAAAAATAGTATTTCTGATTGGTTTATTATATTTGTAACAAATAATGGGAGGTTCTGAATTTTGAAAGTACGTAGGTATAGACTGTGTCACTGATTTATCCTGGAATATGCTTGGTAAATCAATAAAGTCAATTCCTTTATTAATGAAAGGAATTTCAATAAAATGCCTAATATGATTAGATACGGAATCGATAAATGGACGAAGAGCATGTTGAATAAAACATCTTGTAAGCAAAGCAGCATCGTACATTTGATGATTTCTATCGTAAAATCTATTAGCCTCTGTGTCCAAGGAACGTAATACAGCTATAGGTAGGGAACTAAGATAAGAAAGCATTGAATGCCGACCGTGAAGCTGTTTACTAACCAAACTTCAGCCGAATATTTTAACCGAACATTAACCGAACTGAAAAGGTACAAGTAGGCAAAGATCAGGAAAAGGCGCAATCAGAAAAAGATTCCCACTCCAAAAACCGAGACGGGAAAAAACAAACCAACAATCAGGAACTTATAGCATGAAAACACACCGTAAGCCGAAGGAGCAGCTATTTTCCCAATAGGTGGCCACTCAGTTACCAAAACGTAACTAAAAATATGAAAACACACATAAGGCGCCAACAGCACAAAAATTTTAAACACCAAGACATAAAACGAAAGAACCACTACAGAAGTATCGCCTTGGAACGATCAGTAATATAAAATTACTGGCGGGCTTAAATCGATTTTACATGGCCATAACCTCACCCTCAGCCTCTGCAGTGGTTCATAACATTTAGTTAGTTCTTCGGTCCTCGTGGTGAATCTCTGAAATTATTTTAGTAATTCGTTTTGGCTCCATGTTTGGCTCCATGTTGCCAAATCTCAAGGGTCACTGACGAGACTTTAATAGTCGAAACCGCGGTATGGCCCATCCCCATTTTCATTAATGTGTTCGCTGCTGTTAAAGGATCTCAGTTTTAATTTTTATTTTATCACGCCTTTAATTCAGATTCATTAATTACTTGATGATTAGCCATTAATTCGTTAATTATTATGGCACTTTGGCCAAGCAATAATGCTATTTCACTTCATTACTTTTAGGGTATTAGTTAGGGTAATAGTTTAAGCTTTAATGTATTGCCAAACACAATAGAAAATATAATGGATAATGGAGAAAAGAAGAAGACACTGAGGTGATGATCAGAAATTGATTGACTCAGTATCAGAAGATAGATAGACTGGTGAGTATTTCTATAGCAATCCACATTTGGGCCGAGTTGTCTTAATCCGAGATTTTCTTGGGTCGAGTTGTCTTTTGAATTTTGGCCGAGTTGTCTTAATCCGAAATGACCCGGAACAATAGTCGAGTAGACGGTGCGTTCCTTTACCGGAATGGACATGATGTCCGGAATGTACTACCGGAATGGACATTTATACGTGGCCTTTAGTATTTTTCATTTTGGTTTTTGGGACAAATTTGCCTAGAATGTACACATGCAGTGATTAGTTCGAGAATCATGTAGTTTAAGTACACTTAAAATTGTGTTCCGTACGATGGGGTGGCCTAGGTCATGGACTTACATATGCTTCAAGTTATAGGTCACTGTTACAGTGCCAGCATATTTTACTCATTTCTACTTCTATTTACCCCTGTTTTTGCTATAGAAAATCCACTGGTTATTTCTATATATCTTAACCTCTGAACAGTGGCCCCATCCGGGACACCCACCACTGGGCAACCCTAACCACCCTGTGAAGTCAATTTTGTTATAATAAGATGAAATTTATTTTTTACAAACTATTTACTCCAGAAGTACATTTCATGCATATAAAATGCATTTAAAGCACCCAGAGCCACAGTATAATGTCCATTCCGGTAGTCCATTCCGGTAATTATATCCATTCCGGTAAAGGAACGCACCCTCGAGTAGACTAAAGAGCGAAACTTCATATGGACGAAACGACCAGATACCGATTTAATTTTAGTGTGGAAATTACTCATAGGTAAGATAAAAAGTCGTTTCGAATCGATTTTTATGCATTTTCTTTATATTTTAAAGTTTGTTTTATTTCGATTTATTCAAGTCAAAATACGCTTACATGGCTGATCTGTCAAATTGTGGTCACATGATCAAGTATGGCGGAAAGCGATGATAGTCGAACATCCTCCCCCACGGATGTTCGCTATGAAAATAACGTGGGACCGCGTGTTGTCACAATTACCAAGTCAGAGACAGGGTTTGGGTTTAATGTGAGGGGTCAAGTTAGTGAGGGTGGACAGTTGAAATCCATTAACGGCGTTCTGTACGCTCCTTTGCAACATGTCAGTGCAGTTTTGGAAGGGGGTGCAGCTCAAAGAGCTGGTGTTAGAAAGGGAGATAGAATACTGGAAGTGTGAGTATTGGAAATATGTCTAAACTAAAGACTTCCTGCTTACCCAATGTAGATCGATTGGGATCTACATTTCCTTCTACTAAAAGTAGTCTGCATACAGTATATATAGTAACATTTTTAATTTATAATATGAAATAAAGGCACACTGCCTTAGCCGCATACAGTATAATATGAAATAAATGCACACTGCCTTAGCCGCATACAGTAGTCTGCATACAGTATATATAGTAACATTTTTAATTTATAATATGAAATAAAGGCACACTGCCTTAGCCGCATACAGTATAATATGAAATAAATGCACACTGCCTTAGCCGCATACAGTAGTCTGCATACAGTATATATAGTAACATTTTTAATTTATAATATGAAATAAAGGCACACTGCCTTAGCCGCAAACACACACGCTAAACCTTTTGCTAGAATTTTTTGTTGATTAACTTTAAAATTTAATCGTTACCGTCATCGTTTAGTGAAGTATTGTCAATTTGGTGGGACACCAGTAAACCATTCAGATTCAGTGTCTGTCCAGCTGTCCAGTGGGAGAATACCAGACTATTTTGATTTGATTTGGAGGAGTGAGTTCTCAGCTCCCTGCTCCCTGATTCATCATTTAGGGGGGTGGAGGTTGGAGGCATGTAGGTAGGTAGGACTAGGTAGGTGGGTGGATGTAGGTGGGTTGGTTGATAGATGTAGGCAGGTTGGTAGGTGGTAGGTCGGAGGGTGGTGGAAGGCAGTTAGGTGGTTGGATGGGGGAGGTAGGTGGATGGATGAGTAGAGGTAGGTAAGTAGGTGGTGATAGCTAGGTAGTTAGGGGTAGAAGTAGGTAGGTAGGTGGGTGGGTGGAGGTAGGTAGATTAGTAGGTATGTAGGTAGATGAGTGGGTTGAGATAGGTAGGTAGGTGGGTGGGGGTAGGTAGGTAGTTATATAGGTAGGTGGATGGGTGGGGTAGGTAGGTAGGTAGGTAGGTGGGTGGGTGGATGGGTGGGTGGAGGTAGGTAGGTAGGTCGGAAGATAGGTAGCTGGATGTGATGAATGGGTGGTGGGTGGACGTAGGTAGGTAGGTAGGTGGAGGTAGGTAGGCAAGTAGGAGGTGGGTGGGTGGATGTAGGAAGGTGGTTAGGTTGGTTGGTTGGTTGGTTGGTAAGTAGGTGAGTAGGTAGAAAGGAAGATGGGTTGGTATTTAGGTAGGTGGTAGGTGGTATGTAGGCAGGTAGGTGGATATGAGGGTGGAGAAAGGCAGGTTGGGTTTGTTGATAGGTAGGTATGTAGGTGGGTGAGTGGCTGGAGTTGGGTGGATGGAGGTAGGTAGGTGGATGGGTATTTGGGTGGAGGTAGGTAGGTACTAAGGTGGATAGTAGTTGGGTGGATGTAGGTGCGTGGAGGTAGGTTGCCAGATGGGTGTGTGGGTGGATGTAAGTAGGTAGGTAGATAGATAGTAGGTGGGTGGATGGGTGGGTGGAGGTAGGTCAGTGGGTGGGTGGAAGTAGGTGGGTGGCAGGGTGTATGTAGGATGTAGGTTGTTAAACAAAAAAGGTTGAAAAAGGTATAAATAATTTGGCTAAAAACCCCAAACAAGAGGGTTTGGTGTGTCTAAGTGAAGGGTCTCCGACTAAAAGCCAAAACGACTGTTGGGACCAAAACGACACGTTGGCTATCTGACAGGTCGAAACGACTAATGCCCCCCCCCCCCCCCCCCCCCAAGTTGACTTGGGTATGAGTTGACTCGGCCACGAGTTTACCAGTTACCTTTTGTGGCTCGGTTTGCTCGGCTCGAACCGGAACTGGAAAAAAAACTTCGGTAAACCGTGTTACCCAGAGACCAGAGATCGTTGTCTGAATTTGTAAATTTTAATTTTAATATTTTTTCACAGTTTTGTAAACAAATTCGATCTGAAATTGGACCGATGGAAGTACGTTTCACAAATGTATATTAAAATCAAGTAAAGAAAAATAAAGTACAAATTTCCCGACATCCGAATTGTCGACGAAAATGGCCGCCCACAGCTTTTACCTTCCGGTTTAAGCGATTCGCTAAAATTAGCTATGTTGTTGTTGTTCTTATGTACACATGTAATCTTAAAGCAAACACATGTGTGTTTGCTATTAGGCCAAAATTAAAATTATATTTGTTTCCCCTTACCCGACCGACCCTAAAAAATTGCCCCTACCCAAAAAATTTTATTTCAATTTTTCATACAAGATTATTTTTTTTATTATTATTATTGTTAATTACAGAGAGGCAAAAATTTCATGTTTTAGAAGGATACATTGAATTATTGTCTGATAATGCTTTCAATGATAGCCTTCTAGGTAAGTATTATTTCTGCAATCAAGTTTTAGCTATATTAGAACAACTAAAAACAAAATTCAATCTATATAAAACCTGAGAAAATAAAAATAAAATAATATTCCAACCGACCGACTCACACCTGAGAAACAGGGTCGGGTAAGGTGAAACAAAAATATTTCTAAGGTTGGCCTTACCCAATGAATACCCTTACTTCCATTAGCAAACAATGCTGCAACTGCTGCTGATATGATTTTACTGATAGACATGTGGTTCATACCTTACCTAATTCAGTTAATCTATGTGATGTGTGCAACGACTCTCTACATCACCCAGTAATGTGCACTTACTCATAGACTCTCCGATCAATACAGAGCCAATCAAAGCTGTCAAGCTCTCACACCTCGCTTGCCTGGATGGGCATAATTTTAGCAATCTGCTAGCCTCATAGCTAACAGCCAGTAGGGTTTATTTCAACCCTGCCTTGCAAACAATTACTACCCGTGTCAATTCCAGTGGTTATACTGCTGTCTCACTTATGCCAGCTACAACAGATCATAGTGATTGCCAATGACTAAACAAGTTCAGGCCCAAAAGTTAGAATCGTCCACTTGAAAAACTATGTCTAGAGGTTTTGACCCAGGTTCTAGTCTTAAGTCTCATGTCTGCACATTTGTTTGAAACTGAGAGAATAATAACAAAATAACATCTAGACCTATGGAGCCACCATTATCGATCGACCTCATTCCCCACAAAAACCAATAAACCTTAGAAGTCCCTTTCAGTTTGTGAGGTTAAGAACAGAAGGCTCAAGAATTAATGCAATTAAAATCAAAATCCCAACCCAGACACAAGGCAGACCTCGGTATATGGGTATCCAATTATTATGGTGTGATTCTTTCAGTAAAGCATTGAAATGAATAATTATGGACAGGAATTAGCTTATCCATTACACATTCCATTTATTGTTCACATGACTACATGAGTATACATAATCAGACTAAACCTGACTGATGTATTCATGAATGTAACGGCCAAGTGACTGCCAAAACCTACCTATAGTGTAAACTCCTGATTTAGAGTGTAAAGAAAATGTTTAACTTTTACAGGAACAATGTGACAGTAGAGGGAGCCACACACAAACAGGTCGTGGACCTAATCAAGTCGGGAGGAGACACACTTACTCTCACAGGTACCTAATGTATTTGAGCCATCACGCAAGAAAATCAGTCTTTTGGGGTTCCAATCAGGTCCGAAAAAAAACCTACCTGTACAGTTACAGAAAAAGGCTAGAAGCATGAAATTTCAGATTTAAAAAGTAAATGGATTGTACTATTTATGTAGCGAAAACAAAGGTGCTGATCAGCTGTGCAGTTACTTTACTATAAGTGCAGATCAGATGATCAGCACCTTTGTTTTGGCTTCACAGATAGTACAATTCGTATTCTTCTTAAGTAGGAGATTTCAATCTTCTAGCCATCTTCTGTAGCTGCACAGGCCCATATGTGTCAGACCTTGGACCGGTTTTCTCATTTGCTAGAAGTATGTTTTGTGATGAAAGGGCTCAGGTATAGTAACTAAGTTTGACCTTGCAGTTTTAAAATATAGCCAATTCTAATCCGTAGGTGAATATTTTATGCATCTTAACCATTTAATAGTTAGTGCTAGCTGTGACAATTTTCTTAGCTGGAATATCATTTGCATTAAGGCTATATTATAAGAATTGGTTTACCAATTTTGTATGCAAATATGTATTTTGACATAAATATAAGTAAGTAAACAAATGAGCCGCCTCATGGGAAAACCAACAATCTGCATAGGCGAAAACAAAGACGCAGATCAGCTTCGCGGTAACCACGAAGCTGATCAGCGCCTTTGTTTTCGCTACTCGGATAGTACAATTCCTCCTCTACTTAAATCCGAAATTTCAAGTTTCTAGCTTTTTTCTGTGCTTGTACAGGTCGGTTTGTGTCAGACCTGTTCGGAAACCACATTGTTGGTTTTCCCATGAGGCGGCTCAAATAATATGACAGGGTACATCTTCTGACAATTTCTATAATTTACCAGATAGGAGCTTGTGTTGAATATATACTGACTGACAAAAGAAATGCTACAAATGTTACTTTAAGAAATTCATTTAATGTATATCATCTATTTCAAAATAATTTTGATTAAATTGACAAGAGATACTTTTGCAATGAACAACATAAACCCAGAAAACTGGTTTTGTCATGTCATTAGCTCGCCTGTACCAAAGTACAGGAAGAGCTATTGCAGTCACCCCATTGTTGGCATCGGTGTTGCTCATTTGTTAAAGTTTTTGGTTAAAGTTTTTATAAGTCTATATCTCTTGAACTTGTTCATGGATCAAAATGATACCTTGCATGTTGGTAGATATTGGTCTGAAATTTTATGCTGTTCCATCGTGACCCACCTGGGTGACCTTGAGGTCAAGGTCACAGACTTAGAAATTTTGTGCTAAAGTTTTTGGTTAAAGTTTTTATAAGTCTATATCTCTTGAATATGTATATGTATCAAGTTGATACTACCATCATGACCCACCTGAGGGACATTGAGGTCAAGGTCATGGGTTATAGAATTTAATAGATTTAGTGGCAAAGCACAAGTCTGGCGACCTACGCTGTCCTGTGACAACTCTTGTTTTATGATACATATTTGTGAAGCAGTCATTATTTTTCAGTGATATCGGTGCCAGAGCAGGTCGCTGACAGGTTGGAGCCTAGTGATGACTCATCTGGTCCATCGTACATTGATTACTCTGAGAGACGCTCATTGCCAATATCAATACCAGACTACCATACAGTGAATCAAAATGGAGAAAGATTTGTGGTATGTTACAATAACTGGGTGGTCCCACTTCTTTTTCATATATGAGCCGCCTCATGGGAAAACCAACAATCTGCATAGGCGAAAACAAAGACGCAGATCAGCTTCGCGGTAATTGCGAAGCTGATCAGCGCCTTTGTTTTCGCTACTCGGATAGTACAATTCCTCCTCTACTTAAATCCGAAATTTCAAGCTTCTAGCTCTTTTCTGTGACTGTACAGGCCGGTTTGTGTCGGACCTGTTCGGAAACCACATTGTTGATTTTCCCACGAGGCGGCTCATATATAGTGTTTATTATTGGTCGATAACAAATAAAGTTGCATTAGAAATTATAATGGCATGAAAATTTATAATTGTCAGCTATGTAAAATTTGTATATAATGATAATGTTTAATATGTTACCCCTTATTATCTGTTTATTGCCTATAAAAAGCAGGATTTTCCCTAGAAGTTTCAATTTTGGGGACCAATGTCCTTTTACTGGCAGTTCCCCCATAGGGACATTTTGATAACACTGTTGAGAATTTGGGGAGCATTTACTTTAGGAAACAGAATTTGAGAATCTTGGGGGACATCATTGTCCCCTGACTGGACAGTTTGGGCGGTCATATGCGGCCAAAAGGGGTCAAAATGCACATTTTTGTGCACCAATGCAAACTCTGATAAAGTTAGGATGAACATAAGTCACCAAAGTCATATTCATATACCAGTGGTGAGCACCAAGCATTGCAAGGTAACCACTCAGGGACTGGTACATGTAACATTTTTCATGTCTTTGGTATGACTCGGCAGGAGTGTGAACCCAAGACCTCCTGTTCCTGAAGCTGACACTCTAACCACTGAGCTAACAGAATTCATTACCACATACATTGTACATGTAAATCAGATATATGACTGGTGGCCCCCATGGCCGAGTGGTTAAGAGCGCTGTTTCTTAATCACTCGATCATCTCACCGCTGTGTCTGGTGTGGGTTCGAACCCCGCTCTGTCCACATGTGAGACAAGCCAAGTTCTGCTTGCAGGCGTGCCAGGTGGTTTTTCTTGGGGTTCTCCCGTTTTCGCCCCACCTACTAATTGGCCCGTCTCATATGAACTGAAATAATCTTGAAAGGGACGTAAAACTGAAAAAAAAAAAAGATGTATGACTGTCGTTGCAGGAAGTATTTGTGGCATAATCTCTTAATCAATTTCACTTTTTTTCCAGGTGTATAATATTTACATGGCAGGCCGCCATTTGTGTTCAAGGAGATACAGTGAATTTGACTCGTTACATTCGAAATTAAAACGAGAATTTGTGGACTTTAATTTTCCTAAAATGCCAGGAAAGAAATTGTTTCAACTCACAGAACAACAGTTAGATGCTCGGAGAAGAGGCTTAGAACAGTATCTAGAAAAAAGTAGGGATAAAGGAGTTATTCTTCAGTCAGCGTGTGATGAATGGATTGTTTTCATTCATATCTTTTAGGGGCATCTTTAATCTTTTGAGAATTTCAGGAGTGTGTGTTGTTTTAGCTCACCTGAGTTGAAGGCTCATAGGTTAGCTTAAAGGATAGGCATGCTTTTGTGTCCGTCATCATCATCGTCTTTCACAATCTTCTCTGAAACTACATGGCCAATGAAAGTGAATTTTTATGTGGAGCCTCCATGGAATGGGGGAACAAAAGTTTGTTCATGAAACACAGGTCACATGCTCAACGTGGCTGCCATGCTCAAAAATGCTTCTTTTTCAGAACTGGTCGGTCAATTTTTATGAAACTTGGTATTTAGCATTTGGGACTCCAGCCTATCATAGTTTGTTCAAATGATGACTAGGCTGACCTTTATCTATTTTATGGCCAATATTTGAAACATACGCATTTACATAGGAAAAAGTGAAAACAAAAGTATTGCAGCCTGAGGCGTAAAGGTTGGCAGATGCAGACAACTAATGGAGTAAACAAAGTTGTGTGACTAATACAGGTCAAGGTCATTTCTCAGAACCGCTTGGCCAATCAAAGCCAAACTTCATTGTAGAGTATCCCTAGGAAGGGGAAAACAAAGTTTATATAAATGGTCCAGGTCACATGACCAAGATGGGCACCACGGTATATAGCACTGGGAACACTGGACCATCATAAGTTGTATAAATCATGAACTTGGGTTGACCTTGACCTATTTAAGACAAGTTCAAATATGTTCACATAGGTTTTTCAATGGGAAAAAGTAAAAACATTGTATTATACAGAAAGTTTTCTAGTCTGTAACCTGAAAGTGGGTAGATACAGACAACTTGTTGATTTAATGAAGTTATGTGACTATTCGAGGTGAAGGTCATATATGACCTTGGCCAAAGGTCATTTACATACAAAAATTAAAACTTAATTTTATGGCCAATTAAAGCCAAATTTAATTTGAAGCTTCTACAGGAAGGGCGAACCAATGTGTTTATTAGCTCACCTGAGCCGTTAGGCTCACAAGGTGAGCTTATAGGATGGCCATGATCCGGCGTCTGTCCGTCCGTTGTCCGTCCGTCCACAATTTCAAAGATTTTCTTCTCTGAAACCACTTGGCCAACCAAAGCCAAATTTTATATGAAGCATCTATAGGAAGGGGGAACCAATGTATATATAAGAAATCCAGGTCACATGACCAAGCTGGCCGCCATGCCCATATATGGTAAAAACCCTTCAAAAATCTTCTTCTCCAGAACCGGTGGACTGATTTCAACGAAACTTGGCATGAAGCATCGATGGCTCAAGCACTACAATCTATATATAAATCTTGACCCTGTGATGACCTTGACCTATTTTATGGCAAGGTCAACATAGGTCGCCAATGCATTTGAATGGGGAAAACTTTTAAAATGTCATTTAAAGTAAAAATCTTTCAGGAAATGGGCAGTAGGACTGAATATTAATGATTCTGAAAAAAATTGGACCCCAGGGGCTCATATGCCCCCACCCTGGGGCAATATACATGTATATTACCATAATATTCAAACATCATCTCCTCTGAAACCGCTTGGCCAATCAAAGCCAAATTTTATGTGAAGCGTCAATAGGAAGGGGTAATCAATGTACATGTATATATAAATAATCCAGGTCACATGACCAAGATGACTGCAATGCCCATATATGGTAAAAACCCTTCAAAAATCTTCTTCTCCAGAACCGGTGGATCAATTTCAAAGAATCTTGGCATGACGCATCGATGGCTCAAGTACTACAATGTGTATATAAATCATGACCCTGTGATGACCTTGACTTTTTTTTACGGCAAGGTCAACATAGGTTGCCAATGCATTTGAATAGGGAAAACTTTTAAAATGTCATTTTAAAAAGTGAAAGTCTTGCAGGAAATGGGCAGTAGGACTGAATATTTATGATTTTGAAAAAAATTGGACCCCAGGGGCTCATCTGCCCCCACCCCGGGGCAATATACATGTATATTACCATAATATTCAAACATCTTCTCCTCTGAAACCGCTTGGCGAATCAAAGCCAAATTTTATGTGAAGCATCTATGGAATGGGGGAATCAATGTATATATAAATTATCTAGTTCACATGACCAAGATGGCTGCCATAATATTCAAGATGAGCTTATAGTATAGTAGTCGAGCCGGCGTCCGTGCGTCGTCGTCCGTCGTCGTCAACATTTTCAAACGACTTCTCCTCTGAAGCTGCCAGGCAGAATCTTTTCATATTTCACATATAGCATCTACAGGTGGGGGGAATGAATATTTGTGTTTTTTTTTTATTTCGATCGGATAAGAACTGGGGTTGCTATGGCAACTTATGCTTCCCATAGACTTATAATGGAGAAAAGTGAAAATTGCCTATTTTTGCTGTCTTGTTTGAGATATTTGAATTTTGTTTTTGCAGAAATGTTTATTGAGTAGTCCTCTACGTTTCATGATACTTTTGTCCTAATCCTTCATTTTGATTGGTTGCAGGGGCCCCATATAGGGCAAAATTTCGAAAAACATTCAAAAATCTTCTTCTCAGAAACTGTCGAGGGGATGAAGCCTATACTTTGTATACATGTTCCTGACAGTGGCCTCTACATAATTTGTGTTTTTTATTCCAGGCGGATAAGAACTCTGGTTGCTATGGCAACTTAAAGCTTCCATAGACTTATAATGGGAAAAGTGGAAATCGGCTTTTTTTCCGCTAAAATTGCAGACACTTGAATTTTGTTTTTGCAGAAATGTTTATTGAGTAGTGTTTGACGTTTCTTGCGAGTTTTGTCCTAATCCTTTATTTTGATTGGTTGCTGGGGCCCCATAAAGGGCAAAATTTTGAAAAAAAAAAACAACAAAAAAACATTCAAAAATCTTCTCCTCAGAAACTGTCAAGTGGATGAATCCTGTACTTTGTATACATGTTCCTGACAGTAGCCTCTACATAATTTGTGTTTTTTATTCCAGTCGGGTAAGAACTCTGGTTGCTATGGTAACTTTAAGTTTCCGTAGACTCTTTAAGTTTCCATAGACTTATAATGGGAAAAGTGGAAATTAGCTATTTTTTGAAAATTATTGCAGCCTGAGATCTGAAAAGTGGTAGATGCAAACAACTAATGGATTAGATGAAGGTATATGATTAATTTAGGTCAAGGTCATCTCTTGACCTTGGCCGGTCTGTCGTCCATACACACTTTTCAAAGATTTTTTTCTCTGAAACCACTTGGCCAATCAAAGCCAAATTTTATATGAAGCATCTATAGGAAGTGGGAACCAATGTATATATAAATAATTCAGGTCACATGACCAAGATGGCCGCCATGCCCATATATGGTAAAAACCATTAAAATATCTTCTTCTCCAGAACCGGTGAACCGATTTCAACGAAACTTTGCATGAAGTATGGATGACTCAAGTACTACAATATATATATAAAACATGACCCTGTGGTGACCTTGACCTATTTTATGGCAAGGTCAACATAGGTCGTCAATGCATTTGAATGGGAAAAACTTTTAAAATGTCATTTTAAGTGAAAGTCTTGCAGGAAATGGGCAGTAGGACTGAAATTTAATGATTCTGAAAAAAAAAATGGACCCCAGGAGCCCATCTGCTTTTAAAATGTTATTTTTTGAAAACTATTGCAGCCTGAGAACTGAAAAGTGATAGATGCAAACAACTGATAGAGTAGATGAAGGTATGTGATTAATGTAGGTAAAGGTCGATTTTGGAAACATAGGCAAACATGGAAACATGGGAAAAAGTGACAACTAGGTTTCGGGTAAGCATTTACAGGACCAATGATCCTATGGAAACCATTGCAGCCATAGGCCTGAAACTTGACCAAGATGACTGTCATACCCATATATGGAAAAAAAGACAACACTTTGTCCAGTGACTGTACTTGTTGACTCTCAGGTGAGCGATCATTGCCCTTGGGCTACTTGTTGGTTTATGCAGCAGACTCAGGTGAGCGTTTACAGGACCATTGGTCCTCTGGTAAATAATCCAGGTCACAAGACCAAGATGGCCACCATTCCCATATATAGTAAAAACCTTTCAAAAATCTTATCCAGAACTGGTGAACCAATTTCTAGGAAACTTGCCATATAACATCAGGGACTAGAGTACAATAATGATTGTGTATATAAAGCATGACCCTGTGATGGCTTTGACCTACTTTTTTATTGTAAGGTGTACTAGGGTCGCCTGTATGCATTTAAATGGGGAAAACTGTTAAAATTTCATCTGAAGGGAAAAACTTACAGGAAATATAGGCAAATGGACAGAATATTGATTATTCTGCAAAATATATGATACAGGGCTTCATCTGCCCCTGCATTGGGGCTATATGCCATATTATTCAAACATGTTTGTTGGAATATACAGCAGCTCTCAGGTGGGCATTTACAGGACCATTGGTCCTGTGTTTGAATTTTAAGCTGAACATTTTGTCTCCAAACTTTATGATGTTTAACATTGAGGTATAGAAGGTAATATCAGGTAGAGGCACAAAGTATAAATGTGTTAGGGTTTGGAACCATTACTGACACAAACCAGCATGCACAACTTCAGAGAAGATGGCTAGATTTAAGTAGAAAGTTTCAGAAAGTATAAAGATTGTACTTCATGTATATACATTTCAATATAGTGAAAACAAAAGATCTGATAGGTGTGCTGTCATCGCACCCAATATGTACCTTTGTTTTGGTATATGTGTATACCCAGTTTTTATCAAGTTTTTACTGAAAATTTAAAATGTCAAGTTTTTACTACTGTTACTTTTGGTGACAATGATGTCCATTAAGAAAACACATCCATGCAACATACATAGATTTTTAAAGCTGCAAAATTGAAAATTTTCTAAAGAAAGTTTTTGACATTTTTATTGTTTCTAACGAGCACCAGGAATCTATGTTTTGTGGAGCAAAAATAAGAAAACTTGTATACTATATAAAAGGGAGATGATAGAAAGCATGTATTTCATGGCTATATTTTACTGATGATTTTCAGCATGTGCAGTCCGTGTGATAGGAGAATGTGACCTGATGCAGGAATTCCTAGCGGCTGGTGACGCTGATCAGGTGAGCTGGAAGCTTGAAATATCGAATTAAAGTAATCAGTGCAGCGAGTGACACTGATCAGGTGAGCTTGATGCTTGAGTAATCAGTGCAGCTGGTGACACTGATCAGGTGAGCTGGAAGCTTGAAATAAGTAAATAAAGTAATCAGTACAGCGGGTGACACTGATCAGGTGAGCTGGAAGCTGGAAATATCAATCAGTGCAGCTGGTGACACTGACCAGGTGAGCTGGAAGCTTGGGATATCTAAATAAAAGTAATCAGTGCAGCTGGGGACACTGACCAGGTGAGCTGGAAGCTTGAGATATCTAAATAAAAGTAATCAGTGCAGCTGGTGACACTGACTAGGTGAGCTGGAAGCTTGAGATATCTAAATAATCAGTGCAGCTGGTGACACTGATCAGGTTAGCTGGAAGCTTGAGATATCTAAATAAAAGTAATCAGTGCAGCTGGTGACACTGACCAGGTGAGCTGGAAGCTTGAGATATCTAAATAATCAGTGTAGCTGGTGACACTGATCAGGTTATGTGTCATGGTAAGTCCTACTAAACTTCTGAAATCTGAACCTAAGATAACATTTTTAAGAAGTTTAGATAAATAGGAACTTTGCATTATCAAGGGAGATGGTCCATCATATAAAAACCACTATACAATGGGCAGTTTGCCTTTTTGTAAGTCAGAATTGTGGAATATTCATTTTCAAAAGCAACCCTCAAGAGTTCATTGGTCAAATTTCAAGGACATTTACCATAAGCCCTTTACATTTTCAGGATTCCACTAACAGTGAGGTGGAATTAAAAGTCTCATTACCGGACAGAAATATATGTGTGGTTACTATACGACGTAATGACAACACTAATAAAGTATACAATGTAAGTATTACATCAGTCTTTAGATGATTATGTGGCTGATGTACAATTTGAACATACTTGTTTCAGTTTATTGCAGCCTCATCATGAGAAAACTGGATTTTTGCCTATGTACGAAAATGACGCAGATCAGCTGTGCAGCGCCTTTGTTTTCGCTACATGGATAGTAAAATTCCTCTTCTTTCTTAATCTGAAATTTGAAGCTTGTAGCCATCTTCTGTAGCTATGCAGACCAGTTTGTGTCAGACCTTGTTGGAAACCCTGACATGTTATCCGAATGCTTTATGAAATTTTTGTTTCCAGACTTTCAGTATTTGAGCCGCTTTGTGGGAAAACCAACAATGTGGTTTCCGAACAGGTCCCACTCAAACCGGCCTGTACAAGCACAGAAAAGAGCTAGAAGCTTGAAATTTTGGATTTAAGTAGAAGAGGAATTGTACTATCTGAGTAGCGAAAACAAAGGCGCTGATCAGCTTCGCGGTTACCGCGAAGCTGATCTGCGCCTTTGTTTTCACCTATGCAGATTGTTGGTTTTCCCATGAGGCGGCTCATTTTCTGAACTTCCTGTATATTTTAGGCAGTTGTTGAGAAATTGCAACTATCTGATGGTGCTGCAGATTGCTTCTATTTGTTTGAAACTGTAGAATATAATTTTGGTAAGTGGAATAAATGAAATTTTTTAAAGACTTCAATTCACTATGACACCGTTTTGTTTTTAGCTCGCCTGCACGAAGTGCATAGAGCTATTGTAGTCACCTCGGTCGTGCGCGTTTACGTTTACTTTTACGTGCGCGTCTGCGTCCGCGTCACACTTTCGGTTAAAGTTTTTTATAAGTCTATATCTCTTGACCATGTTGATGGATCAAGTTGATACTTTGCATGTTGCTAGATATTGGTCTGAAGTTTTACGCAGTACCATCATGACCCACCCTGGGTGACCTTGAGGTCAAGGTTTGACTTAGAAATTTTGTGTTTTAAGTTTTTGGTTAAAGTCTTTGTAAGTCTATATCTCTTGACCATATTGATGGATTGAGTTGATACTTTGCATGTTGCTAGATATTGTTCTGAAGTTTTAAGCAGTACCATCATGACCCACCCTGGGTGCCTTGAGGTCAAGGTCACAGACTTAGAAATTTTGTGTTTAAGTTTTTGGTTAGTCTATATCTCTTGACCATATTGATGGATTGAGTTTATACTTTGCATGTTGCTAGATATTGGTCTGAAGTTTTATGCAGTACCATCATGACACACTCTTGGTGACCTTGAGGTCAAGGACACAGACTTAGAAATTTTGTGTTTAAGTTTTTGATTTAAGTTTTTGTAAGTCTATATCTCTTGACCATGTTGATTGATCGAGTTGATACTTTGCATGTTGGTAGATATTGGTCTGAAGTTTTATGCAGTACCATCATGACCTACCCTGGGTGACCTTGAGGTCAAGGTCACAGACTTAGAAATTTTGTGTTAAATTTTTTGGTTAAAGTCTAAATCTCTTGAACATGTTGATGGATAAAGTTGACACTTGCATGTTGATAGATATTGGTCTCGGGTTTTATGCTGTACATCACAACTCACCTGGATGACCTTGAGGTCAGGGTCACGGACTTGGAAGTTTTGTGTTTAAGTTTTCGTTAATGTTTTTATAAGTCTATATCTCTTGAACATGTAGACTGATCAAGTTGATACTTTGCATTGGTCTGAAGTTTTATGTTGTACCATCATGACCCACCTGAGTGACCTTGAGGTCAAGGTCATGGGTCATAGATTTTAACAGATGTAGTGACAAAGCACAAGTCAGGCGAGCTACGCTGTCCTGTGACAGCTCTTATTAGTTATAATTCTATATAAAGCCATGGGCATTTTACCAAAAGCCTATACATATATGAAACTTCTACTGAAACATTTTGAGAAATACTGAATATGCAACCATTTAAATAGAAGTGCAGCCTAGCTTTAGATTTAACATTTTCACTTTAAATTTACAGAAGAAAATTTAATATTTATACCCCCAGCATTTATGCCGACAGCTATATAGTTTTCGCTTTTCTGTTAGTATTTTAGCTAGTTAGTTTGTTTCTTCGTTCGTAATTCCGGAACGTTCGTAGAATTTATGTCAAAGTTTTGGTTTAAGTTTCTCTAGGGTTGTATATCTCATGAAATGATGGTCAGAAACTTTTCATATTTGGACCATAGGTACTCTATAGGGTGTGCTTTATTTCCATGAGTTCGGATCCCAGAGCCCATTCCTGGGGGTGTGGCCGGATGTCAGAATCTAGGTCACCTTTGTTTACAATGTTAATGTTTCTTCTCTAAGCCCATTTCTTAACAAACAATCATAGGGATGTAGTCTTATTTAGTTCATAATACGCGATAGGGTTTGCTTTCACATTCAATGTCACCAAATCCTGGGTACCATCCCCAAGGGTGGGGCTAGAGGTCAAAATCTAGGACACATTAATAATATGATAGATATCATGATAAATCTTTCTGTAAGTCTATTTGACAGCCACTAAGTCTTGTCAAAAGCATTCATACTTAGACCATAGGTACCGTGTAAGGTTCAGACGCTACCAGCCGGGGGTATATGTGCCTCTCAAGGCACTTTTTCTAGTTGAAAAATTAATTACGTTTATGCAAGGCCGTCGTCGGCGGTCTGGCCGGTCCGGCCATGGCCGGACCACTTTTTTGGCCGAAAATGGTTTCGGCCGGACCACAATTTTCGATTATTCGGTCGAAAATGTGTTAGCCTTTTCGACTTTTTTGAAGTGTCATGGTCCAATTGATATTAAGCGTACCTGGTCAATCTGCTCGAGGGTGTGAAAGACTGTCGTTATAAAAACAATTATGAAAATGACACCTGTGTTAAAGACAGGTATTGTCATTATTGGATTGTGACGGATTATCGTGCATCAGAGTGTTCATAGTGAATAAAACCGATTCTCTGTGATCTTAAACAATTTAAAAAAGTGAAGAGCAGTAGGGCTATTTCACAGTTGAAAATACTATGTTAAACATAATTTCACAATAACCCAATCACTGTTTATAATTATGTCATTAAATATTATCAAACAACATGGCGAAAAATCGTTTACGTATAAAATTTTCGTAAACATTATATTTTCTTCATATTCCAAAATTTGTTAAAACGTGCATGTTATTCTTCCATCATGGATATACCGCCGATTCCTAATCAACCGACGTCTTTCATATTCCCTCAGCATTCCTTCGGCAAGGCAAATCCTGTGAAAAGGAGCTTTCAGGCTTCATGGTTTTCGACCAGGACATGGTTTCATCATAATGAAACCTATAAAATCAGCAGCGCTTCAAGGGCAAAATTTGTCCCAAAGTGCCTTAAAATCGTCTGTACGGACGTCCGGAAATATAAAAGGCCTAGGGAATTTAAGGCCTGATTTCGGCCTCATCTGTTGATAAAAAACTGAATTTTGAGGTGGAACGTATTGCAAATAGCAAGTATAGGTCCCTGCTTATAATCCCTAGCACAACTATCACATTCAAATTACACACGTTGCCATGGCAACGCTCCGAAAAGCATAGAAATACCACTTTTTGCAATGTTGGGTCTATTTTTCACCATTCAACATCATTTTCAACTACCGGCCCACGCGACGAACAATTTCTTATTGTGATCTAATTATGAAGTATCATCCAGAGAAATTGTATGCAAAGTAGCATTTTGTTCGGAGTGTGGGCTGGCACTTAAAAATTAAAAAATGTGTTCAGAAATGGTCAAAATAGACCAAAAAGTACAGAATGTGCTCTATCTATGGTTCTTCTGGGCGTTGCCATGGCAATGCTTGTAGGATAAATGAAGTATTTTTTCTTGTCTTTAATAGAGGAGACATATGGCTGTTTTAAGCAATATTTTTCTCACCTAAATTCCAAAATTTAATTTTTAGCAAAATCTGAGGCCAAAATCAGGCTTTAAATGCCCTAGTCCTTTTCTCGGGGGAGATCCCCCGAACCCCCCTTACGAGAGGGGAAATGCCCACTCTCGTGCTCTCCCCCAACTCGTGCCATCGGCACTCGTAAAACGTCTTTGATATTTCATGGCCGGACCACTTTTCAAAAGCCGACGACGGCCCTGTTATGTCTTAAAATGAGCTGCGTCATGAGAAAACCAACATTTTACATATGCAAAAACAAAGGAGTAGATCAACTTCGCAGTTACTGGGAAGCTGATCTGCACCTTTGTTTTTGCTACACAAATAATACAATTCCGCTTTTTTTATAATTCGAAATTTCCCACCTCATGTCATCTTCTGTTCATATACAGCTCTGTTTTTGTTGTATCTGTTTAGAAACCACATTGATGGTTTTCTCATTGGATGGCTAATATATATTGTATTTTCAGAGCGTAAACTACACAGCAGTGAAACCCCCCATAATATTTATATACAGAATTACAGCACAGCAACAGCAACCTGTATAGCATTAAAGAAATGGTTATTCAGTGTTACGAAGGAATCATTATTGAATTCTGACGATGTTGCTCTCAATTTCTTATTCTGGCAGGTAAATGAACTGTGACACAAGGTCCCAACCAGATCCGACACAAACCGGCCTGTACAGTTTCAGAAAAAAGCTAGAAGCTTGAAATTTTAGATTAAAGAAGACCTAAAGAAGCCTCCATGGCATATTGGCTAATCTATGCACCTTTCAAACAGGGAGCTATGGGTTTGATCGCAGGCTTTTAAGTCTTCTGGGTAAGACTTTAAACTGAGGTCCCTTCTTCAAATGATTTTAGCTGTTGGTGAGACATACAACACCAATTAAACAAGCAAGGAAGTATTAAGGGAATTGGATAGAAAATTCAATGATTCAATGATGCCTCCTAACATTTAGGAATATGCGGGTTTGGTTGTCTGTAAGACACATTCATTCATGGCGGCCTCTATGGTGGTGTGGATAAGGTCACTGATACAATCATTAGCACTTTATTATTTCAACACACAGCTCACCACTTTCGGTTAGAGTTTGCAGTTCTGGTTTCCATTTTTGTCCTGTCAATTCAGTTGATACAAGTTAAAATAACTTGAAAAAGATGTAGAATTGAATCTCATTCTCAAAATTTCATTTGGTTGTCATGTTCTAATGGTTTGACAACATAATCACTTAATACATGTACTTTGATTCATGCCTAGTTGAAAAATAATATGTTGTTCATAGTTGTAATATTGTTTATATTTTTGGTTGACAATTTATGCTATTTTTTTCACCATGTTAGTAATTAATTAACCGTTGGAAATTAATATGCAGAATTTTATAAAAAGTGATATTTGTATAACCATTATAATGGGACTCTGTGTGTATGTATTGTTTATCTTAGGCTGTTGAAGAAGTAAACCGAGGTCAGATAAAAACAGACGATAAAATGTATGAATTGAAGTCATTGCAAGAACAGAACAAAAAGATAGAGGTAGGAAATAGGGGGAAAAGAGCAAAAGTAGGCAGTGATCAGGAAATGGCGCAATCAGAAAGAAATTCCCACTCCAAAAACCGAGATGGGAAAAACTAAATTGACAATCAGTTACATAGTAAGATAACAGACCATAAGCAGAGTGAGCAACTGTATTTCACCATTATGAAAACTTGTCCATGAAACATACAGTGATTTGTATGGTTGTAAAAATGAAAATATTCTCTTGAAAAAAAAATAAAAAGCTCTAAAACTGAGATTTTTGGTACAAGTTAGAATTGCCTCAGCAAGTTTGCTCTAAATCTGAGATTTTTGGTACATGGTTGAATGGCCTTATAATGGTGAAAGAGACCAAGAAACCTACCTATGGTTGGTTTGCACAGGAACAGTGTAGTTAGGAATATTAATCATTCTAGCACAACTTAAACCTTAAACTGTGGATGTATATTGGCAAAACAAAGCAATTTAAGTCAGTAGATATGAATCATTCCATTTCAGTATGTGAAAGCTGTACGGCATCTGGATGGTTACTGTGAAGTCTCATTCCCTCATTGTCCCTGTGACTCACGGAAAGACGGTCATGTGATAGCTATTGTGGGCAAAACTTGTTTCAAATTACAAGCCTGTAAAACAGACGGTTCAGTTGAGGTTGGTATTGGGGGTGTGGGGTGGGAATTAATTTTCTTAGCCTTTAGAAAAGTTCGAGCCACATATAGAGAAAACCAGATTTTTGCCTATGTGAAAACAAAGGCCCAAATCAGCTTTGCAGTAACTGTACAGCTGATCTGCGCATTTGTTTTTGCTACGCAGATACTTCAATTCCTCTTCTTATTGAGTCCGAAATTTCAAGCTTCATGCCGTTTCCTGAGGCTGTACAGGCTGGCTTGTGTCGGACCTGTTGGGAAAACCCAAAGATTGGTAATCTTGTGTTGCTGCATGCAGCTTATTGCCTCTATGTCATTATGTCTACAGAGGTTCAGACTGTTTGAAAAGCAACAAGAAAGCCAGATAAAGGGAATATCTGATGATAATTGAGCCGTGACACGAGAAAACCAGTATTTAGGGTTTCAGACAAACTAGCCTGTGGAGTCAGAGGAGATGGCTAGAAACTTGAAATTTCGAATTAAGGAAGAAGAGGAATTGTACTATCCGAGTAGCGAAAACAAAGGCGCTGGTCAGCTGTGCAGTTTCTGCACAGCTGATCAGCGCCTTTGTTTTCTCATAGGCAAAAACCCGGTTTTCTCATGATGTGACTCAGTTGATGATAATTAAGGGATTAGTTTACTCAGTTTATAAAACCATATATTGTGGGTGCTACTTAGAATCACCTCAGCAATTCTAATGAGCACCGCCAACATAGAGGTTTATGAAGAACTAACAAAAATTATCTATCAACTGTTGCCAATCAACCTTTATCAGTAAAAACAGAATTTCAAGTTGAAATCACTTTCTATGCATTGAATACATGTATGTATGCTCTTATGATCAATATAAAATAGCAGAGTTAAGGTTAAAAAGAACTGTTATTTTGTCAAAAAGCCCTTTTAGGGCATCAAAGTTTCTATTTGCATATTTCCAATGTGTCGGTTGTATTTTAAACAAGTATCAGACAACCAATTTCATGTTTTAAATCTCAAGCGATAGAGTTCTAATGGAGAGACATCAAGGCCTGACATTTAAGAGGAGGGCAAGTCCTCACATGAATGAAAAATTGTTGACAGGGATGTTAAACTACAAACGATATCAAAACTGTTCAGTCTCACAATTATTTCAGCCGCCACATGTGAAAACCAACAATTTGCATATGCGAAAACAAAGGCGCAGATCAGCTTCGCGGTTACGCCGCCAGGCTGATCAGCGCTTTTGTTTTTGCTACACAAATAGTACAATCCCTCTACTTCCTAAATATGAAATTTCATGCTTCTAGCTGTCTTCTGTTACTGTGCAGCCTGATTTGTGTCCGACCTGTTCGGAAACCACAACGTTGGTTTTCCCACGAGGCAGCTCATTTTGAAATTTCAGTCTCAAGTGATAGAGTTCCAGTGGAGTGACATTAAGGCCTATGATGTAGAGGAAGAGGGCATGTCCTTCGCCTTTGAGTACAACAGACCGGGCAAGAAACCCAGGATGGTACAGATACTTACACAATATGTAAGTCATACCCCTCTCTTACATTTGAGCCTTGATGAGAGAAAAACAGTCATCAGGGTGTCAAACCAGCTCCGACACAAGCATTCTGTACAGTCACAGAACAATTTTAGAACCTTGAATAGGGATTGTACTGACTTTGTAGTGAAAACAAAGGCACTCATCAGCAGTGCAGATACTACGCCATCTTATCTGTTCCCAGTGCTGGTTTGAGCCCCAAATGTATCACGTGAGATAGGCAAAGTTCTGCTTAAGGGTGTGTCAGGTGTTTTTAACTGGGCTACTCCCATTTTTGCTCCACTTCCAGATTGGGTATGTCTCATTATGAGTGGAATATTCTTGAAAGGAAGATAAAGTATCTAAAACTATGTAATACAGTGGGTCACTTCTGACAGTAAAATAATCGTTCTATGGGAATATTTTTATGAATATTTGCTGTATAAAATGACGTTTTGTCAAAGATCTGCATAATATTGTGCAAAAATAAAAACACCTTTGATCCCTTTGTGTTCACTTTATATTAGTTATTCTCTAAGCCTGTAATACCAATCATCTATCCATTTTTTATCGCACCTGCTTATAGCAGGGTGCGGTCTAAGAGTAAAAATTTCCGTCCGTTCGAAGTTTAGTTTTCTCTGAGCATTGGAAACCGTAACATACTCGTTAAGCACACATCTTGACCCCGATGTCCTTGACCTATATTTCACAGTCCATTGACTTTGTTGATTTTTATGTCCAAATTTGGTTTTCTCTGCAACAGTGATTGCTTGCATAGTAATTGTCCCTGACATACCCTTCAAGCACGCACCTTGACCCGGTGCCCTTGACCTATATTTCACGGTCCATTGACTTTGTTAATTTTTAGGTCAAAGTTTGGTTTTCTCTGCACCTAATTAGGTACTGTGAATGTGAAACCTCGCTTAGTAATTGTCATTGACATACCTTTCAGAACACACCTTGACCTGGTGCCCTCGACCTGTATTTCTCATTTTTAGTTATTTTGCCCGGTGCAGGTGCGATATCGACCTCGGCAGCATTCTTGTATGATTACACAGCCTAGTTTGTATCTTGTTGGAAACCCTGAATACAAGATTTTCTTGTGTTATTGATGTGTTTCTCTCTATTCTTCAGTATTCCTTCATGAAAGAATGCTTTGACAAAATCTATGAAGAAATTGAATGGGAGAAAGAGGTAAGACTTGTTGGTCTTTATTACAAAAACAAGACCATGAAAAGTATACACTCCTTTTATTCCTTTTATATAGTTAAATTGGGGTGCCTGTGCATGGGTAAACAATTTTTCTTAAATGAGATCCAAAATACAGATTGTGGGTACCTGTTAGAACGGCCTCGCTACCCAAAATCTATGTTTTGGAACAAAAATGAAAAAAGCAACACCTTTACCCCCAGCTGCACACCCCAGGTCCAGGGGTCCAGTTACTGGGCTCTACGGCGAATAATGTTGCCGAAAGTTGTGAGATTTCGCCTTATTTAACCTCGAAAGAGAAGTCGACTTCACCCTGTTTTTTCAGATTTCAAAAATTTACTTTCGATTTTGATCACAGTGATTCACTTGTTCGACACGTTACACTAATTAGCTCACTTGTTCACTAATTCACTTGTTCACTTAACTGCACATAATACTCGAAAGAGGTGCTGCAGTATGAAAAGATAGATTGTTTAGAGCTCTTGAATAACGCCAGTTTTCGCCTCTTGGTTGCCCACGGTGACACAGCTGATTGTCAAGTAACAGATTACCCTATGCAATTATCGGATAATTGCCTTAATAATCAACACATGCACCTTTAATTATAAATTTCACGCCGACATGTATACAAGTGTCAGCCGATTCGTCACCAATGCTGATTGGCTAATTAGTGTCACGTGTCGAAAGCACCTTTGACAAGGGGTGGTTCAGGGGGCGGAGTCATAAATTATTGATAAGAAGACACACTACTGTGATTTAATAAATGCAAATTATCTCCTGTTAGCCTTTGAACCAGACTTTGGGAGAATCAGTCGCCGTGAAACTGTTTTGTTTTTATGAGCAAAATATGTTACAACTATCTATTAGCTGCATTTTTAACATTCAATAGGCCTGTAATTGTGTTTCCTTACAAAAATCCTGATTCAAATGCATTTTCCAGGCTTAAATTGCCAAAGAAACGCTGTATTTTTACGTTGAATTTTTGGCTGCCAAACGCTGTATCTACATGTATTGTTGTATATATTATCCTCCTTAAGTGGCACACCTCAAACTGGAGTCTTCTCCTTATATACTTAATCACAGGGACAAGTATGATAATAATGCCTCACCCATCACTATTTTTACACTCAACTCAAAGATGTTGACCCCTCTCTCTCCTGTTCCCACCACACCCCTCCCCTACACTCCCCCCCCCCCTCCCAAAAAAATTTTTTTTTCTTTTTTTATGATTTAATGGGCTACAAGAAAAAACAAAACTGATATAAATGTAACTTGGGCCACTGGAACTTAATTAAATCTTAGGAAGTGAGTGTCCAACACTGAAAGGGGCCATTGATTTTTATCGATGAGTAGTCAAAGTCACTTCTCTCTGATGTCTCAAACTTCTCCCTGTTTTGGCTGGAAGGAGAAGTCACTTCTCCCTGCTGTCATGGGCCAGCAGGACCCCTGCAGGTCTACATAAAAGTGGGGTGTAAGGGAATATACATGGACTTGTAATCCTGGGCCCACTTGTTCCAAATTAACGACATCATTAGTTAACGATTCATTAAAACTTTAAATATGAATATTACAAATACACTGTTATTTTTTTGTTGATAAAACGTGAAAATCCTTTGCAGTGCATTAACTTAACAAGTTGAGGTCTTAATAATGATGTTAAGCTAACAAAGTTTTAAACAACTGGCCCCTGATGTTAAGTGAAGTTGAGAAAGGTTTGAAAAGGATGGTTGGTTGTAGTGATGTTTACATCCCACTCATCTAAGGTCACATGGAGAAGGGACGTCTGCTTAAAGTTTCATGCAACAGACTGTAAAGCCCAGGATCTTACTCAAAGGCCCTGGCTTACAAGGCAAGTGGCTTAACCAGTACACCATGGAGGTTTCTAGGTTTGAAAAGGTTATTGTAGTAAGTTGAGAGCCAACATTGTTGATTTGGTAATTGGCATATATCCTTGTATAGAACTTCGGTGTACATGGGTAAACAGGTTTTTTTATTTCTGCTTCAAAACATAGATCGTGGGTACTTGCTTGAACCGCCTTGCTATCATGTACCCACAATCTAGGTTGTTAGCAAAAATGAAAATAAATATAAAAAATGTCAACTGAAAATTTTTCAATTTTGACAGCTTCAGAAAAGAAAAATCTGTAGATTGCATGGGCGTGTTTTCTTAATGAATATTTTCATTTTTTCAGGAGGGTCTAGATGTTTGATGCCCTGCTATTGTCTACATTCTCTGATACTTCAGACATATCCCACCTAGGAGGAAGAACAACATACCGACCATTATGCCACCTATCTGTGTTTGCTATACATGGGGAGTTAAGGGATTTCTATGCCAAATTAGACAATATTGAAAGAAAAGAAGAAAACAACGAGGGTGTAATTTTCTATCAAGGCGAGAAATTGCTGTATCAGCAAATGAGCCGCGTTATGAGAAAACAATGTGGTATTCGAACAGGTCCGATACAAACCGAGCTGAGCGGCCCCCATGGCCGAGTGGTTAAGAGCGCCGTTTCTTAATCACTCGATCATCTCACCGCTGTGTCTGGTCCAGGTTCAAGCCCCGCACTGGCCACATTTGAGACAAGCCAAGTTCTGCTTGCGAGTGTGCCAGGTGGTTTTTCTCGGGGCTCTCCCGTTTTCGCCCACCTACTGATTGGCCCGTCTCATATGAGCTGAAATAATCTTGAAAGGGATGTAAAACTGACTTAAAAAAAAAGAAAAAAAAACAAAAAAAAACGAGCTGTACAAGCACAGATGGCTAGAGGCTGGAAATTTTGGATATAGAAAGTAGAAGAATTGTACTAACCGTGTTGCGAAACAAAGGCGCTGATCAGCTTCGCGGTTACTGCGAAGCTGATCTGCGTCTTTGTTTTCGCATATGCAGATTGTTGGTTTTCTCATGATGTGGCTCAAATGCTATAAATGTTTTATTGCAGCATTTCAAAGTTTCTTAAGTCCCAACCCTGTTTCAAGGGGCCTTACTTAGCTCCCAAGAGTTTATTATTTTCTTTTCCTTTGCGTCCCTGCTGCTCTCTTGTAAGGGGAAAATATGGATAGGTGCATAATATACACGCCCGGTGCATAGAATGGAGCCTCATCATGAAAAATCCTGATTTCATATATCCTGCTTTGGTGTCACAGAAACCAGTCTGAAACCAGTTCAGAGATTAGTTAGAGCCTGGGCAATTTATGCTTGTTATTTTACTATCTGATTTACAGAACAGAAGCTACAAATCAGTTTGTACAGATATGCTCAGGCTGATCTGGACCATGGCTGTACTGTTAAAAGCCTGGCGTCCTATATATGGGACCTAGGCAAACAGTATAGCCCCAGATGGGACGCCGCAGAATGCGGCATCCCATCTGGGGCTATTCTGTTTGCTAAGAGAAATTTCATCGAAAGATTGTGTAAAATTTTAAAATCACACTTGAAGTCCCTAAAAAGAAAGTGGACTCACCCAAATGATAATGATGGTTGAATCCATTCGTCAAAAATGGATTAAAGCAGGTTTTTATCATGATGGGGCTCAAAATGTAGTTGCTGGATTCCTGGAATAGTATTTTTCAGACTTATAGCAATGTTTTTATTTGAGATGTATCATGAGAAAACCAACAATGTGGTTTCCGAACACTTCTGACACAAATCAGGCTGTACAGTTACAGAAGCAGGCTAGAAGCTTGAAATTTCGGATTTAGAAAGAAGAGTAAGTGTACTTTCAGTGTAGGGAAAACAAAGGTGTGATCAGCTTCGCATATGCAGACTGTTGGTTTTCTAATGAGGCGGCTCATTTGTTAGAAAGTTTAGTGTTATGGTTAGGTCTGAGACTTAAGAGTGTCTGAATAGGAGTAGCATAGATTGTCTCTGTTAATAATTCCTCAATACAGTTAAGAAATCTGTCTCCAGGGTCTAGCCCGATTTGATGAACCTGTTCTCATTGTCACTCAAAACGGCATGAAAATTTAGCCAACATGGACATTAAAATGATGACAGTTTACAAGAATGCTTAAAATATTGAAGTCAGTGTTTTGTTGGGTGTGTGTGGGGTGGTGGGGGGGGGGGTCATAATTTGTTGATTTTTTTTAACATTTTTGAGCCTCATGCTCAGTAAATTTAGCAATTTACACCATATGTGAACAAAAAAAAAAATGATAATCTTGTGCACATACAACTGACAAGCTCAAGCTGAATATCAACTTTGTTGATCAAAATTGTAGAATAAGATAATAAATAATTAATAATTGTAGATAAAAAAAAAGCCATTCCATAAGAGAACCAATAATATGCATAGGCGAAAAACAGAGACGCATATCAGCTGTGCAGTTACAGTAACTGCAAAGCTGATCAGCGTCTTTGTTTTTGCTCAGTAGATAATACAATTCCTCTTCTTTCTGAATCTGAAATTTCAAGATTCTAACTATTTTTAGTTACTGTACAGCCTTGTTTGTGTCAGATATGATGGGAAACCCAGATTGCCGGTTTTATCACACAACAGCTCACTTGTACATTTCATAGCATGGATCATATGTCATCTATCATGTGAGAAGTCCAACTTTCTCATCCTTATGCTATTATTTTTTCTTGTGGTTATTTTTAGCTTGATATTATGTTACTTCATTAGCAACAGGGTAGCTTGTCAAGGTCTTCCCAGAGATTGGTGCAAAATCATGTTGATTATCGACAGGAAAAAGGAACCCAGGGTCTACACTGTTTTACACAGCATATATATTACAAGAAAGTGCTTATTGTATGATGGGATAGGGCACTATGTGAGAGTGGGCACTATGTGTCCAAAACCTATTACAGGCATGATAAAGCCCTAGATTAACCTGTTTATGATGAATGAACTTTCCCATGGTTATCATTTGGGTGAGTCCACTGTCATTTTTAGGGGCATCAGGAGTGACTGAATTTTTATTCAATTTTTCTGTAAAATTCTTCTAAGTAAACAGAATAGCCCCATATGGGAGGCCACAGGTTATACTGTTAGCCTATGTCCCATAATAAGGCGCTAGGGTTAATTTTTGTGTCAGAGCATTCCTGTTTGGTGATTGTAGTTTCATATCAATATCAATATATAATTTCAAAGTATATAAAGAACAACCTTGCTCATCACTTTTGATATTTTGTGACATTTTTTAAAAGATGGAAATTCCAGTATTGAGGTTGTATGGGGTAATGAAATACATATACAGACATACCGGTATTCAAACAGTGTATCCCCAGATGTGACACGGCCGGCGCGACATCCAATTTCATGGTGCTATTCTGTTTGCTTAGGGGAATTTCATCAATCTATGTAAAAGGAATCAAACAAATGAGCCACCTCGTGGGAAAACCAATAATGTGGTTTCCGAACAGGTCCGACACAAATCAGGCTGTATAGTCACAGAAGCAGGCTAGATGCTTGACATTTCGGATTTAAGTAGAAGAGGAATTGTACTATCCGTTTATCGAAAACAAAGGCGCTGATCAGCTTCCCGGTTAGTGCGAAACTGATCTGCGCCTTTGTTTTCGCCTATGCAGATTGTTGGTTTTCCCATGGGGCGGCTCAAATGATAATGGACAGGTCCATTCATCACAAATGGGTTGATATCAGTCAGTCAATATGATTAAGAATAGTCCGCTTTTGTCGCAGGATCACACCTATTACCAACAATCACCAAGATTATTTTATTCAGTGATTATTTGTATGTCTGTATAAGTTTTTTTTTTCTGTAGTTATAGAATTTCCTTCAAAACATTGTCTCATAAATGAGTCGTCACTAAAGAAAACCAGCAATATGCATAGTCAAAAACAAAGCTGCAGATCAGCTGTGCAGTCCTTTGATTTCGCCCCATAGAAGTCTTTGTTTTAGATTATGCCAAATTCCCATATTTCTTGAGACACAGTTCATATATATCATCAGCTCATAGCTTTAAGCTGCCTCCATACCTTTGTTGTGATCAATATGTTGTCTCATAGAGGAAGTAAAAATATTGCATCTTTTGGATATCGAAGGTTTCTGCACGGGTGTTTGTAATTTCAAATGAGCTGCCTCATGGGAACACCAACAATTTGCATATGCGAAAACAAAGGTGCAGATCAGCTTCGCGGTAACCGCGAAGCTGATCAGCGCCTTTGTTTTCGCTACTCAGATAGTGCAATTCCTCCAAAATTTCAAGCTTCTAGCCATCTTCTGTGACGGTACAGGCCGGTTTGTGTTGGACCTGGTCGGAAACCACATTGTTGGTTTTCCCACGAGGCGGCTCAAATATTAATTTAAATATTAATAAATCAGTGAACACACTGGATATCCAGAGACAACCAATGAATCAATGCAACTGAGAACAGTGTATGTTGAACTTACCATGTATCAGGTATTTAATCCTTATGGTCACTTAGTGATTTCATCTGTATCACTGGTTGTTTCATTGTCTCTGGGTTGTATGATGGATACAGTTAGAGGTCATGCCAAGTATCTGTCTGTAAATTTCATCAATTTTGATAACTGAGGCTTCGCATGAGAACACCAACAATTTGGGTTTCCGACCAGGTCCGGCACAAATCAGACTGTACAGCCACAGAAGCAGGCTAGAAACTTGAAATTTTAGATATAGGAAGAACTGTACTATCTGTGTAGTGAAAACAAAGACGCTGATCAGCTGTGCAGTTACTGCACAGCTGATCTGCACCTTTATATTCGCATATGCAGATTGTTGGTTTTCTTTTGCAGCCGCTCAACTTTCATTAATTTCACATTCAACTTCCTGTCAGACTTGTGTCAAACATGCATTAATTGAACCGCCTCCATCAGCATTTTAGTCCATGTTTGAACACAAATGAACCACTGCATGGGAAAACCAACAATCTGCATATGCGAAAAACAAAGACGCAGATCAGCTTCGCAGTAACTGCAAAGCTGATCAGCGCCTTTGTTTTCGCTACACAGATAGTAAAAACCCTCTTCTTTTTAAATCCAAAATTTCAAGCTTCTAGCTTGCTTATGTGACTGTACAGGTCGGTTTGTGTGTGTGTCTGAAGCCCAAATTGTTGGTTTTCTCATGTGAAGGCTCAGATGCAATTGTAAAGCCACACAAATTCGCTTGAAACTTGAACCTTATGCTGCGGATCAAGTGGGCAGTTACTGCTCAGCTGATCTGCTGCTTTAACATTTTTACTTTGTTTTCAATTGACTTTGTTTTGAATTGCTTTATATGTAGAGGTTTTAAAGTCACATAGTAATGAGGCAATTGGTAGATATAGTTGATAGTCTATGCCTGTTGTTAGATAGCGGTCTTCATCCCAACCCACTTGAGTGACCTTGAGGTCAAGGTCATGGACTTTGAAATTAGAGTTTTAGTTCCGTAGCATGATTCAGGCAAGCTGTTCTGTCCTATGACAGCTATCATTAACTAAATGCAGTTTGTTGTTTGTTGAATAGACATCTTCAGTGCTATTTAAAGTAATGCTGTTATGTATGAAGTGTTGTATTAGCTTTGTCACAAGAAAACATGTTTTTGCCATTGCCAGCCCAGTTATACACAAACTAGACTGTATAGCCAAAATGAAAGCCTGGGGATTTAACCTTATGGAAATGGAAAGAATGAGATAGTTCCTTCCATGTAGTCAAAATGAAGATGTTACATCTGTGCTATAAGCAAAAAGGAGGCTTTCTTGTGACGAGGCTCATAAACTATTTTGTGCAATTCAATATATGAGCCACCACATGGGAAAACCAACAATCTGCATTGGCGAAAACAAAGGCGCAGATCAGCTTCGCGGTGACCGCGAAGCTGATCAGCGCCTTTTTTTTCGCTACTCGGATAGTACAATTCCTCCTCTACTTACCTCCAAAATTTCAAGCGTCTAGCCTGCTTATGTAGCTGCAAATGTACAGGCTGGTTTGTGTCAGACCTGTTCGGAAACCACATTGTTGGTTTTCCCACGAGGTGGCTCAAATGTTAACGTGTTGAGGTGTCAATTTTTACATTTTGTACATATGGACATTACCGCACACAGCATTTTGAATTCTCGTTCTTGTATGTTGACATAAAACGAACTGCATCATGAGAAAACCAACAATGTGGTTTCAGAACAGGTCCGACACAAACGGAGCTGTACAAGCACAGAAGATGGCTAGTGGCAGGTAATTTTGGATTTAGAAATTAGAGGCTTTGTACGCAGTTACTGCAAAGCTGATCTGCAGTTGTTTTTGCATACTCAGAATGTAGGTTTTCTCATGACACAGCTCAAATGTACCTCTGTACTTAACAAGTCTGAAATATTTCAAATTCTTTATATGTGTTTGAAGAGTCTGGGCCCAGTTTCAAGCAATTTTATTGTCCTAAATAAAGTCTCCAACAATGTCAACACCTTTAGGACAAAAATTTGTCCTAAATACTTTGATGAAATTGGACTCTGGTGGTGGAAGCTGAGGACAGACTTTGTCATGACATGGCTCATTTGGTGAAAAGGGATGATTTTTATATGTTGTATGCTACATGTATATCTTTTCTTTAAACTAGAAAGAAATTCATAATTTGTGCACAAGTTAAAATTAGTTATAAAGTGTACATGAGTACACACAATACATATACATGAGTACACACAATACATGTATATGAGTACACACATTATATGTACATGTACTCATCTTGTAACCTAGCGCACTATATGGAGATTAGATGGACAAAAATAGCAAAATCCTGATGCTTTAAGTATCTTAAAGCAACTTATATGAGCCACTGGATTAGAAAACCAACAATCTGCATATGCAAAAACAAAATCACGGATCAGCTTCGCAGTTACTGTGCCTTTGTTTTTGCTACACGGATAGTACTATTCCTATACTGATACAAGATACTGGCTTTCTTCTGTGACTATACAGGCTGGTTTGTGTGGGAGCTGGTCGGAAACCCAGAAGTTTAGTTTTCTTACAACATGGCTCAAAAAGTAATGCCCTGATGCTTTTAGTGCATGTATCTTACAGCAACATATACATCTACAGTCTTGAAACTTGATCTTACAACCAAGTATGAGGTTTAGGTCAGGTCGGCTATCAATATGTAACATTTCTTTTATCTACATTTTTACCAAAATCTCCCAAATGCTCAAGGGGAGCATAATGGCCTAGTGGCTAAGGCGTGTTGGTCTGAATCAAGAGGTCCTGCGTTGGAACCACACTTGCACCGGGTTGGTGTCCTTGAGCAAGACACATGAAATCCCCATGGAACTGGTTTAACTAAGGAAGCAGTGGCTCCGTCCTGATATGACTGAAAAAAAAATCACAGAAATGTCAACCTCAATACAAACTAATAAATGGAATCAGGATCCCCAGGTCCATTGAGGTCAGCCATCAAATTTATTTCTGTGACCATTCTGTACTTCAAAAAGATCAGTTGGCAGTTGCTGGTATTATTGGTGTGCACCTAGGACTGGTCAACACACACAATGGAATATGCACAATAACACTGTGGTTATGTCAACCCACATCGTCATGGAAGAGCTTTGATCAGTGTTTCTGAGAAACCATAATAATGAGCCGCATCATGAGAAAACTAACATTTTGCATATACGACAATAAAGGCGCAGATCAGCTTTGCAGTAACTGGGAAGCTGATCAGCGCCTTTGTTTTTGCTACGCAGACAGTACAATTCCTCTTCCTTCTAAATCCAAAATTTCCAGCCTCGACCCTTCTCCTGTGCTTGTTCAGCTCGGTTTGTGTCGCACCTGTTTGGATACCACATTTTTGGTTTTGTCATGATGTGGCTCATATACACAACTAGAAACCACAAGTAGGGTTTGATTTGGGTGGGTTGGACTCTTAATCACAATGATGTGTTAGCAGGATGTACAAATAATGCTGTAAATTTTTGTGGTGGCCATATTTAGGATGTGATGCGAGAAAACCGGTCTTTTGGGTTTGACCAGGTACGACACAAACCCGCCTGTACACTCTCAGAAGGCCTGAAGCTTGAAATTTCAGACAGACAGAAAGTAGAGGAATTGTACTATCTGTGAAGCAAAAACAAAGACGCTGATCAGCTGTGTAGCTACAGCACAGATATGCGCTTTTGTTTTTGCATAATTATTTAAAAAGCCCGTTTTCTCACAACATAGCTCATTTTATTCTTGTTATTGTTGTGGTATAGTTTTGCCTGGTATGTCTTGTATATATTGTTAAGACTATTATATATTACATTTTAATCCATTTTTCCCTCAGTCATGTTACAGTTATTCAATTCTGAATCATTCAGTATACACGAAACATTAAATATTGAAAGAACTTAACTTTGTTTTTCTTTGATAATGTAACAGGTGAAAAGATGCTCATCACCATTTGCCTCGGCTGTGGATTGAACCAGAACCTCTTGAGTGGTAATCCAACATTCTGCCATGTTGATGTAAAGCAGGGCCCAGTTGTTCAAAAATTTGTTAGCTTAACGCTGTCATGAAGCCCTCAATTTGTTAATTATCAAATACACTTATTTTTTGTTGATAAAATGTGAGAATCCTTTTGCATGCAAAGGATTCTCACATTTTATCAACAAAAAATAACAGTGTATTTGTAATATTCATCTTTGGTATTTTAACGAATCGTTAACTAACGACGTCATTAATTTTGACGTCATTAATTTTGAGCCCTGCAAGGCAGTACAAGGGTGTATTGTATCTAGCACTATTACAACAAACAGCATGTACAATTGCACAATCTTTATGCTTTCTATACTTACTTCTATAGATGGGTGCAGCATTTGTGCGAATAGCGGCACTATAATGATTTACTATTCATTTGTATTTGCGAGATCCTTGGGCAAGTGTTACTAAGGGCAAAGCTGAAGTTTTTAACGACCAAATCATGTGATCACTTTTAATGCATAAATTCATCTTCCTCAAAGTCGAGAAATGTTGCCATATTATTTTTATGCCTGTAAAGCATCAAATGAAACCAAGTGTGCAACTGACCTCTGCCCCAAGAAGACCTAAATTTGCCAGTTTCTGTGCATATACAGAACAGCTTTTTCATTGCATTGCCGATGTAGTGTTTTCATATAGCATGGCCTGGACTACCTATATACTGTTGAAGACAAATGAGCCGCCACATGGGAAAACCAACAATCTGCATAGGCGAAAACAAAGGCGCAGATCAGCTTCGCGGTAACTGCGAAGCTGATCAGCGCCTTTGTTTTCGCTACTTGGATAGTACAATTCCTCTTCTACTTAACTCCGAAATTTCAAGCTTCTAGCTCTTTTCTGTGCTTGTACAGGCCGGTTTGTGTCGGACCTGTTCGGAAACCACATTGTTGGTTTTCCCACGAGGCGGCTCAAATTTTGCTGCAATCACCAAAACATTTTCAGTTCAATGCCTTATACTATGAGTTTCAGCCTGATATCAAGGGAAACTGATTTTTTTAAATTTGGTGGTGATTGTAAATGACAATACAATGTTCTTCAGTTTCATTTTTGTTTATTTTGATATAGACTTTACAAACTACATAATAAAAATATTAAATCAACAACAGATTCAAATATTTCATTTCAAAAACAGTAAATACACCAAAAAATATGGCAGTTCAACTTCCATTTACACAGAAACTAAAGAGTATTACTTAATGGCTTACTCATTATGAAAACTTGCCCATGCAACAAACAGATTTTTGAGCTTTAAAAATTGAAAATTTTCAGCTGAAAAATTTTGATATTTTTCTTATTTTTGCTCAAATCATAGATTGTGGGTACATGTAAGAATTGCCTCTGTGAGGTAGTTCTGACGTACCCACAATCTATGTTTTCGAGCAAAAGTAAGAAAAACAGGTATACCCCTGCATACCCTACTTTTGCTACTGTAGATCCGTAAATATTCACGAGAACTTAATTTTCACTGATATTTGCAAATTGGTTTTCTCGCAAATTCATAGTTATCGCTAGTAAAGAGTCACTATAAACTTTATAGAATAAATGGACACTCACTCGCGAATTCAAGCTAATAATTCGGAAAAAGAAAATTCGCGAAATAATAGTCACGTGAAAATTTTGGAATTTACAGTATATAAAAGTGGGGTTCAAGGGGGTATACATTACACCGACATGTTTTCCTGATGTTTAAAGTACTAGTCATTTGTATTATGGCTCTTACAGATCAACAAAGAACATCTACTTGTAAAGCAGGGAATCTCAAAAAATGACAAATACATGTTATATAATGACAGAAATGCTCCAACATACAGATTATTTTTTGTATTCTATGCCAATTTTGATATTGGTTGTGGATTCTGAATTACTGACCATTTTACTGTACAATTTACATAATCTGAGACTTAGGCACAACGCAGAGCATATCCATATTTATCTAACGAGAAATATGCCTACAAATGAGCCGCCTCATCAGAAAACCAACAATCTGCACATGCGAAAACAAAGACAAAGAAGGTGATCAGTGCCTTTGTTTACGCTACACAAATAGCACAATTCCTCTTCTACTTATATCCAAAATTTCAAGCTTCTACCCTTTTTCTGAGTGAGACTGTACAGGCCGGTTTGTGTCAGGCTCATTTGAAAATCACCTTGGTTTTCCCATGACAGGGTTCAAATGGCTCCAGTTGTTCAAAGTATTGCTGAACTAATAAGGTGGTCATATGCTGAACAACTGAAGAAAATGCCCACTTTAAACAACTGCATGTACGAGGGAAAATCCAAAATAATGTGTACTTTAATTGTTACTTCAACATACGTAGATAAATTTTCGAAAAAAACATATTGTGAAACATTCGTTTAACAAAATAAATTTAAACAATTGCACATTTCATAGGTACCACAAACGTGCCGTGCCATTTTAAAACCATGGTGACGCATAGGCAGTGCCCGCGAATATTCGGTTGTGTACTGTGTCATAATGTCTCGATAAAATGTAAAATATGCGCGCTAATCGCACCAAACTAAGTCTAATAGAAGCATGGTGTTGAGCTAATGTTTTGATAAAGTTTTAACTAATTTGAGTTATGCATTTTGGAAATATGAATATCAGAAGTACGCCTATTCAGTGCATTTAACATTAAAAACGTCGTCGCCCGATACGGCTTGAATCTACGAGATCACTAAACTTTCTGCGATTTTTGTAACCTCCAACACGAAAACCAAAACTAACTAAATGTAGACAAAACGGGAATGATTAATGAATAAATCAGTAGTGTAAAAATATTCCCGTTGTGATTCTGACGAAAAAACAGCATAACAAAGATGGAAAAATAAACAAAACGCGCGAAACTGTTGGCGCAATGCGCTGACCACGTGCAGACGGCTGACGATCAGGCAATTTGTGTAGCAACATGGAGTGTGAAATTGTTTCGAGTTTTGGACACTGAAGGGAAATGTTTGAATGCCGAAGCACAAATTCTTTTATCTATGATCAGGGTTGCCACGGTCAGGGAAAAAGTCTGGAAAATGAAATTTTTTCCAAGTCAGGGAATTTGGGTTTGAGTCAGGGAAATTTGAAAGAAGTGCAGGTCAGGGAAAAGTCAGGGAATTTCAAAATTTTCTCAAAAGTGATGGTCTTTGGCAATGTATCAATGTCTTAAAAGAATTTGAAACTCTTTTTCCATAAAGTTATATGGCTTTCAGTTTCCAAGAATTTCTTAATCATTTTAAGTCTTTAAACCTATTGTTTAAAAAGTATTTGACTTTTCCTTTTTACAGTGTTTGAGCTTCAAAGTAAACCTACCTTTTCTGTACCCTTCTTGAACTGTTTTCTTCAGTTAATCCCTCTATTCATTTTGGCTGCAAGCTAAAAATGACCTCAGGAAAGGCCAACATCAGAGGAGATTGCAGTAATATCTCAAGAGCTTCTGTAGGCCTAGGTGGCCCCCAGACCCCCGCCAACATTCATATCCTTTTTCCCTTTTACTTCCAGAATTGCCATGCGAAATAAGCATGGGCGCGCGGAAAATCAAGAAAAAGCCATGAAAAAACATATATCTGATATTCTTTTAATACTTTGTTCTGTTATAGGGGTAACTATAATAATGATGAAAATAATTCCCCTACATAGGAAAAATTCTAAAGTGAGAGAGGTAAAGAAGAACCTTGCTTTTATAGAAGGTTAGATTGCTTCAAAGAGCTGAAAAATGGTGCCGAGAGGCCGATAAAAGTAACTGGAAAACTGTAAAAAGTCAGGGAAATGTCATGGAATAGTCAGGGAATTTTGAAATACAAAGTGAGTGGCAACCGTGATGATACATGTTGAACAGATGGCCGTAAGCGCTGAGCGGGTGTTTACTTCAAAATGAATAAAAACGTCAACGACATTACGAAATCAACAATGACGTGCGCCAGGTAGACCATAGTGACCTATTTGTTTTGTTTGTAGATTTTTAACGGATCGTTATTTTTCCCTGATATTTTGCCGGGATATTCTAGACATATTTCGATTTTATATTAATATTATTTATAAGCATTTCATCGATTTGCATAGAAGCTACAGCAAAAGTCTACATTACTTTGGATCATCCTCTGTATGTTCTTTGGAAAAAAAATGTAGCATTGGCAATGCCACTAATGTTTTGTCTTACATTCTACAACAACTTTATCTGGTAAGATGTTATATGAGTTGCAACGTGAGAAAACAGGATTTTCGCCTATGCGAAAACAAAGGCACAGATCCGCTGTGCAGTAACTGCACAGCTGATCAGCGTTTTTGTTTTCACAACTTTTCTTCTTCTTAGATAAAAAAATTCTAGCATTTTTCTGTAACTGCACAGGTACATTTGTGTGAGACCAAAACCCCAAAGACAGGTTTCTTGCATCAAGGCTCATATGTGACAAGTCATTTCAATATTCTATCTAAATCTCCCATGACATCATATTCTTAAGTACACATGTAACATCTTCAATTTTGAAGAGCATGCCTTTTCAGGATTAATTTAATTTTATCTCAGTACATGTATCTGATAAAATGTTTTCCCGCCTTCAGAGAAAATTTGGATAACATTGTACATTAATCAAAGATAATTCACATTAAAGTAAAATCAATTTGATTCTAACACAAGTAATAAAGAAATGCTTACATTTTAAGATATACTCACAGACTTTAAAAATGCAACACTTGCATTATCAATTCCTCCTCTCAGAATACAGGATTTTTCCGAAAAATATTTGTTAAACTGAAAAGTACAATCAATCTGCTCAATTTCAATGCCAAAAACGAAATGCCAGTATCCACTGTTAATGCCATACAGTATGATTTCAAGCGCTACCCAAAATTCAACAAAAATAAATTGCATAATAATTGGGGACGAAAAAAATTCTTCCAGTCAAACATGATTTCTTGAAAAAAAAAATGATCAAAACCCAAACGAATGCTTTTGGTTGGCTTTCATTTGTATCAAAAATGTGGTAATTAAGTCAGTTTAACATTTATCTTTGCATGTAAAATTGATACAAATTCAATTTTTTTAACACATTATATCGGCACGGAACTTACGTAAAAGTACAATAATGTTTGGTGCTGTAATCAAATGCCTCTATGTTTTGAGCCTTTTACATCTGACGTCAGCCAAAAATGCTAGCACCTAAAACAACATTGAAAGAAAGCGCCAACGTTTATTTTGCTTTTTCTTGTGCTTTAGGCTGTAAGCTATCACTGCAGATGTTTTGCTTTTAACAAATCCCATTCTTGTAGCCATTGTTAGGTTTTCTTCATTAAAGTTACGTCTCGATGACGTTGAAGAAAGCAGCTTTAGTAAAGAATTCGGCGAACAATTTTTAATGGATAAATATTGACTTTTGTGTATGGTGTTAATATTCAGGATATTATGTTTATTTTATGCTTCAGTTCAGCTTTAAATCAGTTTTAAGCAAATAATAACGGATGTTGATTGTTGCATTATTAAAGTCTGTCAGTATAATTTCTAGTGGAGTCATTCTCGACGGACATGAATGTTTATATGTGACATCACAAAAATGCCATTTTTCTTGCGGAATTAGTTAAATTATCCCTAATTTACACATAGCAATGTTTCCATTGGTTCAATGGGGAAAACGATAACATAGTATTAGAATAATTATAGTAGTGTATAAATTCAAATACTTTCTTTTGTTGCAATGCTATAATTCCATAAATAAGTTTAATCACAAAAGCTAATTCTGTGAAATAAATAAGAGATTTATGAAATTATTTCTTTTACAATTACAAAATATCACAATTATGGAATGTTTTTTCGTGAAAAAAGTCCATTCAGATGAAACTAGAAAAAGTGCCTTGAGAGGCACGTATACCCCCGGCTGGTAGCTGTCCCCTCACCCCCCCCCACACACACACACCCACACCCACCCTCCCACCACCCCCAACCCAGACATTGCTACTGAAACTAACACATTGAACCTAAATTTCCAAATAAAAGAGAGCACCCTCAACAAGTACATCTGCAAAAAGCACTGTCTAAAACCATTGAGAGTGTAGTAGAATGACAGATCTACTTTAGAGCAGTATACAGAGCTGACTTGTATACTCAATCTAGGACTTGATCGCGGACATTGAGGGTCAGGTCCTCGGTCCTAGATGGAAAATAGAATGTCATTCTTCAATAATATTAATAAAAAAAAAAAAAAAAAAAAAAAATATACAATGTTCTAGATTTTGAGCTCTAGCCCCACCCATGGCATGACCCTAGAGTCTTATGTCAATAGGAACAATTCACACCTTATAGAGTACCTATGGTGTAAGTATGAATGATTTCTAAACATGGTGGTAAAGAAAAGTACATAAAATATAATTGTCAAAGAAGTTCTAGATTTTGACCTCTAGCCCCCCCCCCCCCCCCCCCCACACACACACACACACATGGACCCTAGAGTCTGAACCATACATGGTACCTATGGTCTAAGTATGAATCCCTTCTGACAAGACATTGTGGATGTCAAGAAAATGGACTTACAGAAAATTTATCATGGTATCTATCATATTATAAATGTGTCCTAGATTTTGACCTCTAGCCCCACCCCTGGTGATGGTACCGAGGATTTGGTGACATGGAATATGAAAGCAAACCCTATAGTGTATTCATAAACTAAATCCCTATGATTGTTTGTTAAGATATGGACTTAGAGAAGAAACATTAACATTGTAAATAGCACATTTTAAAGGTGACCTAGATTTTGACCTCCAGCCCCACCCCCGGGCATGGACCCTGGGGTCCGAACTCATGGAAATGAAGCAAACCCTATAGGGTACCTATGGTCCAAATATGAATGGTTTCTGACCATTGGTTCATGAGATATACACCTCTAGAGAAACTTTAACCAAAACTTTGACGTAAATTCCACGAACGTTCCGGAATTACGAACGAAGAAACGAACTAACTAACTAACTAACTAACTAACTAACATACGAACGGACGAACGAACGGAAAAGCGAAAACTATATACCCGTCGGCATAAATGCCGGGGGTATAATGATAGCTTGGAGATATGGCTACAACACATTTATTTTGCAAATATAGATGACGCATACGATATTCATTCTAGTGAATGTGTATGTAACCCATCTTACATTTGAAGGCCACAAAATTTGAGCTTTCAAACCAAGTATGCCACAAACCATTCTGTACAATCACAAAAGTATAGTCCACACATTCTGAATTTAAAAAGTTCATGTTTTGCTCTATGTAAAAAGCAAAGAATGGGGAGCTTGAATTTGATACATTTGCCTACTAAATGATTAAACCTTTTTCAGGCTTATCAAGGAGGTTTAAATTTTATCCTACACACAAATGTTAAAAGACCAACAATTTTAGTAATTTAAGCTGACAATTCAAGGAGTACAGGTAATACCAATATCTATGTTTAACTGATATTTCTTGTTCATGTCTCACTGTATAACCCCTGGGCCTGTTATATTTCTACAGCACTACTGACATATCCCACAATCCCTGAGCATTCTTGATTCAGTCTGAGTCTTCCTCATCTCCATAGTCACCAGACATAGCTCGTCGGATACCGGCTGAAATATATCATTACGAAAACAACTTATTCAACACAGTATTTTTTTCAGCTGTGAACAATGATAATTTTCAGCTAAAAATTTGACATTTGAGCCATGTCATAAGAAGACCAATATATTGCGTATGCAAATACAAAGATGCAGATCAGCTTCGCAGTAACTGTGAAGCTGATCAGAACCTTTGTTTTTGCTACCTTTACTTTCTAAATTTCCAGCCTCTAGCCATCTTCTGCGCTTGTACAGCTTGGTTTGTGTCGGACCTATTCGGAAACCACACTGTTATTTTTTTCATGCGGTGGCTCATTTCTCTCATTATTTGATTTAGTTACTATTGTTTTCCATGCCACCAAAGGATGAAAACAGGATGTCAGCAAACTGTGGAGACTGACTACACATGCACATCTAGCAGAGCTGTATGGGTCTGTACTGCTTTACAAGATCTTTATGTATTTAAATGTCAGGTACTTTTGTTGATGTCCCAATCAACGAATTTTCAGTCATGTTGGGACAGAATACGTTTTGCTCAAGAATACAAATCTGCCTCAGTTCAGGAGGTTAAGTTCACCACCGTTCCTACTCTATCTCTAGACAACCACTCCCTTTAACTTGTGTATCTATACAATAATGTACACCCACCTGCTTGTCTGACTAAGGCGGCAGTTTCTGGGTCCTTTGCCAGTTCATACGGGTACTTCTTCTCATTGTTTTGTAAATCAGCTCGAGCACCTGAAATAAACGTATGTCATGAGAAAAACAGATTTTAGCATATGCGAAAACAAACACTAAGATCAGCTGTGCAGTTACTGCAAGCTAATCAGTACCTTTTATTCGCTTCACTGACAGTACAATCCCTCTTATACTTTTCTGAGACTGTACGGGCTGCTTTGAGTCAAACTTGGTTGGAAATCCTGAAGACAAGTTTTCTCGCATCACAACTGAATTGAGATACAGGTCAACCTCATTATAATGCTATCGTTGGTGTTTATGGAAACAGGTTAGAAGGCGAAACTGTTATGCAGAATAATCATTTTAGGAGCCAAAATATGGCTGTGAGTTACATTGTAAACCAATTAGGCGCATAATAAGTTGAACTGTACATTTTTTATTTTATTTTTTTTTATTCAGTTTAACGTCCAAACAGTTCTTCTGAAGAATAACGACATTATGTTGTTAGAAAGCATGCTAAAAGTCTTAGGCTCATTATGACAGATATACCAGTCTAATATCAAAACTGCAAGCAATTGCTAAAAAAAAAACAGAAATGAAAATCATCAGCTGGAATGATTGAATCATGATACAGCTGATCAGTGTCTTTCCACTATAGATTTACAATCTCTCTTTTTACTTAGCCTGCAATTTCATAGCCATGTCATATGTCAACATACTTAAGTGGTGATGTGGCAAAACAGTGTCCAAGTAAGCGAACCCCAAATATATCAACAGATGCCTTTCTTGTACCTAAACACTGGTAAAAATGGCCACAGAGTAGGAGACTTTAAGCCCCCGCATGGGAAAACCAACAATCTGCAAAGACAAAAACAAAGGCGCAGATCAGCTTCGCAGAAACTGCGAAGCTGATCAGCACCTTTGCTTTTGCTACATGGATAGTACAATTCCTCTACTTTCTAAATCCAAAATTTCCAGCCTCTAAACATCTTCTGTGTTGGACCTGGTCGGAACCCAAATTGTTGGTTTTCTCGCGCACAGTCTCATTTATCCCGAGTTTGGGGATAAGATAGACAACAGTCATGGTTTTGCATCAAAAGGCTCCCTAAGTGATGCCAAACCATGACTGAGGGACAGATTTTGTCTATCTCATTTGCAGATGAATGTTTGAATTCTTTTTCTAGCACAGCTTTAGTGGCAGCGCTTTATTTTTATATTTCTATGAACATAATCGCTAAAGATTAACTTATCATCTAATAATCCTTACCATGGTCTAACAATAACTGTACAGCATCAGCATGACCTTTCCAGGCCGCTGAATGCAGGGGGGTATCACCTAACTTATTCTGAAACAAAGACAAATGAGTCACTTTGAGAGAAAACTGTTTTTTTTTTTGCTTGTTTTCGCTCTTTAAATTGTACAATATATACTCAACAAAAAAAGTTAAGGAAAATGAGTTTGAGGACCTGTAACACAAGAATTGTTATATTTCATGACATATGAGCTCCATATCATCATAAAATGTCTTTTTATCTTTCAAATGAGGGCTTATTTGAGATGATGGCACTTACAGAAGCTTTAAAAATCAATGTCAAAGTTGACTGGTCGCCCCTCGATGTTTCACAAAATTGCCATATTGTTCAATTTGTCTCTGGAGCTTTTTCACACAATAACCATGTCTCCATAGACACATTTTCTCATGAACAGCTATACAGTGCACACACTGAGGTGAGCAAACCTGTTGTAAAGCATTTTCAGCACTAGTACCATTGTTGGTACCAGGAGGACAATGTCAGATGAAATCGCCCCAGTATCACCCAAGATTACCTACGTCGGTACAACATTGAGGTCAAGGACTAGGCAACCCATCCATCAGACATGCCTCCCGCTGAACAAGTGTTACACATTCTGGGACAGCATGATATGGTCTGGTATGGAATACTGGCACCAAAACCTCTCCAGGCTCTTGCTGTGGTGCTTCAGGATGAAAAAAGGCCGATTTCTCAGCACCAAAGTTGGCATATTGCTGGTCAGATTAAAGAATTGTCGGTTGACTGTGGTGCTTTGCAGCCTGATATTGCCATCTAGAAAATGTTGCTAATGCAGGAAAAGCAGTATGACATGCCTCAACATCTTGTCTTGTGCACTGATCTGTTGTCATGAGAAAACTTGTCTTCAAAGTCTATGCTTTTAAGGCAAGAGTCTACATTGACACTTTTTACTCAAAACAAACAATATTGCAATTTTGTGAAAACTGTCAACTTTAACATTGCATTTCTCAGCCACTGCTGATGCTACAAGTTCGTATGAGGCTTCATTGGAAAGATAAAAAAAACACTTTATAACACACTAAAATTTGAATTTCTAACTCTCTACTAGATTTAATGCAATAAGCACTTGAACACATTTTCCTTAACTTTTTTTGTTGAGTATATCTCCATAGATTGTACAATCTTTCTTCTTCCTACACATGAAATTTCATGCTTCTAGCTTTCTTGTGTGACTGTACAGCCTGGTTTGTATCTGACCTAGTCGGAAACCCCAAGGTCTATTTTTTCTTGTGATGTGGTTAAAATAATGCAACAAATGGTGTACTAGGTTCTGAGAATCATGTCAAACGCCATCTTTAATGCATTACCTGCTGGTTTCCGAATTCCACATAACAATACTGGTTAAATATTGGAATCCCAAACCCCCATGATGATTATTAAAGTGTAGTTTTAGTGTAATCTGCAGATCAGCAGAATTGAATAGTGTTAAGAAGTTATAGAGTGAAAAACAGTAACCAGAGGACCAATGGTCCTGTAAACGCTCACCTGAGATCTGCTTCATATACCAATAAACATATTTGAATATTATGGTATTTAACCCCAGTGCAGGGGCAGATGAAGCCCTTGGGCCATTTTCTTTTTTCAGAATAATCAATATTCTGTCCATTTGCCAATATCCTGCTGATTTTCCTCTTCAAATAATATTTTAAAAGCAGATGAGCCCCTGGGGTCCATTTTTTTTTCAGAATCATTAAATTTCAGTCCTACTGCCCATTTCCTGCAAGACTTTCACTTAAAATGACATTTTAAAAGTTTTCCCCGTTCAAATGCATTGACGACCTATGTTGACCTTGCCATAAAATAGGTCAAGGTCACCACAGGGTCATGTTTTATATACACATTGTAGTACTTGAGTCATCCATACTTCATGCAAAGTTTCGTTGAAATCAGTTCACCGGTTCTGGAGAAAAGATATTTTAAGAGTTTTTACCATATATGGGCATGGCGGCCATCTTGGTCAAGTGACCTGGATTATTTATATACACATTGGTTCCCCCTTCCTATAGATGCTTCATATAAAATTTGGCTTTGATTGGCCAAGTGATTTCAGAGAAAAAAATCTTTGAAAAGTGTGTATGGACGACAGACCGGCCAAGGTCAAGAGATGACCTTGACCTAAATTAATCATATACCTTCATCTAATCCATTAGTTGTTTGCATCTACCACTTTTCAGATCTCAGGCTGCAATAGTTTTCAAAAAATAGCTAATTTCCACTTTTCCCATTATAAGTCTATGGAAACTTAAAGTTACCATAGCAACCAGAGTTCTTATCCGACTGGAATAAAAAACACAAATTATGTAGAGGCTACTGTCAGGAACATGTATACAAAGTACAGGATTCATCCACTTGACAGTTTCTGAGGAGCAGATTTTTGAATGTTTTTTTTTTTTCTTCAAAATTTTGCCCTTTATGGGGCCCCAGCTACCAATCAAAATAAAGGATCATGACAAAACTCGCAAGAAACGTCAAACACTACTCAATAAACATTTCTGCAAAAACAAAATTCAAATGTCTGCAATTTTAGCGGAAAAATAACAGATTTCCACTTTTCCCATTATAAGTCTATGGAAACTTTAAGTTGCCATAGCAACCAGAGTTCTTATCCGCCTGGAATAAAAAACACAAATTATGTAGAGGCCACTGTCAGGAACATGTATACAAAGTATAGGCTTCATCCCCTTGACAGTTTCTGAGAAGAAGATTTTTGAATGTTTTTCGAAATTTTGCCCTATATGGGGCCCCTGCAACCAATCAAAATGAAGGATTAGGACAAAAGTCACACGAATCGTAGAGGACAACACAATAAACATTTCTGCAAAAACAAAATTCAAATATCTCCAACAAGACAGCAAAAATAGGCAATTTTCACTTTCCTCCATTATAAGTCTATGGGAAGCATAAGTTTCCATAGCAACCACAGTCCTTATCCGATCAAAACAAAAAACACAATTATTCTTTACCCCTACCTGTAGATGGTGTATGTGTAATATGAGAACAATCGGCCCAGCGGTTTCAGAGAAGAAGATCTTTGAAATTGTGAACGACGACGGACGACGGACGGACGCCAGAGCATGGGTATACTATAAGCTCACCTATGAGCCTTCGGCTCAGGTGAGCTAAAAACCTTGATGTCAGAGAAGAGCTTCTTACATCAATGATAGTTTTTTCTGCTATCTATTTCATATTTTGATTTTCATTGCATTGATTCAATAACGAGTGTAAACATCAATCCTTAAAGGTTGTTCTACAATCTACGTAAGATCTTGTACACGATACATGACATTTCAATACCTGAACATTGATATTACAGTTAGAAGCTTGTATGAGAGCCTTCATACATTCAATATGGCCGCCATGAGCTGCCCAGTGCATAGGAGTGGAACCAGCCTTATCAAGGGAGTTCACTGAAACCTGAAATACAAAGAAAAATTTCATATGAGCCATGACGCAAGAAAATCAATCTACCGGGTTTCCGACCATGTTTGACACCAACCAGCCTGTGCAGCTACAGACAATGGATAGAAGCTTGAAATTTCGGATTTAAGAAGAAGAGGAATTGTACTATCTGTGTAGTGAAAACAAAGGCGCTGATCAGCTTCGCAGTTTCTGCGAACTGATCTGCGCCTTTGTTTTCGCATAGGCAAAAGTCCGGTTTTCTCACGACGTGAAAAAAAAAGGGGTTTTGCATATGCAAAAACAAAGACCTGATTATAACTAAGGACTGATATTCCAGATTTAGGAGTGGTATTAGAGGAGGATATTTGGCGAAAAAAAAAACACAACAAATAAATACATGTACTAATTTGCTATGCATTTCTCACGAAGATGACTCACTGGCAAAACCCAGGTTCTCTCATGGACTATGCCCAAATATTTATAAACATTCAGTTTTCAACTCTATGTAATACTCTTCCAGAGGTGTATGGAGTACCTGGCATGTTATATAATGGAAATAATTTCAGTTACATGTATTGTTTATCTTGTGAATCCTTGTGTGCACCAATGTGGGCTAAAGTTAATAAAATGTCTGTCTGTCTGTCCCATCCATCCGTCCGTCCATCCATCCACACACCCACTCACCCACCCAGCCACTGATCCATCCATCCATCCATCCATCCACCCACTCACCCATCCATCCATCTATCCATCCGTCAGAGTGTCTGTCAATAAAACTGTTTATTTTTTTCAAACCTGATTCTGAAGACATTCTCGTAAGAAATCCATATTGCCTCGCTTAGCTGCCTCATGAAGTGGACAATCTATTGTTTCTGTGTTGGACTCAACTACAAAGAAAGTTTTTAAACATAATGCATTAAAACAACAGTGACCATACCACAAATATACAGATCAAAGATTCGGTCAAATTTAGAGAAGTTCCTTTAAAACTTATATACAGCAGATGACAGAGTCAGCAATTTTTCTCTCAAGATGTTGACTGCCCAGGGGAATTAGTACCCTTCTAGTCAATGTGATACCAACTGAGCTATCCTGATAAAACCCTTCTTCCTACTGTCCCAGGGTCAGTGGGAATAGCTCCTGCTTCACTGATATGAATTTGATAAGTCTAAGGATCATCAATAGATCAGCTTTTCTAGAATACCAGTGAAATGAGACTGTGCGTGAGAAAACCAACAACTTGGGTTCCGACCAGTTCTGACACAAACCAGGCTGTACAGTCAGAGAAAATGGTTAGAGGCTGGAAATTTTGGATTTAGAAAGTAGAGGAATTGTACTATTTGTGTGGCAAAAAAAAGCGCTGATCAGCTTTGCAATTACTGTGAAGCTGATCTGTGCCTTTGTTTTCGCCTATGCAGATTGTTGGTTTTCCAATGCAGCGGCTCAAATCTTTTTAGTCATTTGGCCATTCATTTTATTGGCACTCCTGGTATTTTTAGCATACCATAAAATTATAGGAATTTGGACATGCAAAATTGTTGCTGTTATAATGCTTAAATTAGGACCTGGGCTCATAGTAACATTGAATGCCCCTACTAAGTTTGTCAAGTATTTTACCCTCATAAATTTGACAGTGTAGAGGGAATCACAAACTGAGTAAAACTCTGATCATATTTGAAGACAACCTAAAAAAAATCAAAATATCCATTCATGACCATTTTATGAGCTGCTGAGAAAATAGGATTTGTCCATATGCAAAAACAAAGACACAGATCAGCTGTGCATTAACTGCACAGTAACAATCCATCTTTTTTTATAAATCCCAAATCTGCAGCTTGGCTCTACAGGCTGGTTTGTGTCACATATGCAGCTCATATGAAACATATCAAAACTTGTTTAAAAATTTTCCTCTGCCTCTTACCATAATTGCTGGGTATAAGCCCTGATCTGTTCCCACATTTAGCCTTCCACCAGTCCGGGTTAGACATGTCTATGATATACAACATATCTCCTTCATCAAATGTCAGCTCATCATTCTGTAGATGTTAATAAACCAATGAATGAAACGAGCCTGTGCATGAGAAAACCAACGATTTGGGTTCCGACCATGTCCAACACAAACCAGCCTGTACAGTCATAGAAGATGGTTAGAGGCTGGAAATTTTGGATTTAGAAAGAGGAATTGTACTATCCATGTAGCAAAAACAAAGGCGCTGATCAGCTTTGCAGCAACTGCGAAGCTGACCTGTGCCTTTGTTTTCGCCTATGCAGATTGCTGGTTTTCCCATGCGGCAGCTCAAATAAAGATGGTCAAAGTAAAGCCTGGTAATAAGACTTGATTGGGTAATACCAGATAAGACATAAACTTGTCTGTTCAGTAAATGGGAAAACAGCTCATTACCGGTATACTGAAGACCTGTAAAACAAATAGGTTTAAAGAAACATGTACTATATGCTGTAAACATGTGGCTTGTAGACTTTTTGAGACAGTTCTTGTACAGTCTAAGCAGAACTTAAGTGCCTATACATGTAGCTGATACGACTGTCTCTGTTATGTGACAGAAAAAAAGTGTTTTGTTATCTAGAACCTATTTACTTGCACAGCTGAGCAAAGACAATTAATATATTGATCAAATGAGCCGTGCCATGAGAAAACCAACAATGTGGTTTTCAACCAGGTTCAACACAAACCGGCTTGTACAATCACAGTAGCAGGCTAGAAGCTTAAATTTTGGGGGATTGTACTATCTGTGTAGCGGAAAACAAAGGCAATGATCAGCTTCGCAGTTACTTCAAAGCTGATCTCAGCCTTTGTTTTCGCATATGCAGATTGTTTGTTTTCTCATGAAGGATTGAACTTAGGCCCTTTCTATCATATCATAACACTAGAAATGCACACAAGGAACAGCCAAAAAGTTCTGTCACTCCCTCTATTTCTCAGTATCTATCATTGCAAAATATTTTAAAATATCTATATCTGAAAGACCATTTCTCTGGCTATTACCTGTGATTACAAATTTGTGCGGCTGTTCACGATGAAATGAAATATGGCATTCTGAAAGAGGTGACCCTCTGATACTGATATTGATTAAAGAAAATAACCAAATAATGTACAGAAAAATGACTACAAAAACATGTAATTAGTGCTAAATATGTTTTGAACATAAATTAGTGAATAAACTGAATATATCCTGTAAAAATCAAACTTATTCAAATGAATAAAAATGTTTTACTGCACAAAGAAATCTTGACATCAACTTGTGGCATACTTTGAAACTGCAGTATAAATTCAAAGGGTAAAATGTCTGATGGTACCTTTGAAATTCGGTGTAGCTAATGTTTAGTTGCAAAGTGCTTTAAAATCACAGGTTCAAAACAGTTCTTGCACAGCAGTGACATATGCTGTACCAATGCAGAATAGAGATATTGACCATTGTCATGCATCAACATGATATGTATCCTGGATTAGAATTGCTCAGCTAGGATTTTCAGCCAGACAAAAAGTCCTTTCTAAATTCAGTGTAATAGTAAACAAAGTACAAATTAAAATTTTCCAGTGGTGCCAGAAGAGTCTGAGTTTCAGCAATTTGTAGAGCTAGAAATCCCCAAAGTACTCATGGTACTTGAAATAATCTATCCTGCCTGGTTTGTATTTCAGTTAAATTTAATCTTAAGGCCTATATTTTATTAAGAATTTCCTTTTCTTCATTGTTTAAAAAAGTGAATGTGTGTGCAAATATAAATGATTGTGGACATGTACAAAAGTGTTGTTCAGATACAATTTTCATACCATTTTAAAGTGCAAACATGTAAGTTTCAACTGGGGTTAAAAACTTCTCAAAACACTTCATATAGAGAAACTGTGAGAAACCTAACCCCGGAATTCAAACTGCCCCGAATTTTGAAGGTTCCGCCATAATCTAGGCAAAAGTTTCTATGTTTCAAATGCATTTAACTGTTGCATTTAATTGTATCATCATAGTACGCTCTAAAGTAAAACCATAATAACGCCAGCAAATATAATGCCCCAGTGGAACTTGAAAAGTTACAGGGGTACATATTCCAATGGTGTCACCTATTTTGCTTCATTGTGCACTGGTAACGTTAATTTCTGTCACATTGCTTTTCTAAATATCACATAATTTATGACTTTTAAAACAATGTGACCAATAGTTATAAAGATACAACACATGGAAGGCACAATGTAAGGTTCACAATATAAAGAAAACATGTCTGTGGTTTCAAGACGAATAATTTTAACTCCTTATTTCCTTTTGGCATGATTTTGGTATCATTATAAAGGCAAATTGCTACCCTTTTGCTTTTATAATGATACCTTTCAAATAATGTATATAATACAGCAGTCTATCATGTCTATTAACTGCAATATTACGACTGTGACAGAACCTTTGACCGATCCTCGTAATTGATGTTGCCTGTCTTTTAACATACCTCTGTTATGTAATGAAGCATTATATCAAATGCCAAATAACTAAGTCATTACCTGTTGAGCTTCATATCTGTACATGGCCCTGACAACCTTAACATGACCTGAAATGAATTTTAGATGAGTTAATGTAAATGCCAAACATAAATGCAGGGTCCGTGCTATCGGCCGCCACTGTCGCCAAATGCAAAGGAAAAGAACTTTGGTGCTAAAAATAAGACACCAATTGGCGAAAGTGATTGGTGATAAAATAGAACACCTTGTTTAGTCCCCCCCCACAAAAAAAAAAAAAAAAAAAAAAAAAAATCACCAATCCAGTGAAAATCACCACAGACCATTGGCAGTTAAATTGGTACAAATGGTACAAATGTTACCAACTAATGGTACCATTGGAGCAAATTAGACACCAATTGGCGAAACTGATTAGTGATAAAATAGAACACCTTGTTTAGCACCCCCCAAAAAAAATCACCGATCCAGTGAAAATCACCACAGATTTACTTGTAAAATAGTGCTAGTATTTTTTTTTTTTTTTTTAATTCAGTTTTACCTCCCTTTCAAGATTATTTCAGCTCATATGAGATGGGCCAATCAGTAGGTGGGGTGAAAACGGGAGAACCACAAGAAAAACCACCTGGCACACCCGCAAGCAGAACTTGGCTTGTCTCATATGTGGCCAGTGCGGGGCTCGAACCCACACCAGACACAGCGGTGAGATGATCGAGTGATTAAGAAACAGCGCTCTTAACCGCTCGACCACGGGGGGCCGCCGTGCTAGTGTTTAAGATAATCCTACTCAGTATTGTTAAAACAAACGAGACTAGTTCACAATATTTTACATGGATATAATTCAGATAATACATATACTAACATTTAAAACACAGTCTAATCAGAAAGAGTTGATTGTTGTACAGGAATAACTGTTCTTCTGTGAGAAATAACAAGGCAATTAGAGTATTTCTATCGGTGTCAGAAGAAAAACAGCTTGTTTAAAACTTTTGCATAGGGAACAGGTCAGATATTTGGTGCAAAAATGGGCCTAGAAAAAATCCCTAATAATTTGATGTTTTGTTTCACTTTCATTTAGCAATTACTCATTTGGTTTTGCAAAAATCATGATTTTTAACATTTAATGATTGCGTATGTTTGGGGTTCTCCCAGTGGTACCATTGGTTAGTAACATTTGTACCATTGGTACCAATGGTATTACCATTTTTACCATTTGCACCAATTTCTTTACCAATGGTACTATTGGCAGTTATAAAGTGCGTGTGTTCGGGGTTCTCCCAATGGTACCATTGGTTGGTAACATTTGTACCATTGGTACCAATGGTATTACCATTTTTACCATTTGCACCAATTTCTTTACCAATGGTACCATTGGTAATTAAATTGGTACCAATGGTACAAATGTTACCAACCAATGGTACCAATGGAAAACCCCGAACACACGCAGTGCGTGTGTTCGGGGTTCTCCCAATGGTACCATTGGTTGGTAACATTTTTACCATTGGTACCAATGGTATTACCATTTTTACCATTTGCACCAATTTCTTTACCAATGGTACCATTAGTAATTAAATTGGTACCAATGGTACAAATGTTACCAACCAATGGTACCATTGGAGAACCCCGAACACACACATTGGTACAAAAGTTACCAACCAATGGTACCACTGAAGAACCCTGAACACATGCATTATTTATCTCTCTTGTTAATTATGTACAAGTTCAAGCTTTTAAAAAAATACTTCATTTTTTTCAGTTGGAGAATACTGAATAATCACTGATTAGTACCAGTGTATGCATTGTTTTTTGTTTTCATTTCTGCAACAAAATATTTAGTAATATATGGCTGTTTGCGATATTCCAGCCCCTTTAGTGGTTTTCTGACATAACACCTGCATGATGTCTCATCATAAGATCAAAGAATTTGAGTTCCCAAAAATAGCACCATTATAACAGTTCATTTTCAATAAAAGAATTTGAGTTCCCAAAAATAGCACCATTATAACAGTTCATTTTCAATGCAAACAATTTACCCAAGTAGCCATTTACTTAGGACAAGTTTATCTCCGCCCACCTGCCACCACTGAAGCTAGAACTACCTGACCTCTAATTATTAGGTATTGTCACTTGTCAGTGGCTGAATTTATTTCAATAAAGTACATGAAATATGTGTCTTGTGGGCACATACAAAAGAAAACAGATATGAGAAACATTTAATCTTGCAATTTGACCTAATCATAGGATGACTAGATATTTTGAAGCATGTAAATATTTAATTGATTTTACTTCAATTCAACTGACCAGCTGTTACACAAATTATATGGGCGGGACTTAGGTTTATCTACCAGCTTGAGTAAACTATTATTGGCTAATTCTATGCCACTGTCTCAGGTTAACTTGGTTCACTTTTTACTACAAAGGGTTTTCATAGTCTTTGAAGTCTGATGTTGAAACATCTTGGGGTTGTCTTTGATTTTGACAAATGGAGACACTATTTCACAATTGGCAATAAGATAAATATGTACAGGACCACATCCTGCTCTTTTCTGTAAACATGACATAACCATGAGTCTAACCAAGAGCTACAGCCTGGAGCTACTGATGAAATTCATCATCTTTTAGCATAGCATGCATGAGGAAAGGAAAGTTTGTTTCTGACACTACAAATGGGACTAATCAAATGCTATTTCATACCCATCTGGAGTTCTCTTGCATTTTAACTGATCTTTATGACAAAAATGGCCAATATTTGGCACAAAGTTGAAGAAAAAAGCACAAAAAACATCAGTTTAGCGAAAGTGGTGGCAAAAGAAAAAAATCCTAACGCAAACCCTTAACCCTGGAATGCAAAGTATAAAAGTATTTTTTTAAATCACTACCATAGCCTTAAAGACATGGCAGTGATGGATCCCTATCGTTTTAATGTAACACTAGATCTGTGAATCACATATCACTCCAAATGCTGCCTAGCAAATATTTTCTCAAGAATTTTTTTGTCTAAAGTGTTTAAGTTTCATATTTTCTTATATTTGAAACGAGTTTGATCCATTTTTTTTTATTATTATTTTTTTTCTTTTTTTTTTTTCTGTTATACTTTGGGTTTAGACTACAATGCAAAATTACAAAATGGCTACCAGCTGGCTGTAAAAAATAAGAAAAACAGTCGTAAACCTGTTAGATTGTATTGATTCAGTTTATAATAATGCCATCACAAGCCAGTCCGAAAAAATCCAAATGCTACATTGTAGTGCATGGACACCTTCTCCTACTAATACAAAGATGTCAAGAACATAAAATACTAATTTCTGTTTAAACAAGCATCAAAATATTTTTTCTTGTAAACATGAAACATACTGAAGTTCATTAAATTAAAATACCTGTGCGAGCGGCTTTTTCAAAGAAGTCTAAATATAAAGCTCTAAATTTCCATGTTTGTGTCTAAATTAAGAACTGTGGTTTCATGTTTACAATTTTGATTGGTCAGCCAAGAATTTCAGCCAATCGATTTTCACTGCCAGGTAGCATGTGAGGACTTGTGCAGTCTGAATTGTACTTCCAGTTACACTGTGAGAAAATGATGTCCAATTGCTTAGCCAATTTCTTTAAAGTATGACCCATCAGATTTGTTTATTGTATGTAAAATTGAAGGACACTTGTTCAACTTATTATTATTTCTATGCAAACAATTTATTGATTCTGCGATTAAAAGCTAATGGGCACCCTAAAATCTGATGCAACTTACGATCTCAGACTCTGTTAAATGTACCCCACTCACCATGCCTGTATTATAGACATTGTGATTGTTGCAATTAGTTGCAATAAGAGTTTAAATATCAAACTTAGATTAAAACAGTGTTTTCTGAGGAAAACTATGTCCCCCCAACCATTTAGTAATTGAAGTTTAGTTACCTTGTGATATGAAGTTTAACTATGCAAGCCAGCATGACCATCTTGTTCTGTATGGTATGGTAGTATAAACTTGTTTTGGACTCTGTCTATGGGCAACACCTAATTTCAACAGTTTTATGGACTCGTGACCTTCAGAATTAGGTCAAGGTCATCAAAATCTAATCAACTCTGAACCTCCTCCCAACAATGCTTCTGTGCAAGTTTGGTCAAAAACCATCAATTGGTTTACAAGATATTGCGTTGGAAATACTAATTTCAACAGTTTTTATGGACTTGTGACCTTGAAAATTAGGTCAAGGTCACCAAAATCTAATCAACTCTGAGCCTCCTCCCAACAATGCTTTTGTGCAAGTTTGGTCAAAGTCCATCAATTAGTTTACAAGATATCATATCGGAAAAACTAATTTCAACAGTTTTATGGACTCATGACCTTCAGAATTAGGTCAAGGTCATCAAAATCTAATCAACTCTGAGCCTTCTCCCAACAATGCTTCTGTGCAAGTTTGGTCAAAATCCATCAATTGGTTTATAAGATATTGCGTTGGAAAGACTAATTTCAACATTTTTTATGGACTCGTGACCTTGAAAATTAGGTCAAGGTCACCAAAATCTAATCAACTCTGAGCCTTCTCGCAACAATGCTTCTGTGCAACTTTAGTCAAAATCCATCAATCGGTTTACAAGATATTGCGTTGGAAAGACTAATTTCAACATTCTTTATGGACTTGTGACCTTGAAAATTAGGTCAAGGTCACCAAAATCTTATCAACTCTGAGCCTCCTCCCAACAATGCTTCTGTGCAAGTTTGGTCAAAATCCATCAATTGGTTTTCAAGATATTGAGTTGGAAAGACTAATTTCAACAGTTTTTATGGACTCGTGACCTTGAAAATTAGGTCAAGGTCACCAAAATCTAATCAACTCTGAGCCTCCTCCCAACAATGCTCTTGTGCAAGTTTGCTCAAAATCCATTCATTTGTTCAGAAGATATCGCGTCGGAAAACCTAATTTGATCAGTTTTCATGGGCTGGTGACCTTGAAAATGAGGTCAAGGTCACCAAAATCTAATCAACTCTTTCCCCCCTCCCAACCATGTATCTATGCAAGTTTGGTCAAAATCCATCCACTGGTTCAAAAGATATCGCGTAAGAAAGAAGCTACGCGGACGCGGACGCCGACGCCGACGGGAACCGCACCAAAAACAATATGTCCCCCACCTTCGGTTGGGGGGACATAATAATTCCCATATATTCGATCACTCATTCAGCAAAACTCTTTTTACAAGAGGAAGCAGCATCCTAAAATTTAAATATTTTGTGTCATTTGAAATGTGGAAACTCGGAAAAAAAGGATGGATCTTGTATTAATGCATAATTTTGTGAGTTTCAGTTCAAAAACATGGTGTACCCTCAAAATTTGGCCTGTACCCCCTAAATTGGGACACGTACAAAGGGTACATGTACCCTCAGCTGAATATTGGAGTGGGCATGCTGCTGCCAGGAAAATTTGTTGGTCCGAACACACTTCCCTTTGTGTCATTTGCAGGAATGACATGATTATGATACAGTGCGCCATCCTTCGGATCGGGACGTTGACTGGAGGCCCCTTGTGCAGGGACAGTCATCCCCTGTGCAGGTTAAAGATCCCTACACAAGTTCTATCCTCATGCATGTAGGCTCATCCTGCATACACACCGGAGTGTACAACATACACCTCCCAAGAATAATCAGAAATTGATTGATGGGAGTAACAAGAAAACGAAATGGGTCAGGTATCTATCTCCATATACTGAGTCGATCAATTTCTGATCATCTAAGGTTTCTGAGGTATAAAACTTTTAACATGCCATGTCTGATATCATATATAAAATAAAATGTCTAGGTTGTTGCAGATTTTTGGCCAAAGGTTATAACATACATTCTACAAATGGTTTCCCAACGAAAACAGTGTTGAATGATCATAAGATTTTTTGAAAAGCCAAAACTTGTCAAAACTCTATGATGTTTTAATTATTTCTCTGTCAATTCTCACCGGGTTTAGGGACAGGTGGGGGAGGGCGAACAGGTCTGGCTGCCCTCGACATTTGTTTCGTTATTTTACTGTCTGCTTGCAATGAAATTTCCAAGAATTTCTAAAATATTTGTTTTTTCTTCGACCAGGAAGAGGAAGTAAATATCAATCGGATACTTTCCCGTTTTTCGTAAACAAAACCGAAAGCACTCGAATGTCACTGAACAGCAATTAATGAACCGCAACTTTCCTGTCCCCAGGAAAAGCAGTAGGCTAGGCAGAAAAAAGGAGTGGCCCTGATGGATGCTCTCGCGGGTGCTCTCGTGATTATGTTCTCGACAGAAAGCGCGCACTGGAGAAAAAACTCGTGTCTTGCTTGAATGATGTAATGGTAGAATACACCCCAAAGGATAAAAACCATATCTATACTATGTCTACAGCCATGTATGAACTGTATAAAACTGAAATCTTGAATTTTTATGAGAACCGTTCTGCTACTGACGAACATAATTTGAAAATAAAAATCTCAAATGCCTTTGACAAGACCAATGCTTGTGTTGAGACTCAGATAAACTTTCATAAAAGACACAAAGGGGCTGTGGTCGAGTTACATTTACCATTAATTTGTATCATACAAACAGCAGAGTCATGGCAAACGGGAAAAACACAGACGTTTTCTTAAAAGATCATGACGAGGTGGTCAGGAAAATACTTTCCAGAGAGGATGTTAAGGCCCTGGATGAGACAATTTATGATGCTGTCGAAACAGGACTTCGGAAGATCTCATGTGTTCCCTTGAATAAGACAGAACTGTCAAAGGTGAATAGAATACCTCATTGTGAAAATCCAGAACAGCTGCCTTCCAAAGAAAGTATAGAACCTGATGCTGATGCGGTTAACGAAAGTTTTGCAAATGCTCTCGACTACTGCCCCTGGTGCAAGGAAAAAGTGGGCGACCCCCAGGGTGGTATATGTTGTGAAAGTTGTCTTCAGTGGCTCCATTTCAGCTGCGAGGCCAAAAAAATACGGAAATTCAAAATTTTGACCCCAAAAAAGTCAGCCTTGCCTATGTATACAGAAAATTTCAGAGTACCCCCCCCCCCCTGGGGGATAGTAGAAGCCGATTATGAAAATGTTGAATCTGACCAGCCTTATGAATGTAGATCCTGTCAGCTTGAGAGTGCCTCGACCATCTCAGACTCTCTCATCGAGGAAGGCATGCGAGATGATGAGACATTACCAAAACAAGTCTTAATGGATGACCTGAGAACTGGTGGGGATTGCGAATATTCCAACCAGGATGATGTCATACTTATTGAGGATCCAAAGCAGATGTTGAATGGTCCACAGACAGGCGATGAGGGAGGCCGTTCAGCTAATGGTATGCCTCGTTTGACAGCTGAGGCTCAGGACATTGAGATAAAACAAGATAGTCCTGGCCTACAAGCAGTAACCTGTGTGAAGGATGGTACTCCTGCTCGACTGCCAAATAAGGAAAGTCATACTACCTCACCGGCACAAAAGAAAGTCTCTAAACCTAGGCGCAAGAAGCCAGAGGTCCCTAGTAATAGTGATGACCAACTAAAACTTGCTCAATCCTACATAGCCACCCTGGAGAGAAAAATCAATGATCTGGAGGACTCTAATAGCCTTTTAAAGCAGGAACTCAAATATTCTGAAAGGACCACCGAGTATCCAGCCAGAAATGACAGTAAGATTGATTCTCCCCCTGTAGGCGGACCCGTTTTAACCAACCATATAACTACCAGCCATTGTGATCCTTCTGGTATGCGAGAGAGGCTGAACACAATCGAGATGGAACTTATGCGAAGTAGACTGACCTCCTTGGAGATGATGGTGTCACGTATGGGACCAGCAATGCCACCTCCTACTCCAGGTTTACATTATTCGCACCCAGGATATCCTATGCATGGCCTGCTCCACCATATACCTCAGACGCCGGTAGCTTACCATCCTTATGCACAGATGACTGCGCCTTTGCCCTTCATGAGCATGCCACAACCTTGTGTAGCTCCTGGGAACATGTTTTACCCTGTCCAACTGCCATTCAACCAAGTTCCTGTGATTTCTCATGCTCCCCCACCAAGACAAGATACTGCTTACGCCGGATTCAGGCTGGTTAGGAATGTGAACCCTCAACAGCACCAATCCCGCCCGAGCGTACCTGTTGGAAACATACAGAATTCTCCAATGGAGAGAGCTCCTAATCCAGGTAATGATACTAGTCGGAGACCTGAAGTCAAAAGATCTCGTGTTCAGTCTCAGGATGCAAAGAGCAGCAAAGAGCAGCAAAGATGTTAGTGATCTGTATGCCAGCTCTTTACAGAGGCCTGTGTCAGTAGGAACACATGATAATGTCCCGAATGAGAACAAAGAACCCTGCAACCTATCCAGTGTCTCTTCCCATGAAGCCCAGACGTCAATTCCGCCCATGCCCTCATTCCAACGGGAAACCTTGACCCAGGAAGTGGCTATGGAATCTCATGGCGACCATGATCGACAGGAAGACGCTACTGAAAAGAGTTGTGCTGAGGATAAAACATCACAATCAGACTCTTTTTTATGCATTGGCCGTGCCTCCCACCTGACATGGAGAGAGAGGAGGCTAAGCCATTAAAGATAACAACACTGAATGTCAAGAACATTGAATCTAAATCTATGTGCACAAGCTATTGAGGTCCACTGACATCCTTTGTCTACAAGAGACTTGGTTGTTTAATTTCCAATTGAGACAACTTGGAGGAATCCATAAGAGTTTTGATGGTTATGGCAAAGCTGTTGATGACGACAACCCTATCCCCCCTGCCCAGAAGCCGCGTGGTTATGGTGGCGTAGCAACTCTCTTTCGCAAGGATATGGACATGCGAGTACGGAAATGTCTGGATGGCGGCTGTCGCATAGTTGTAACAGAACTAGTCAGCAATCCACCAATCTGCATTATCAATGTCTACATGCCCTGTAGGAACAGTCGGACTTCAGATGATTTCGAAGCCATCCTGTCAGAAGTGCAAGAGATTTTAGTCAAATTTTCATCTTCCCATGCCATCATCCTGCTCGGAGACATGAACTCATCGCTGATGTGCAGGGCAAATAATGAGCAAGACAAGGAGCTGAAGAAATTCTGCCAGAAGAATGAGCTGATCTCAATGCAGAGAGGTATACCCACCTTCCTACATGTAAATGGGAAAGACACAGCAGAAATTGACTATATTCTGCTCAATAAGAAAGCTAAGTTACTCACAAGCACTGTCAGAGTTGAAAATTTTACAGCTTCAAATGTCTCGGATCATATTCCAGTATATATAATCCTAAATGTAAGAACCTCAAGGAAAAGCCTGAAGCCGGTAACAGTGAAGTTGAGACCAAGGTGGGACAAATGTGATACTATGGCATATGAAGATTTCATCTCCCAACACTTGAATCCTTTTGATACGCCACAGTCGGATTTTGAGTTCCTGATGTCTTTGGGGCACCTTACGTCTACTCTCAAAAGAGCAGCCTGTATTAGTATACCTTATCACAGAACCAGCAAACAAGTAAAAGTAGGACCTAAAAGGATCTGGAACTCGGAAATCAGCGAGGCGCTAAGACGCTGCAAGGAACTCTGGTGGCAATGGAGGCAGATTGGCGAACCATCCGACAACACACATCCTCTTGTAGTGAGACAGAAACAGGCTAAGAGGAACCTGAGAAAAGCACAAAGACAAGCTGCAGCAAGAAAAACAATTGAGAAGGTTGAATCCATCATGAATTCACATGGAAGTGACAAAGAATTCTACAGACTTGTCAAAGAGCAAAGGAAATCAAAGGACTCCTCTCTTCAATTTCTATGTGTAGACAATAAAATACTCGAAACTCCAGAAGAGGTGTGTGATGGCTGGGCAACCCACTTTGGCTCTCTCGCCACTCCCCTAATGAATGAGAATTTTGATGATGCTGTTAAGAGCAACTACACGGATGATATCAGCCGTATACACAACATTTGTATGCGTAGTAACCAAGAGATCAGTCCTGCTACCATAGAAGAGGTCCAGTTAGCCATTAAAAAGCTCAAGTTGAATAAAGCAGCAGATTCCCTAGACATTACTGGTGAACATCTTATCTTTGGTGGCATCACCATTATCAACTATCTCCGGAATATGGTCAATTATGTGTTTGAACGGAAACAAGTTCCTGTAGCCTTGAAGGAAGGACTTGTCACCCCGATCTTCAAAAAAGGAGACAAAGCAGATCCAGCAAACTACAGAGGAATTACTGTCACTACAGTTGTTCTTAAAGTGATTGAACATACTCTGAACCGACGACATAATCCCATTCTTGAAAAGTCACAGTCTGTCCTACAGAAGGGGTTCAGTCCTGGCCGTTCATCGATGGATGCTGCCCTGATTCTCTCTGAGTGCATCTCTGAGGCAAACAATTCCAAGTCTCCCCTGATTGTCGCCATGTTGGACGCCCAAAAGGCGTTCGATGTGGTCGACCACGACACACTTCTCCGAAGGCTGTTCCTTGATGGTATCTGTGGTGGGGACTGGTTGCTTTTACAGAACATGTATTCTGACCTTACCTCCGTCGTGAAGTGGGAAGGTACTCTTTCCTGTCCATTTGTCATCAGGCAGGGAGTGCGCCAAGGTGGCGTACTCTCTACAGCCCACTATAAAAGATACAACAACCCTCTCCTTATCCAGCTAGAAAATAAATTCACCGGAGCCAAGATTGGACATATTCGCATACCCCATGTCACTGTGGCAGATGACCTTACCCTGATGAGCCATTCTCAAACTGAGATGCAGTCAATGGTACCAACCTCTGGTGACTTTGCGAACAGAACCAGATTTGTGATTCATCCTAAGAAGAGCTGTATTCTGACTTATTGGGACAAGTATGCACAGCAGAAAAGTACTAACTACCTCATGAATGGTGTTGAAATGACCCAAGTCCAACATTCTACTCACCTGGGCATTCAAAGAGAGTCGACCAACAAAGCCAATATTACAGAGAAAATTTCCCTTGGAAGAAGAACTGCATACTCACTCATGGGAGCTGGGCTGCATTGCGGGAACGGACTAAAGCAGAGTGTTTGTGGGAAGCTCTGGACAACATATGTAGTCCCGCGTTTGCTGTTCGGTCTTGAGGTGCTTAACCTGTCGAGAAAGGACATCAGTATGCTAGAACAGTATCAAAGGAAAGCCCTAAAACAAATACAGTCTCTTCCAGACAAAACCCATAGTTCTGCAGTGCTGGCCATGCTGGGTATTCTCCCGCTTGAATGTGTGATCCACAAGAACATGCTCAACCTTTTCGGCCGCTGGATTACTTCAGATGGGATTGAAAAAGATATAGCTGTACGGCAACTAGCTACCAAGACTGTCTCTGAACAAAGTTGGTTCAATGAAGTCAAATATCTGCTGGAGTTGTATGACCTGCCCTTACCATCCCAGTTATTTGAGGAAGTTCCTTCCAAATCAAAGTGGAAAAGAATGGTCAATAAGGCTATATACTCAGCTGTGGAAGAGCAGTGGCGGAAAGAGATACGATCCAGTACGACCCTGAAGTATATCAATCCGGATAGTATAAAAGTAGGAAGGGCTCATCATGTGTGGTCTTCGGTGCGAAACAATGTTCATGATAGTCGCAGAGCTCAGCTGAAGTGCCGTGTTCTGACAGCCACCTATACCCTCCAGAGTAACCGTGCAGTGTTTAACCAATTTGCAGTCGACCCTACTTGCAAGTTGTGTGAGCAAGGCCCTGAAACAAGACAACACTTCTTGGCTGAATGCCAGGCTCTGCATCACATACGACGAAATTTCTACTCGAGAATACAGGACAATGTGAAGCCAGGTTGTGATGTTACTTCACCTGATCAACTGACTCAACTTATCCTTGACCCCAGTGTGTTTCATACAAGCAAGACTGATATTGACCGAATTGAACTCTATAGTAGAGAACTTATCTCATTGTTACATCAAGCCAGAAATAAACTTTTGTTCAGTAAGGAAAAGCAACAGAGTCTCGCGGTTTCTATCTCAAAAGTTTCCCGAGTCAATTTCAGCAGACAGCAGAAAACCAGAAAGCAAATAAGAAATCAACGTCATCTCGACGGTTCGCCGTTAAGTAACCGGCGGAACTCTACAAGACAACAACAACAACAACAACAACAACTCGGCACATTGAAATTTGATCTTGTCTGTTGCTTGGCCCACCAGGGTTCAACTGGTGTTTTTCTTTTGCTCAGTATTTCAGTAAGTTATTCGGCGCCCAGGGATCTCCATCGCCGGACAGCTTACTGAATCTGTGTCCTCGTTTTTGATTCATCATGGTCACGGGTTATCATTGTTCATTGACTAGTTAGAGTTTCACCATGAGGACCGAACAACTAACTAAATGTTGTGAACCACTGCAGATGATGGGGGTGATGTTTCGAGTGACGTTAGGGCCCTGTAAAACCGGTTTAAGCACCACCCCCCCGCCCCCACCCAGTAGTTATTACTGATCGTTCCAAGGCTATGCTTCTAATGTGGTTCTATTTGTTTTATGTTTTGGAGTCGATTTTGTGCTGTTTGAACCTTATGTACGTTTTCATAGTTTTAGTTAAGTTCGAGTAACTGAGTGGCCGCCTATTGGGAAATAGCTGCTCACTTGGCTTACGATATGTTCTCTAAGAATTAAGTACCTAATTGTCACTTTGGATTTTTCCCGCCACGGTTTTTGGAGTCTGATTGCGCCTTTTCCTGAACATTGCCTACTTGTACCTTTTCGTACTTGCCTAATTAGTAAAATATTCCAGAGCAGTTGGAAGCTGAAATACATAAAAGACAATTAGGCTTTTTATACAACATACTTGAATCGGGCAATGAAGCCGTGAAAGAACTACTGAAAGACAAATTGCTGCAAACCTTGATAACAGACTTAGTTTCTTTATTAAAGTAAAGTGCAAGATCTTCTGGATTAGTACCAATTTCCGCCACTAAAAGACCTGAAAAGTTGTTTGACAACAAAAGAGAACTGGAAATTCCAACTTAGAACTGCGCTTTATATAACTACTGGTCAGGTGAACTGAAAAGTGAAGCATGTGATATGGATATCGACTCGGCCAGAATAGGACTTACTCGTAAAGTCTGGGTGTCATTAGAATCCACTGTCGCAGATGCACGGAAAGGCATTGTGAAATGTCGTATGGTTTCAGGAACTTATATGTTGCAAATTAGTAAAGATAAATTTAGTTGCAACGGTTTGTGCAAAGTTTTGAAATGTTGTGGACTAACCGATGAAGATATATCACATATACTATTAGACTGTCCTTCGTTGTTTTGTTAGAATAAATTGTTCTAAGTTTTTTGTATCCTAAAGTCAGATCATTAACTATCAGATACATACCTATGAAAGAAAATATTAAACTCAAAACTGAATGTGGTTGGATTATTACTTGACTGTACTATATTCCCAGTGTTCAAGTGTGAGTCTCAGATCAAAGAAATCACCAAAGTCTCTACAGACTTTGCTACAGGCTACACCTGAAACGGATACAAAATGAAAGATATGTGAAAGACTGGTCAAAGATTATGTAGAAGTTACGACCGCCCTACGTTGTAAATAAGTTAATAAGTTATTGGAGGATAATATAGTGTCATCACCTGTAAATATTCCACGTGTTTCAAGTTACGTTTCACGCCCTCAAATATTTTAAAGACTCTGAAACAGTCATGATATGTGTGCTCAAGATTTAAGTCAACGTTTTACCAGATGACCTCTGGATGTCCCAATCTTGGGAGTTAGTACGCCATACCCACCTCCACCACTCCACCCCCTTCGCCCCCCCCCCCCCCAAAAAAAAAAAAAAAAAAAAAAAGGGTAAGATTTATTTTGAGTCGGCAACTGATAACAGAAGGTCTGAGCCTGTTCAGAAATAATATGGCTAAAGTCAAACCATATAAGCCTTTGTTGTTTATTGGGTTAGTTATATTTTCAAGCACATGTCGGGTGTTATTACATCCTAGACGAATGGATTTTCCCATCACTAACATTAAGGTGAGTTTACTTTCATTTTTAGGGGCATCAGGAGTGATTTTTAAATTTTATTCAATTTTTTTCTATGAAAATTCTCTAAGCAAACAGAATAGCCCCAGATGGGACGCCGCGTTCTGCGGCGTCACATCTGGGGCTATTCTGTTTGCCTATGTCCAATAAAAGGGACGCCAGGCTTAAATGAGTTAATGTTCGACATAAGGACAACGTCCCGACATGTCCAGTTGCTGTTGACTGGAACTAAGCCACAAACTTACGAGAATGAGTAACTCATTCATTTGGTAGCCCAGTGTTCAAAGACTACTACTTATTAACATAGTTTTAAATATTTCAAAAAACATATATCAAATGATTTTCCACCTTTTTGTCGCAGAATCTACAGAATCCGACTTCATGTAGCGAACATAAGATGCATGCTGATCTGCGCCTTTCGTTTAATTACGCAAAGCAGAGTTTTGATCAGTTTTAGGCTGGAAGACCCATATTTTGCATTGTCGTGTGTTTATTCAATTTCAGTATAACAAACCTGATAGCAGCTAAACGGAACATTTGGCATAAAGAAATGTTAAAGGCGTTTCTTCTTAAATGAGCCGAGGCATGGAAAAACCAACAATCTGCATAGGCAAAAAACAAAGGCGCAGATCAGCTTCATAGTAACTGCGAAGCTGATCAGCGCCTTTGTTTTCGTTACACGGATAGTACGATTTCTTTACTGTCTAAATCCAAAATTTCCAGACTCTAACCATCTTCTGTGACTGTACAGCCCGGATTGTGTCGGACCTGGTCGGAACCCAAATTGTTGGTTTTCTCATGCACAGGCTCAAATTAAAACTTGAGAATATTGAAAGCCTGAAAGGAGTTGTTTGGATCGTTGATTGCATATTCATGTTGTTGTTATCAAATGACTTGGCGAAAAAGGAAAATATATTAAATAGTATTGTATGCAAATCTAAAGAATGAAATATTTAAATCTAGATATTACCATTTATTTGTATTTCTTATTAATGGATAGGTATTTAAAGTGCAGTGTATAAATATTTGAGCCGCCTCATGGGAAAACCAACAATTTGCATATGCGAAAACAAAGACGCAGATCAGCTTCGCGGTAACCGCGAAGCTGATCAGCGCCTTTGTCTTCGCTACTCGGATAGTACAATTCCTCCCCTACTTAAATCCGAAATTTCAAGCTTCTAGCCTGCTTCTGTGCTTGTACAGGTCGGTTTGTGTCGGACCTGTTCGGAAACCACATTGTTGGTTTTCCCACGAGGCGGCTCATTTATCACAAGGTTTTAATAGAACCTACCTGAGATTTATTCTTGTCTGTGGCTTTTGAATTTTAAAAATGGATAAGGCTTAATGTAACCGGGTCAGTCATATATGTAGAAAGTATTAATAAATCAGAAAAATGCTCTTGAATATTCACTAAATACAGGAGGATGGAGCTACGAAAAACTAAGATATATATTGGGATATGTGACCCTAGTGTTTCCATGGACACGGTATGGAACATGTTCAATGACTTTATCCTGACGAAGAAGAACATAAATCTCCAGGACACAGTGACTGGGAAAACTTTCCTACATATTCTAGCGGACAATGGCCAGCGGTTTACCACCCCTGCTGGAGTGTCCGTGGTGTACCTCGTCGCCAGTAGTGGTGCTCGGCTTGACCTGGAGGACAATAATGGAGATACCTGTCTACACGCCGTGGCACGGGTACCAGGAACATACAGATTTATACTTGCATTGATGAGGTATAAACGTTAAGCTAACACGTTGAGATTTCAGATGAAACACAACCGCTTCCAACGCTTCTCCAATAAAGTTGAGCGCGTATGGAAGTTATACGGTAGTAGTAAATGGGCCACGTCATGAGAAAACCAACAATGTGGTTTTCGAACAGGTCCAACATCAATTCAGCCATCAGAATTAAAGATACCCGCATTTGCAAGTTATGGACTTGCCCTTGATAAAAATATTGACTAAGATCTTAAAGTTGAATGGCATGTATATTTTTTTCAATTCCTATTTGTTCTCCATTGTAATTACCCATAAAAGGGTGACAGGTTACAGATATGAACAAATATTTGGCAGTAAAATGTTTAAATACCAACTACTTAATGAATGGCCTAAACGATTTAGTAGTAAATTGATTTTTGAAATTAAATAGTTCGATTAAAATGGAATGAAACAAACTTGGTTCAAAATAACTGGAAGACAATTTCAGATTTTTAAAGAAAAAAAAAATCCATGATGATTTTTTGCGGATTGGTATATATTTAAACTTCAAGGCGGCACTTAAATGGCTTTCTCCTTCTTTTTGATTATTCCCCTCAGAATTGAAAGTTAATCTTTTAATGTAGGCTATGTTAATTGTATAAGGGGGACTTACATATGTAAAGTATATGCATTAAATAAATTATCAAATCAAGTTTAAAAAATAATCTTATTAACTGAAGCACTGTCACGAACGTTTATGCATGAACATACATTCGAGCCAACGTTTCTTTGGGTTAAGAATAATATTCAAACCAACCTGATCACATGCACTGAGCGGCTTCTTATGAAATAGAGACACAGTATCATGAAATTTAGTCCCAAAATTGGGGTCCCATAACCTACCCACCCTGTAACTTTAGTGGTCTCTTGTGGCTGCCAGTAATTAATCTCACCAGGAAAACATGTCCGTGGAATGTATACCCCATTAAACCCCACTTTTACATAGTTAAACTGGGATATGCAGGGGTCTAATTAGTTTTCTTATTTTTGGTCCAAAACATAGAGTGTGGGTACTCGTTAGAACCGCGGTTCTAACGTTTACACACAGTCTATGTTTTGAACAAAAATAAGAAAAACACCATTTTCCTACTGAAAATTTTTAATTTTTACAACTGAGAAAAATCTGTATATCACATGATATGTTTGTATCTTTGTCACGTTCTCACCATTTTTGTTTTGGTTGATGCTGGGAAAGAGCTAGAGCTAGGTCTTGCTCTCAATTTTGTGCGATGTGTTCTTGTGTTGTCCTTTCTCTTGGCTGGGATTATTTCCATTCTTACTTTATTCCTAGTATCGGATTAAAAAATCATTTTTAGATGATCATTATCTTCGTAGATGATGTTTTCATGTAACTATGTGTTTATTGTAGATGTGGCGTCAATCCTCTAAAACGTAACAAGGACGGTCAGACGGCAGAGGACATCATCACTCACAACAATCTACCCGGCTGCAGGGAGACCCTATACTGGCTGAAAAAGTTTACGCCCGGTAGGTTGTCACAAGGAAGTTAGAGCAAAGGCTTTATTGTATTCAAACGGTTGTCGATGAATAGGGAATAAATGTGTCTTGCTTGAGTTCATACAATTAGGCTTCGAACTGAAGACCTCTCGATTCAGTCGGAAAACTACACACCATCCGTGTTTGCCGAACCGACTGAATGCTCAAAAGGAACAGCCACCCAGTCCGCAGCTTCATGGGTCTTAAAATGAATACTTCGAATAGCTACTGATCAAAATTATCATGAGACATGCCTGAGGAATAATAAGTGTATCTACATGTTATGGAATAGTTATAAATTTAATAAAAAATCAAGATGACACCAAAGATGGCAGACAAAGTCAATTGCTAAGTTTGCACGATGGTGATTGTCCCTTTAAAAGCAAAATGTGAAACTTTTATCTAACAATGCACACCAGTGAGAAAATGAAAATAGTCCCAGAGAATGCATCCATTTCATGCTCCTATTGTTCTTTTAGGCCTGTATAATGCTGCAACGTCAGCTAATCCTGAAACTGAACACATCGAGAGACTGTTGAAAGGCTGGTGCCGAACACGTATAGTTACTGATGGACACGACGTAATCATCAAGTCAGCTACTCACCAATCAGTTACGCAACTCATTGAAAAGTACGACAAGACCAACGAATTTGCAATAGCCATGCTTGCTGGGAAACTAAATCTGATGAATAATGGTAATCAGCATTTTATTATAAGCATTATAATTGCATTATTAAAATGATTTATTTATTTATTTATTTATTTATTTATTTATTTATTTATTTATTTATAGAGGACTGCACATTTAGCTGTAATAGCTAGTCTACCATATGATCCTCTAAAACATATATACATACTATGTACAAAACAATTAAATTAATGAGTTAATTATATCAGCATAAAAGAAAGAAAAAACATGAATATATAATGGAGAATGATGCAGGTCCTAGATAGATTAATAAACAAGTTGCTTCAGCAGTTTTCTTTCTTCGTGATTTATTTCCGTTTATCTCTTGATGCACTTACACATTTTGTTTAGTATGTTATACTGGATGCACTTACACATTTTGTTTAGTATGTTACACTGGATACACTTAAATATTTTGTTTAGTATGTTATACTGGATGCATTTACACATTTTTTTATATGTTATACTGGATACACTTAAATATTTTGTTTAGTATATAAAACTCGATGCACTTACACGTTTTGTTTAGTATGTTATACTGGATGCACTTACACATTTTGCTTGAAACATTCTACAGGCATTAACATATCTGACGTTGACGTTAATATGAAGGACCATCTGTACCAAGCTTCCTTCCCCGGCTCCCCTGAGGTGCCCTACCCCCTGATTGCTGCCGTATGGGAGCAGGGGAGAGAAGATTCTGTAGATTTCTTGCTGTCCCATGGAGCTGACACGTCCCTTCTGTTGCCCGTGGCAGACAACATCTTTGAAAAAGAACCGCTTTTCTTTCATGTAAGCGCTAATTGTAAACATGTATTTTACACTTCTTTATAACATTTGTACTGCTGTTTGCATTCGAAGTTTGGAAGGTTGACCTGTTTTGCTAATGTGGTCAAATGCATTGCATTGCAAATCATTACTCATTTTGTTTTAATGTACCAGTAAAACACTGGAGTTCTGGGAACAATGTACTTACTATGTTTCCTATTTGCAAATTATGCTTGTAAATTTTACAAGTAAAGTAACACTTTACAATAAACTGCTCTATCAGTTAAAAATGACAAGATTTCTTCGCTTCAGGTACTAAGTAAAGAGAAAGACCACAAACCACCAGATATTGTTGTTCATAAAATCCTGATCGCAGCCGACCTGTCAATACGAAACCAAAACGGAGAAACAATCTTATTCAAGGCAATATCATGTGACTATTCTGAATCCTTCATCCGTGCACTTTTCAAATATGGCATCGATATCGCAGCACGAGACAAGAAAGGAAGATCTGCACGTGACTACGCAGCGTATCTAAGGAAAACGGAATATTTTGGCGTTCTTGATGATTATATTATAAGTTTGGTGAAAGAAGGGAGGGTAGACTTATTGGAGACTTTACTGCTGCAAGGATATGATCACATTCTGGACGTGACTGACAGTAGAGGGTTTAACATTTACCAGATAGTAAAGGAGAAAGATTTAAATGTAAAAGACAATATAGGCCAGTTTCTTAAAGGAATACCGGTCCTTCAGGTACTGCCATACATGTCATTATTCACAATAATTATTCTTGACAGTGAATGCATTCGGTCTGATAAAGTAGATCTTCGGAAAGACACGGTTATTTCCATTACGTGTTTATCAATCAATGTGGCATGTTTTGATTATGTATGTAAAACACTTTGCCAATGAAAACAATAATTTTTGAGAAAGATTCTTAATTCCACATACCACATTTGTCAATAAAAACTGTCATTCCTACTGTCAAGAAAAATAAAGAAAGTGTCCATGATGTCCGTCACTCGCGGAATACAGATTCGAATGATGCTGACAAAAAAATCGTCCCATGGTTATTAAATGTTGACAAAATGTATGTATCTATGTTTAAGAAACGTATCGACAAAATGTTCAGGGCTGCTGAGATGGGTCTCCCCACTGACCTCCGGAAGTTGATAAACGGGAAATACTGCATTGCACAAGACAAATGTGGAAGAACTGTCCTCCACAGAGCGATCCTCAGGAAAACGAAGCAAGTGATTAAATTCCTGGTGGAGAACTACACAAGTATTATTGATATGCAAGATAATGTAAGTTTGGTCGAAATGTCAGACATAGCCTAATCATGACCGCGCTCAATTATTAAAGGGGGTCATTTTAAAATGTACAAATCAAAATATGCTCATGGACATGCAAACGTATTTGTTAGGTATTCAGCCAAATCATTAACTTGATAAACTTATAGATGGTAAACGTAAATCAAATGTAAATGGATAATCTTGTCCAAACAAAGACACGGATCCGCGGGTTAAAGACAGCACTCAATGTAAGACAAGTGCAACAAAAATGTTTTCATTTAATATAATAAATCACAACTTTCATAAAGAACACAGTAACTCATTTAACAATTGAAGGTCATTTTGAATAACAATTCATTTTCAGATGGGTAGAACAGCTTTGCACTACGCGTATATTTTGCTTGAATCCAAAAGTCTTGTCAATTACCTTCTACTCAAAGGAGCGGACACAACAATAAAGGATGTGGTTTGTATACTTGATTTTCTTGAAAGTAAAATGATCTTTGACGCACAAATATATTCTTATATAATATATTCTTATATATATATTTCTCACTGCTCTTAGGAATCTCAGTTTTATTTTATTTCAGATAAAGATTAAGATTTTCTTTTTAATTACACGAATCTACATTAAAATCTTATTTTATTTACATTAAATGCATTCACTTCTTTATGATATCAGACTGGCAGGATTCCTAGTGATTGCGTCTGTGACGTCATTGGTAAAGACCCGTATTTCCGGTTGAGGAAGGAGGTGGAGAGTTTCAGTATGGAGGTGTATCTGACAGAAACCAACTTTGAAAAATCTCTACTTCGTGCCATAAAGGTATACAGACAGAATAAGTTATAGATAATCATCTTTTTTCAAGTGCAGGGTTTTGGGCAATTCATAGTTGATCCATAGTTTCAATGACGACCTTTCATAATGACCTCATGAGCCGTGGTTAATTGTGGAATTACTAACTGAACTAGATTTTAAAATTCAAATCCAACTAGATAAGAATACATATATGTTTTTAGCTTAACTGTCATTAACAGACTAATTTCTTAAGCATGTCTACCTAACTATTTGAAGACTTGAATATCTGTGTGTTGCTTCCTATATTCTCACCGATCATGAACTGAGTATGCAGCTATATAGACATCAATTTGTTTCTGAAAATCTAAAAGATAGTTTACTTTCTCTGTCAATGTTTCAGAAGGGTGACCTTGGTCAAGTGAAGCAACTTATAGAAGGATTGAAAGAGAAAGGGGACATTAATCGTTACACAGATGTCCTGTTCCATTGTTTAGATACTGGCAGACAGAATATCGCTGTGTATCTCATCAGAAGTGGAATGAGGACGGACATATACAAACAGGTATAGCACAAACACATACGCATGCATGTAATTGTACGTGTACATGTATGTAACCATTTCAACGTCTACCAAAATTTAGACCAGCCATTACGAAGGTTGATAAGACTGATCCACAGTCGGCTGCACGAACTAAAAAAAGCGCTGGATATTTTCGTGTATCTAATCTGCTCAAATGTAACAAACTTGAATTGTCTGTGACTTTGTATTAGGATGTCTCTGTTTTGCATATGCTGTCATTTGAGTAATTTGTGTTATCTTTATATCGTTATTAAAACATTCGAATCTGTTACAATGAGCCGCCTCATGGGAAAACCAACAATCTGCATATGCGAAAACAAAGACGCAGATCAGCTTCGCGGTAACCGCGAAGCTGATCAGCGCCTTTGTTTTCGCTACTCAGATAGTACAATTCCTCCTCTACTTAACTCCAAAATTTCAAGCTTCTAGCCTGCTTCTGTAGCTGTACAGGCCGGTTTGTGTCAGACCTGTTCGGAAACCACATTGCTGGTTTTCCCACGAGGTGGCTCACAATGTTCACAGTATGAAGATTGCTCCTCCACAAGTTCTGCGTGCGCAATGTACACGTGCGACCATTCTGTGACGTCTCTGTATGCACGTGCAAAGAAACTGGACTGTAATGCTGTAATAGAAACTATTGACGAAATAAGTGGCAGAGAGGTATGAAAACTTGGCCGTGCTCTGTAATAAGATTCTTTGACTTTTTAAAAAAAAAATAGTAGAGAAAATTTTATTATTTTAATAGTTTTGCTTAAAACATGGGGTGGTTCTAACGAGTATCCACAATCGATGTTTTGGATCCAAAATAAGAAAAATGTATACCTCTTCACACCCAAGATTTACTATATAAAATTGGGGTTCGGAGGGATATACTTTTCATGTCTTCCTGATGGCGTTAGTTCATATTAGTCAAGTTAAAAATGGACCGCGTAGGGAGAGACAGAATAAACAGATGTTCATTTTAATGGTTAAGGATTCCATGCGCGGATCCAGAGGGGGGGGGGGGGCCGGGGGTCCGGACCCCCCCCCCCCCTGGAATTTGAAAATTTTACCTAAAAAAGGTAATTTCAGGATTTTTTTGGGGGGTTGGACCCCCCTCGTCTGTGACCAAACATTACCATTTTCGTTGGACCCCCTCTCATGAAAATTTCTGGATCCGCGCATGGATTCAGTATCATGTGCTTTACATTTAGATTTATACCTGTTTAAGCAGAAAATTTGAAGTCTTTTGCGATCGCATGGTAAAATATATCAAGCAAAATTTGTTAACATTATCATCCTTATTCGTGGACTACTTTAACATATAAATATGTTTTAAATTTTCGTCTTTACTTTGCCAGTTATTACAACATTTTAACATTTTGCGTCTTGACACAGCCGCATTAGAAAACCTAGAACATGCATAGGGGAAACCAAAGGCGCAGATCAGCTGCAGCTGCACAGCTGATCAGCGCCTTTGTTTTCGCCCCCCTGATAGATAATACAATATGTCTCTTCTTTCAAAACCGTTTAGCCTGTTTCTGTTGTTATAAGCCTGGTTTGTTTCGGACCTGGTCGGAGACACAGATTGTTGGCTTTCTCATGTGGCGGTTCATTTACTTTCCAGAGCGCTGATTCTGCAGATGTTGACCAGCCTGTTCCGTCGTCATCAACAATGGATCACTTTGCAGTTCTAGGACTTGTGTAATGTTACATGCAGAGAGGTAGTTGGACAGTCTAGTGGCGAATACATAACGAAAACTTGCACATGCAATAAACAGAGATTTTTTAGCTTTTATTTTCAACTGATTTTTTTATATATATTTTTCTTATTTTTGCTAAAAACATAGATTGTGGGTACACGTTAGAACCGCCTCGCCGAGGCGGTTCTAACGAGTACCCACAATCTATGTTTTGGAGCAAAAATAAGAAAAATAGGTATACGCCTGCAAACCCCAGTCCTACTATATAAAAGTGGGGTTGAAGGGGGTATTCATTACACGGACATGTTATCCTGATGAACATGTGTGTGTTTATTTACTCGACAGTCATTGTTAATAAAGGCAGCTCTACAATAAAATGGAATGGGGTGTGCAGTGGTGTGTTGTTAGAACATCGGACTCCGAATCCAGAAGTCCTGAGTTCGATTTCCAGTGCACCGTGTTGTGTCCTTGAGCAAGGCACATTAACCCCCCCAACACACACACACACACACACACACACACACACACACACACACACACACACACACACACGGGAACTGATTACTGACCAGGACGCGGTGGCTCCGTCTCGACATGGCTGAAAACTTTAAACTGGGACTTTAAACCTCAATACAAACTACTGACAAGCAATCGAACAAAACTAAAAAGGAGAACAAGTGGGGTTCGATCTGTGTTGTTATCACATGTACATGTAGTTGTATAAAATGTATATTAAACGATATTTTCCGAAGCGTTGCCTTTGTGACGGGATAGCCTCCCTTGGAAATATGCAAATTTCAAACTCGAGGCTTTGTGAATCGAGTAAGTGTTGGGTATATAGCGCAGTAAACCACCCTTGGTGGGTGAGCATGCTTTTCCACCGACGGGGTTTGCTGTGGCTTGGTCCGGCTGTACGTTACATTTGGTGGCAGCGGTGGGATGATGACAACCGCTAGACCGGGGTTGCCTTACCCATGTAGTCCCCAGGCCAAGACTCGGGACGAGTCTTCTCGGATGGGGAAGTTATGTGACGGGATAGCCTCCTTTGGAAATATGCAAATTTCAAACTCGAGACTTTGTGAATCGAGTAAGTGTTGGGTATATACCGCAGTAAACCACCCTTGGTGGGTGAGCATGCTTTTCCACCGACAGGGTTTGCCGTGGCTTACTTGGTCCGGCTGTACGTTACACCTTATTTTTTCTGATTCCTATCTATCTTCTGATACTGAGTCGATCAATTTCTGATCATCACCTCAGGTGTGGGGTGGGTGGCTAAATTTAGAATTTAGTCAAGGGAGAAAAAAACATTTGGGGTGGACCATTAAAACTATTTACAAGATATAGATAGAGGCATGCTAAAACACATGCCTCTGGGCCTATGATTAAATAGAAGCCTTAAATTCCTCAATGGTCTTAGATGAGACCACTGAAGAAGGGAGACTATTCCAAACCGAAATAGTTCTGGGGAAAAATGAGTTTTTCAGGGCATCACTATAGGCAAATTGTCTTGTATACTGTAATTCATGCGATGCCCGAGTTCGCCTTAGGTTGGGTGCCGGGGTCAGGTATTTGTCTTTATCAAGAGGCACTGTACCGGAGTGTATCTTGTAGAAGAAGGTTAAGGAGGACCGCTCTCTGCGGGACTGCAGGGATGGCCACTCAAGCTCGTCAAGCATATCACCGACTACTGGAGTTCCTCCATCTCCTGCAAGTCCACCTGGCTGCAGTCTTCTGCACCTTCTCCACCTTCTCAGTCTGAGTTTCATGATAGGGATGCCAAATAGGGGCTGCATACTCAAGCTGAGGACGAACCAATGTTTTGTATGCAACTTTGTATGCCTAGGTGCCAATGCCAAATTGCGCCGAAGAAAGCCCAAAGTCTTAGTTGCCTTGCATGTAATTTCCGAAATATGTTGACCCCAATCAAGGTTGTCTGTGATAGTTAAACCTAGGTATTTAGCGAACTGAACCTGTTCTAATATTTGCTGGTGCAGTGTGTAGCTGAACTGTATGTGATTGCTTGGGTGTAGCCGAGTCACCCTCATTGAATGACATTTGCTAACATTAAATTTCATTTGCCAATCCGTTTCCCATTTGGCCAAGCTATTCAGGTCATCTTGCAAAATGTGACAATCCAAAGGAGACTTGATGTTCCTGTACAAAACACAATCATCAGCAAATAGTCGAACAGATGACCTGATATTATCCGGAAGATCATTGATGAAAATAAGAAATAGGACCGGTCCCAAGACCGATCCTTGCGGGACACCAGATAGAACCGGGACTGGATCTGAGGCTCGGCCATCTAATACCACTTTTTGAGAGCGCTCAGAGAGCCACGAGTCGATCCACTTATGTGTGGATCCTCTAATCCCGTAAAAGTCAAGTTTGTATAATAACCTTTTATGTGGGACCTTGTCAAAGGCCTTAGCGAAATCCATGACAATCACGTCTGTTTGCTTATGCCCGCTGTTCACAGCTCGATCCAGATTACTAACTAAGTCATGATAAAACTGAACTAACTGGGTTTCGCAAGACCTTTGACTTCGGAACCCATGTTGACAATCAGCAAGGATGTTTTCAAGGGCCAGGTGCACCTATCGGTGGTGCATCGAGAATATATCGGTGGAGATCTACGAGAACAACAACAACAATGGCTCACTGTATTTACACATAGTGGAACGCACACAGTTGGGCTTTTCTTTCTTCAGATACTGAGTCGATCAATTTCTGATCATCACCTCAGGGCTTGTAATCCGGTAAAAAAGAAGGTACCGGGTTTTATACCTCACAATAATGCAGTTGCAGTTATTGTTTGTCGAAGAGTTACGTACCTTACTTTTTGTGTACTGTGAAAAATATCTAAGATTTTGTCAGCTGATTTCAGACTATTCAGTCGATTCATAGATGTAAATGGCTAAATGCATACCATTTTGCACGAACAGGTAAAATAAAATAAACGGTAAACAAGTATTATACAGTCAAGGACCAAAAATACTTCCACAATGTAGTGATAGTGGGTTGCTACATTATTGGGACCGAAATGTCCCGCTCCGGCATCTCGTAGGACCACGGAAGATAACGGAAATAGACGAGTTTATGAACATGGCTGAATGCAACAAGAAGTGAAAGACGACCTGATGACAGAATCTATACCCATCCTGGGCTAAACAAGGAGACTGGACAGTCTAGTGCTATCTCAGGTATTCAATAGAATCTGTACACCCGTCTTTTTACTTTAATGGTGTCAGATATCTTCCGAACTCCAATATTTTTGAGGTGGGAATAAGACGGTATTCACAGGCTTTGGTTTTAGCAGAGTGAATTTCGACGTCACGAATATTCCCTCATTCTCAAAGTTTTCTCGGTCATTCTATATGAATTGACATAAATGTCTTGAATTTACCATCCTTTCAAAAAGAAATTGTGAAATTATTGCTTTTGTAAGCTTTTTGGCTCTACTTTCGTTTCCAATTTTCCCGGAAAAATCGCCGGACATTGCCGACTTTTTCTTAACGTAAACAAACAAGTAACGGCTTTTCAAAAAGTAAGAAAAAATTGAAAAAGGAAACATTTGTAAGAAAATTATACTGTCTGCAACATTTGCTTTACAGTTTTGTAACTATTTTGACTTCAAAATGCAACTCTTTGAATATGATTTTTACTTTACCATCTATATATTGCAGACAGATCCTAATTTTGTACAGAAATGTTTGTCAGTAACCACACCGTTGTGTGGTTTCCTAGTTGCCTGAATGGCAATAATCCATGGTCAGAAGTTGATATGATGTTTGCCGCCTTACTGGTCATATGGTCAACCTCCAAATTATGTCAAGAAGTGAACAGTTTGATACCAAATTGCCCGAATGGCAGTTTGCAACACCAGACAGCAATACTTCAGCCGATTATCAGAGCCTGTGTTGGCTATTGATTTGCTGAAAGATTATATTTAATTGAGTTTTCTTGGTCCTGTATGGTACCAGAAACGTACAGAAACCAGACGCTGTTACCAGTTTTTTAAGTTCGCAGCATTCTTTTTCAAATTGAAGTGGGAGGGAAAATACTGGTAATATTTAGGTACATGTGCAGAATTCTAAATGTTAATTGATATTCTTACTGGTGTTATTATTTTGAAAATCTGGCTGAAATAATTACAATTACTTTATTCAGTAACATTTGATTACTTAACTAAATTACAGGAGATATCATTCTAAATAAATATTATTCTGACCTGGCAATGGAAAATTTTAGATTCACTATTAAGTTTTTGCCAAACAACATTTTGACGTAAATAAACAGTAAATTTCAAACCAAGTTTAACAATTTCATAATGATTGCTCCATTCTTTTCAAATTAAAGGAGGAGGGGGAAATACATTGTAGTGGTAATATTTAGGCAAGTTATCTGATTTCTAAATATTATTCTGAATACAATCAGCCATTTATGTCAGAGTAATTAATTTGAAAGTAATTTATTTGAAAAATTACAATTACTTCATTCAATTACATTTGATTACTTGATAAAAATTAATAGTACAGTTACTTGGTCATCTAAAATGTTATCTTATAACTGTGCCCGTGTTGGCATAGTGTGCATATAGGTAAATTCATTGTTGAATTAGATTATGCCCGTGCTGGCATGACTTTATCTAATTTCATACAGTGAGGTATATATCAGAAATATACAGAGTCAGGCTTATTGTACCAACCGACTGGTTCCTGTCTGAAAACAGTACATTTCCGCATCCGGTAAATTCTCCTAAAAGATTCAGTCAATAAAATTGGAAAATTTGGACATCATTCTTTTTGAATTAAAAGAGGGAGGGAAATCCTGCAGTGTTAAAACAAAAACAAAATTAGTTACATTTTGATAATATTATTGATAATTTCAATTCAATTTCAATTGGGACAGTCACATACTTGGCCTTTTGTATATTTATATTGTATTGGCATAACAGGCTTTAAAATCATTTCATGATTACTTTGTGCCCGTGTTGACATAACACATAGTATTCCGAAAGTAAATAAAGGCAAGATCAGACACTCGTAACTGTTCAATAACCATCTTAGGTAATGTTCAACTCCGTTATGTAAGCAAATTATGCAAAATTGTTATTTAAAACATCAGATTAAATATTCAGATTTTGTGGTTCCTTGCTGTTTCGATTTTTGGGTGTAAAAATAAGTGGCAATTTTGGGAATCATAAATAAAATTTGTAAACATTTTGCAAGAGCAATTAATATCTACAGCTAGTCAAACTTACATAATGGCATCACGTGATACACCATTTGTTGATGGAAAATTAAGAATTAATTTCTGTGAAGAAGCTGACATGCGTGTTCTGTCAAATGTAGGTAGAGCTGCAGCCGAACAAATGTCAGAATTTCGAGACATTCATGGAAACATCACTAAAGAAAATGTGTTGAATATTCCAAACGTAAAGGTTTCCAAGCAATTTCTACAAATGGTAGATTTTACCAGAAATCCTGCCTACAGTTCTGTCCCGTGTAGGACTAACTTGGAAAAGCAGGAGGATAAACAAAGATCTACTCCTTCAGCCGATTGCTGGGAGTATCAGTCAGCACCCAGTGACGCAAGTAGTAAAACACCGGATAGCTGGTCAAAGAGTACGAGACAGTCAAGGCAGTCTTCAGTGGGTACGCAAGGATCTAGACCGGCATACTCGTCTGGAGGAACACCACCCTGTGCTATGCCAGTCAAACCCGATTTCGTTGTACCATCAGGTCCCCCTAGTATGGGAAAGAAGTTGTATTCCAGGGTAACTTCAACCAGGAAACCGACCTGTTCTTCTCGAAGTGTTATAAGGCATAGACCTGCATATTCACCAGGAGGAACACCAGCTCGGCGACGCTGTCCAGTTAGAAGACCGGCTTACTCTCCAGGAGGGACACCAGCAAGGAGTCCAGTTAGGACAGCCGCCTATTCTCCCGAAGGAACACCGGCTCGGCGACGGAGTACAGCCAGAAGACCAGCATACTCTCCAGGAGGGACATTAGCTTGTAATAAGAGCCCAACCCAAACACCAGCTTTACAATTGATGTTTTCATCAGATGATTCATCATCAGAAGATTCAAGCTCAAATGAGTCAGAGCTGGTTGAGGCAGATTTTGCACAGGAAAGGTTCTTACTAGCCAGTCAAGCTCCTGAAGAGAATCTGTACGAATGGGCAGACAGATTAAGGGTGCTAGCGTTCAAAGCATTTAAAGGAAAGTCCTACAGTTATATCAATAGACTGTCTGTAAAGCAGTGCTGCCTTGAATGCTTGGACCAAAAGGCAGGTCGCTATGCTCTGGACCATAATCCTGAAACCATGGACGATGCCTTGGAATATATCAAGCAGTGCTTCATGACATACCGCCAGAAGCAGCCACAAAAGTCAGAGGCTAGCCGTCCCAGGGATGTTACCACAGTTGGACAGAATATAGTACAAAGCCAACAAAATCAGCTTCCTGCTGAGAGTCCTGTATGTGACTCTCACATCACTAAGAGTCCTGTATGTGACTCTAACATCATTAAGAGTCCTGTATGCGACTCTCTCATCACTAGGAGTCCTGTAAGTGACCCTATCTTGAGTACAGGAATGCTAAGAGATTCAGTTAACAAGGAACAGCAGAAACCAGAGAAACAGAATAAGGCGAGGAAGGCTAAAAAAGCGAAGGCCAAAAAACGTCAGGCTACTAGAGAACAGTCCGAACCTTCGTCACTGGCTGAGAATTCGAAGAATTTAAGTGAAGCAGGTGCGCTTCAGACCGATCTGTTAGCAAATTCGTCCCGTGTGGATGAAGGCAAACAATATGTCGGGGAAGAGAATACTACTGCCAAGGACATTTCACTCGAAGAGGTTCTAGTAAAGGCCACTGATGAGCAACAACCCTGTGTGTATGGAATACTAGTCCACCCTAGTAGGCCAAAGTATCTGGTTGCCATGCAGCTGTTTGAATCTGTGTCTTATATACCTGATGTAAGTTTTGACAGTGCAAAAATATCACTCACAAAACAAGGGGCCGTTGCTCCGAATGCATTGGCAATTACTGAACAAAGGTGTCTATATACAAAGCACAGAACTATAACCACGCTGAAGAAGGAGGAGAGTGTTACACCGTGTTGGAACATTTCTGAGGTAACAGAAGGTGCCACAGAAGAAGTTAAACAATCCTCGACCACAGAAACAGTGAATGAAGAGGCACGGTTTTTGGAGATAGAGCGAATCATCGCAGAGGAGATTGCTCATGGAACATCTGTGAAACAATCTTCTACCACAGCAGCGGATGAAGAGAACCTCTTTACAGAGATAGAACAAATCATTGAAGAAGAGATGGCTTATGAAACATCAGTGGCTGAGATTTCCAGTGAAGCAATCATAACCACCGTACATACTGGAAAGATAGCTAGTGAATCTCCCGTAGATGAGACCAGTGAATCTCCCGGTGAGATTTCCTGCGAAAAAGTAATGCATCCCGAGGATAAGCTTAACAATGGAGAAATTGTTGATGATATCATCACTGAAGTTATGTCTCTTGTAATCGAGATTGCTAAAGAAGTAGTGGTTGCTGAAATTATAAGAGTATCTCCCGTGGGTATCACTGAAGCAGATGGTAATGTGTGTACTACAACCGAAACGATATCTCATGTGGGTGAGATTGCTAGTGAATCAGACGTGGGTAGTACGTGTACTATGGCTAAAACTTCCGTTGGTGAGATCAACATGCAAGCAAAGCTGGTCCCAGATATTGGTTCCTGTCTAGAGTCAAGTTTCATTACAGAGACAGATAAGAATGAAATATATACTGCAAGGGAAGGTGTCCAGACAGTCCCTGCTGGTAAAGAGATAAAAATGGAAGCCGACGCTTCTATAGATAGAACCGCTGCTCAAGATGAGAGAAAATCGGGCAAGGCCTCTATAAGTAGTCAGGGGGAAATCAATATGAAAGCCGACGCTTCGGTTGATAATACCGCTGGTCAAGATGATAATCCTGATGGTGAACTGACGATTGAAGATGGTATCAGCCTAGAAGCCGGTGCTTCTGTTGACAATTTTGCTGGTACGGAAGCCGACGCTTCTGTTGATCAAGATGAGAGAAAATCGGACAAGTCCTCTATAAGTAGTCAGGGGGAAATTAATATGAAAGCCGACGCTTCGGTTAATAATACCGCAGGTCAAGATGATAATCCTGATGGTGAACTGACGATTGAAGAGGGTATCAGCCTAGAAGCCGGTGCTTCTTTTGACAATTTTTGCCAAAGCCCAACCCGGACATTAGTTAAAGGCCATCTCAAGAACAAACCATTAGGAAAAATCAGTGGGGATACAAAAATAGAAGCCGATGCTTTTGTTGATAACTTTGCTGGTAAGGAAACCAATATGGAAGCTGACGCTTCTGTTAACCAAGATGATACAAAATCGAACAAGTCCTCTATAAGTAGTCAGGGGGAAATCAATATGAAATCAATTGCCAGTGAAACAGCTACTTGGGATACCCCATTTACCAATGAAGCAGTATTTCCTTTTTGTGAGATTGCAAGGGAAGCAGCACTCACATTAGATACAGACATCGCTTTGTCAGAACATTCTTGTTCAATTGAATATTATGAGACGCAAGGTATTGCTACAGCAAAATCTGAAGGTAATCAGTGCGGAGACGATGACAAAGAAATCACCCAGACAGAGCTGATGTCAGATCAAAATGATCAGAAGCCAGACCTTGGTTCCTGTAGGGAATCCACTTTACTGGCCGATGTGGGTCAATCCTGCAAAATTGAGAAAGAAGAGGAAGAATCCCAAGATTTTGATGGCCAAATTACAATAAACTATGATTTTGCGGATGCTGTCCAACCACTTGAGGGAGAACAAGACCGTCAACTGTGTCACGAAATGCAGTTGGAGATCATTCAGCACTTGGGATTGAATCTCCAGAGTGGAGATGATGATCACATTGGTGCTGAAGTGGAAGAAACTATTGCGGTGGTAGAGGGTACAGGCGCCACTGATTCTGATGCTAATCTGTACGAGGAACAAGGTAGTGGATCTGGCTGTTCTGGACCAAAACAATGGGATCCAGGTGGTTCTCTTGCTGGCGGTGCTCTTCAGTCCCAGTAATGAGAGTACAGCGTACCGTGCTGGATCACAAGTGTCCCGTGTTGGACCTTGCATGTTGCAGTAATGATTGTCTTGTGTAGGGCAATGTTTATTTAGTGTCCCGTGTTGGACATTCAGAAATTATTAGAGCGCCGTTAGTGCTCCACCACAAAAAGTGCCCGACGTTGGACAGTTGTAAGTCCCGTGTTGGACCACGCATTCTGCATGTTGTAATATTGTCTTGTGTAGGACAAAGAATTGTTTGCCTGCGCAGGACAATATGACCCTGTTAAAAACAGTGTCCCCGCGTGGACAGGAACATGAGATATAGGTTGCCTGTACAGGATACAGTATTGTGTAAATGTGTGTCCTGTGCAGGAAGCAATTTCAACTGATTTAGTTAAAACTGATTCAACCATTTTGTCCCGTGCAGGACAGTTTTTGTTATTATACTTGTCCCATTAAGGACAAATTGGACAAGTCCAGTGCAAAACATATGTGTAAAAATTAGGTCATAATGCATTGTAAGAGTATGTAAATAAGTGCTGTATTTAACTATGTCCAGTTTAGGACAAAGTTGGTTTTGTATGTAGATCTGGGGCACAGTAATTGTTTCAAAAATAATTGTCCCGAGCAGGACATGCATGTAAATCGGTCATTGTGCATCGTTTTAAAGTTTTAATAGATAATTATAATGGTTTTAAGTCTGTAGATTGTCTGTTTTACCGTGATTACGGGCTTTGGGTGGATTTAGACAAATGATTGATTATAGTGCACAGTGTTTTAAATGTTTGTGAGGCTTGTATATTTAGTCGCAATCTGGTGCAACCATATTAAATAGGGAAGGGAACTGTGCAAAGCTTAAGGGGGAATGGGGGTGGCTTTTAAATTATTTTTGAGACCAGTTGGGCACCATTTTTGCAAGACCTTCGCCAAGGTCCAATCACTCAGAACGAGGAGGAATGTAGTGATAGTGGGTTGCTACATTATTGGGACCGAAATGTCCCGCTCCGGCATCTCGTAGGACCACGGAAGATAACGGAAATAGACGAGTTTATGAACATGGCTGAATGCAACAAGAAGTGAAAGACGACCTGATGACAGAATCTATACCCATCCTGGGCTAAACAAGGAGACTGGACAGTCTAGTGCTATCTCAGGTATTCAATAGAATCTGTACACCCGTCCTTTTACTTTAACAACGTCGGAAACTCCATAGACTTACTAGTCTGGCGGGTCAGCCGTCAAAATGTAGAATGGACAGATAATCTGTGTGAAAAAATAAATAATTGTAATAATCCTAAAGAGATATGGCAGAACTTCAGAGCTCTGACCTCATACCAGGATGAGGAGGCAGGTGGAGTTTTACCGCTTAATGACTTGGACAACAATGCTGTATTTGACAAGGTTGGAAAGTGTAAGGTGCTACAGGATGTATTCTTTGGTGGAAAACACCTTGAGAAAGAGGAATTTGACAGCAAGTGGAAAGCAGAGGTCGAGACAAAACTACAGCAGATAGCAGAGGAGGGGGACCAAAGAGGTACAGAAGAGCTACAATATCTGAACAGAGATATCACGGAATCAGAAACTGAAGCGGCTTTACAGAGTTTGAAGAAAGGGAAAGCACCAGGTTGTGACCTTGTCTATACAGATCAACTTATAGCAGCAGGACCAGAGTTAACAGATGCTAAACATACCTTATTTTACAAATCATGGAAGGAGGGTAAATGCCCATATGAGTGGAAGACAGCTTCAGTAACATTCTTGAAGAAGAGTGGGAAAGCAGATTACCACCTGCCGTCTGCATATAGGCCAATCAGTCTAACAAGTTGCCTGGGTAAATGCATGGAGAAAATCATTGCAACACGATTGTATGGATTTGTAGAGCACAATAACCTACTAGACAGAGAACAAGAAGGCTTCAGAAGGTTTAGAGGAACCTCCCAGGCATTATTGTGTTTTACCCAGGATATAGTTAATGGATTCAATGCAAAAGAAAGTACGCTGGCAGTAATGGTTGATTTTGAAAAGGCCTATGACTCTGTATGGAGGGATGGATTGCTGTATAAGTTAGATGAGAAAGGGATTAGAGGAAGAATATGGATTTGGTTGAACAGTTTTCTCAGTGGACGTACAGCATCATGTAAGCTAAAGCATCATGAAGGAGAGCAGTTTGTTAGCCAAGTAGGATTGCCACAAGGATCAGTGCTATCTCCTTTGTTGTTCAACCTGTTCATTGAAGACATTTATGAAAAAGTATCGGGCAAGAAGGTGAAATTTGCAGATGACGGTTTAGTGTGGAGAACTGGAGATGACATACAAAAGATGGCGAGGGAAATGGAACTGGACCTTGAGGAAATCAAGAGATGGGTCAAGAAATGGAGAATCAGAGTTCTCACTAGGATTTTGAAAACAGGATTCTAAGAATCCTTTACTGGAAAAAGTTGGAGTCAGAAATGAAAACTTGGGAGTTTGACCAAGAAAACTTGGAGTTTTACCCTTAATAATATATTTCAAAAAAAAAATTCTCGACTAGGATTCCCCATAAAATTTGCATATATGTCCTATAAAAAAACAAGAACAAAAAATTTTTTTTTTACAAAAGCCAATACTTTTTTTTCCAGACGTCGCAAAATAAGAGATTTTGTCCACTTGTAGATGCAGCCAAAATTTATAAATGAGTGTTTTTATCACACATGAAGGCAATTAAAACCAATACTGGTACCAGGAGAATGCTCTATATATCAGAATGAAGCTAAACGTCATTAAAACTGAATACTGTGTATTCTCAAAAGATCAAAGTATGCTGGACTTGAACATAGAAATTAAAATGGACAATTTCATTCTCAAGAGAACAAGAAAACCTAAATTACTAGAGTAACCCTAGATGAAAAATTGACATTCCAGGACCATGTAAAAGCAGTGGAAATAAAGGCACAGAAAATGCTGTCAGCTCTCAGGATTTTGGGGAAGACAGAACCGAAAGAATCGAGCCAGCTAACATGGTGACGCTTTACAAGAGCATCGTGGTTCCACAGCTCGAGTATGCTGCATCGGTGTGGCAGTCAGGGAAGTGTGAAATACTAGACAGAGTACAACGGAGGGGTCTTGCTATGTGCCTAGGAGTACCAGCTACAGCCAGCTTGGAAGCCTTAGAGGTAGAGGCAGGAGTGTTGCCACTAGACCTTAGGAGAGAAGAGCTGGCAGTCAGGGAGTTCGGGAAAATCTATGCTGAGCAAGACACCCAGCCGATTAAACAAGCTCTGAAAGAGTGGGAAGAAGCACGACATGAGAGAACTGAAAGATACATATCACCTTTTGGCAAGATGGCAATACAGATGGCAGATACCTGTGCTCACACAGGTATGGTGGTGAATCATCATCATCATCATATCCATTTTATAGTCCGTTGTCCTCTACTGAGGGTTGGACTTGTTTGACAAGTCTCCTTCTTAGACGACCTCTCCACTCTGAGCGATTCTGAGGATCAGCAGTATCCATTCCTAGCTTTTTTCTGTCGTCAAACAACACTTCATCCCATGATTTCCTTGGCTTGCCAGATCTTTTCTGTGCAACTATGTTCAGCTTGCGTACTTGAGCAATCCAGCCTTTGCTGCGCTCTACGTGTCCATACCATCTCATTCTGCTGGAGCGAAGCACCACATCTATATCCTGAAGTCCAAGCTTTGAGAGAAGGGAGTCTGAGCTTACTTCATCATTCACCTTGACATTACAGATCCAGCGGATCATCGCACGGTCATTGCGCCGTAGGCGGTTAAGTGTAGCCACAGTCATGGCCCATGTTTCTGCCTCTTGCAGCATTACACTTCTCACACAAGTTGAATAAACTCGACCTCTGGTCAAAAGTGGCAGATTGCGGTTGGTGAGTAGGGGGAGTAGCTGTCGGAACTTGCCCCAAGCGGATTTGCAACGCGTTATTGCAGCCAGTTCACAACCTCCACCAGCAGAAAGCATGTCTCCCAGATAACAGAACTCTGGAACAGCCTCAATTGTTTCGTCATCAACCTGAACCTCCTTCACTAGTCTTCCATCTATTGGACGTGCCTTTCCTAGGCAGCGAGCACATCTGAAATCAGGATCAGGGCGCAAGGGGCCTTTGATTCCACTGCATTTCTTGTGGATCCAGGACAAGCAGCCACCACAGAAGATAGCATTTCTTCCTACACCCGTCTGACAGACGCCACAGGGATCCTTTCCAGATTTTTTCAAAAGGTCCAGGTTGGGGCCAGAGACCATGATCTTTGTCTTCCCCATGTTCACTCGAAGGCCTTTCCTCTCCATCTCTGCTTTCCATGTCTTCAGCTTTACCAGTAGTTCCTCCATTAACTGCAGCTCTACAAGTCGTCCGCCGCCTCCGAGCCGGGTACCATTCTCTCCAGCTTTGTCCGACTTGTAGATTGCTGTGTACAAAAATGGATCAAAATCCGCGCAGAGATTTAATGCGCGCCTCTAGCAAAGTAACTAAGCAACTCTCATAAAAGAAATTTTGGTTCCAACTCAAAAAATCCTTCGGTCAGCCTTGTGTGTATTTGAAAGAGTGTGATTCAAAGTATTTTTCATGCAGGTCCCTTTAAAAGAGGACTACCTCTTGATTATTTTTCCGCCGCCGCGGCTTTTCGATAACGTTGCTAACAAAGTCACGTGTTCGGTGCGACTACTAAATTTAACCCATTCATTTTTGTTCGCCGCCATCACAGACGAATTGAATCGATGAAACGACAAATGTTCAGTTTTATTCAATGTTTTAATAAATTTCACAATGATTTAGCTCAAAGAAATGTTACATTTTGCATTTGACACACGCTACAGTGTTTGATGAGGTAAGGAAATCACGTTTTGACGCAATTCCAGTTGCAAAACCAGAAATTCTGAACTTTGACAAAGTCTTTGTTTTTTTTCCCTGTCAAATTTTCGATTCTTCTTTAATAAATAGAAGACAAAACTGATGTGTGCTATTAGGGCACAAGCAAGACCCACTCAAAATCCAGGAGCGGATTCACGATCTCCCATGCCAAGCACAAAGTCCATCCATTACATTGCTGTTGATTTTTTTTTACTCTTCCATAAAATAGACATACTGTCTGTACACATTCTTGCAGAAACTGCTTTCTTCAAAATCTCAATAATTTTTCTAGATCTATTTAAACTCAAAGTGAGGCGGAGCAGGCTGTCCATCATTGGGACTCCGGAGGCCCCCGTGGCCGTGTGGTCATGAGCGCTGACATTTCATTACTGCACTTAACCATTCGATCATCTCACTGCTGTGTCTGGTATGGGTGCGAGCCCCGCTCTGGCCACATGTTAGACACGCCAAGTTCTACTTGTGGGCATGCCAGGTTTTTTTTCTCGGGATTCTCCCGTTTTCACCCCACCTACTGATTGGCCCATCTCATATGAGCTGAAATAATCTTGAAAGGGATGTTAAACTGAATCAAAAAAAAATTCGGTCTACCCATTACGCTGAAAGGCACTCCAATATACAGAATCAGACTTGGAAAGTGTGTTGGTTGGACTGAGGTGGAGCAGACACCATGAACTACCCTTGAATCCCCAATAATATACATGTATCACTTTGTATCCCCGCACCCCCTGGGGCCAGAAATAAAGGGAGTTAGAGGGGGTCTGGTCACAGATCACAGAGATTTAAAACAAAAAATCACAAATCACAGTTTTCAAATGATGATTTCACAAATTACAGACAATGCATTTTCGTAATCACAGACAATTCAGCAATGTTGCCAATGTTTTTGCACTGTATTGACTCAGTTACTAAAAGATAACTATTCATATCAAAGGAATGTGCCATTTTAACGCATTATTTCATAGTTACTTGTAAAATGAGACCATCTTAGCCTTACATTACATGTATGGTAGGGACTCTTGCCTTTTCATTGTGGTGCAGAGGAAAATGGAATCATTTTACTATAAACTGCCTAAAAAGTATAGCAAAAACCTCTATTTAAACGTTAATATGATATGCATCAGTATTTTATTCTGGTGTTGGTCAGTTTATTAACAGCTTTAAAATATAGTCTTAAACCTCAAATGAAAATGTTAATCCTATGCATGATAGTGCAATAGCTTTATTTCTGTTAGTCATCAGACCTGTCAGCCACAAAATGTTTAAGTACATGTAATTCATGAGTGCCAAGTTGCAAAGGGTATGAGATGGGGTATACTTATTGTTGAAAGAGGGGTTCGGCAGATCACCCCCGACATAAGAAAATTTGATTATTCTTGAGGTCCAGGGATGGGATTTTAATGCACTTTTAGACAATTGGTTTTACAATCACAAGGAATGATGATAATCACAATTCACAGATTTCAAAATTTACAAATCACAGATCACAAGAATTTAAATTTGTGTTTAACACATCACAGAAAATACCCCTGTCAAAAACCACAGAGTGAAAAAATCACAGACTTTAAAAAGGCCAGTCACACGTCACAGAAAAGGGTCCACCGTCCTAACCCCCCCCCCCCCCACTTAACCTTGAAGGGACATAGCGGGATAATGTACCAGAGTTTAATCTCTGATGTCTTGGCAGTGTTGGGGATGTGCAGGGGTTTTAATTTCCCACCTAAACACTGTCACATTATTGTACCAGTCATTTGTACCCACTGTCCACCCCCCACCTACGGGGAGGGGTGGGGGATAGCCCCAGAGGAGGCATGGATACAAATGACTGGTGCATTAAATATGAATGTCACAGGAGTTACTGCGAAGCTGATCTGCACCTTTGTTTTTGACATTTTGCATATGCAAAATGTTGGTTTTCTTATGATGCGGCTCACTTTGATGTTAAGTGTTATGCAGATTGTATAGAAAAGTATGCAAATTCAGATAATTCAAACTAATCAGTCTGTGTTGGCTTTTCAGATTAATGTATGGAAGACAGCAGCAGCTCAAGAAGGAAGTCCAACATCTCTTGTGAACTGGAGATTTCATTGTGAAAGGTATATGTATGGCATGTTTTTCTTTTGCTGATTTTGAGACCCTTTAATTCAACAGAGCATTGTGTATGTTTCCCTACCCCTAACAAACATGCTATCACCCAAGCCATACAATTACACATGTACATGCAAAAACATGCTGATCTAGTATTGATAGTTGTATCAATCATGTCAGTTATCTTGAATGACAGCATAGGTAGACTAGTACCATTTGATTATACCCTGTGTTGGTTGATTTTGTGTGTTTCACGGTCTTAGCTAACATCATTTTGATGAAGAGAGGGCATTCTGACGTTGTAAGATTTACCAGAAATAGTGTTTATTTTGAAAGAGGTAAGTGGTCTCTATATCTAGACTGCCATTGCAAGAACTTATGAATTTGTGCAGATTGTAATTACACTACCCATTTCTGTTTTCATATACATTGTAGACTCAGTGGAAGGCTTGGCATAAAGGCAGAGGATGCCATATTGAAGACGCGGATGTATCGACATTGAATGCACGCAATGCATGATGTGAATGAGAAAGTTACATGTACTTTCATTTGATGGTAAGTATACTTCAATTACTTTTGATATTGAAGTTTTTGGGTATAACAGGATCTGGCACAGATAAATATTTTCAATAAATTCCATAAATGTAGATGTATATTTCAAATACATGTATCTGGTCCAGGACAAATTTTATATGTATGCCTTGAGCTTATGGAATAAAAACATTGCATTATGATGTCAATATCTACTCTTGTAAGTTCTGTTAGCTTTTAGTAGTAAGCTTCATAAATCATGTTTAAAACAATTTCAAGAACTTCAAATTCTTCAACTTGACAAAAATCTTTTTTTTTTTTTTTTTTTTTTTTTTTTTTTTTTTATCTCTTTTAACATATAAAAGTAAGAAATAAGTTCTGCAGTCAGGGTTTCAATCTGCAAAATTATCTCTACTTCTGTACAGTATGGGCATCAGAAAGCTTCAAAACAAAGTCATACATTCAAATGATATGAGCCACTGCATGAGAAAAACAACAATTTGCATAGGCAAAAACAAAGGTGCAGATCTGCTTGGATAGTACATTCCTTCTTAAATATGAAATATCAAGCTTCTAGCCTGCTTCTGTGACTGTACTGCCTGGTTTGTGTCGGGCTTGGTGAGATACCCAAATTGTTGGTTTTCTCATGCACAGGCTCATATATAAAGAATTATTTGCCATTTTTCAGCACCTGAAGTGCAGCTACTACAGTGTACAGCTAACAGATGTAAAGCATCATTCTGAATCAACCAAGTACATTTTAGAAGCAGCTATGGGCCTGCACAGAGCAAGAAGACCTGCGGGATCAACAAGGTCAACAAGTAGCTGTGGACACACAATTTGCAGGGCTTTTTTTTAGCTCACCTGAGCCCAAGGCTCAAAAGGTGAGCTTATAGGATGGCCATGCTCCGGCGTCCGTCTGTCGTCATTCACAATTTCAAAGTTCTTATTCTCTGAAACTGCTTGACCAATCAAATCCAAACTTCATGTGGAGCATCCTTAGTAAAGGGGAATGAAAGTCTATATAAATGGTCCAGGTCACATGACCAAGATGGCCTCCATGCCCATACATGGTAAAAACCATAAAAAAAATTATTCTTCTCTGTAACCGGTGGATAGATTTCAATGAAACTTGGTATGTAACATTGGGGACTCATTGACCATCATAGTTTATATAAATCATGACCTTTGGTTGACCTTGACCTATTTTACGGCAAGCTCAATTTAGGTTACACAGGCTTTTCAATGGAAAATATTGAAAACATTGAATTTTTCAGGAAGTTTTGTAGCCTGTGACCTGAAAGTTGGTAGATACAGACAACATGTTGAGTCAATGAAGTGTTGTGAGTATAAAAGGTCAAGGTCATTTCTTGACCTTTGCTAAAGATCATTTACAAATTAAATGTAAAACTTAATTTGCTCCGTAACCACTTGACCAATTAAAGCTAATTTTTTATGTAGTATCCTTTGGATGGAAGAACAAAAGTTTATATAAATGGTCAAGGTCACATGACCAAGATGGCCACCATGGCTATAAATAGCAAAAACCTTTGAAAGTCTTCTTCTCCAGAAGCAGAAGTCCTATGAGTTTGAACCTTGGCATGAGGCATCAGGGGGAGAAGCTCTACAAATTTTATATAAATCATGACCCTGGGATGACCTTGACCTACCGTATGGCAAGGTCAACATAGGTCGCCCATGCAATTGTCAAAATGTCATTTGAAGGGAAAAACTTTATGGACATGGACAAATGGACAGAACATTTATGATTCTGAAAAAATGGACCATAGGCCCCAGGGGCAGGTCTGCTCCCACCCCCAATATACTGTGTACTGTATATTACCGTAATATTCAAAGATCTTCTGCTCTGAAACCGTTTGGCCAATCAAAGCCAAACGTCATGTGGTGCATTCTTAGATGGCCACCATGGCTATAAATAGCAAAGACCTTTAAAAAAGTTCTTCTCAAGAACCAGAAGGCCTTTGATTTTTGAAACTTGGCATCAGGGACAGGAGCTCTACAAAGTTTATTTAAATCATGACCTTGGGATGACCTTGACCTATTTTATGGCCAGGCCAACATATTTTGCCCATGTATTTGAATGGGGAAAATTAGTAAAATGTAATTAAATGCCATTATGGGGGAAACTTGCTGGGAGTATGCAAATGGACAGAAGATTCAGTATATGGGAATAAATGTCCCCAGGGGGTTGTCTGCCCCTGCCCCTGGGCTATATATACATGTATATTACCATAATATTCAAATATCTTCTTCTCTGAAACCGTTTGGTCAATCAAAGCCAAACGTCATGTGGAGCATTCTTAGGAAGGGAGAATGAAAGTTTATGTAAATGGTCAAGGTCACATGACCAAGATGGCTGCCATGGCTATAAATAGCAAAAACCTTTAAAAACTTTCTTCTGCAGAACCGGAAGACCTATGATGTTGAAACTTGGCATGAAGCATCAGTGATTGGAGCTCTACAAAGTTTATATAATCATGACCCCTGGATGACCTTGACCTATTTTATGGCAAGGTCAGCTGAGGTAGCATATACCAGGTCTCAGGTGAGCATTTACAGGACCATTGGTCCTCTGGTTTAAGAGGGGGCCCACTGGCCCTGGCCGCCAGTAAATTTTGGTCTTGGGCCAGTTAAAATGTGGTGCAGCTGGTCCTCCCGGCCAGCTGAATTTTTCAGAAAAAAAAAAGTGTTTGTTCGAAATGGTGCTGCTTATTCTCAAAGTGATTGTGCAAGAGTGATGTAAATAGTTTAACCAACTGAATGTAGTGTTGGAAAGCTGTTGACTTATAATTACTGCAGTGACTGGCTACATTTAATAAGTATTATGTACAAATAATTTATGTGCTGTTATGGCCAACTGTTTAGACGAAAAATCATCGTAATTTGTTTGTGCTAAATTTGTCTTGCAATGTGCTGACCTCTGTATCCAAAACAACTTCGACATGGAAAGAATAGTTGGGCCAGTTGAAAATTCAGAGTGCCGGTAGATTTTGAGACCAGTTGGCCCTCGGCACCAGTGGCATTTTGATAGTTAGCAAAACCCCTGAATTTGGTCATGTGAATCATGAAAATTGAAATACGGGTCTGTTCACATGTTCAGGCTTGTTTAATGGCAGTCAGCCTCAAAAGAAGCTAATTTGCTCCTAACAGTTTAATGTTACCAAGATGATAGACTATAGTGTGTTTGCTGGTGTATGATGGTGTTTTTTTTTTTTTGTTGTTGTTGTTGTTTGTTTTTATTTTGTCATATTTTTGCAACTGCTTCTAACTGTAGATGACACAATTGAGCACTTTATTTGTCGCAAAAATGCAGCATAAATTTTGATACTTGATTGAAAAAAAAAAGTTTGGACCATTGAAAGCATTTTTCAATAGTGATTTTCTGTACAAAAACTTATGGTTGGAAAGCAATTTTACTATTTTCCCACATTTTGAATGCTAAAAAAATGTTGCACCCTATGGGCGGTTTGCCTTTATTACGTCAGGATGAACATTTGTCACCAACATGACAGGCATATGTACTAGCCGGGTTTCGAACCCACAACCTATTGATTGCTAAGCGAATACACTATCCATTACACTACAGCTGCTGTCTTGGTATTTGATTACTATTGCTCATATTCAATATAAGATGACACAAATGACCCTTATACTTAAAGACCAAATACTTATGATCAAATAAATTTGTTTTGAAAAGTATGCATTTTCATGATCATCAATGCAAAATACCTATTCTTTTCCTTTTTTATTTGATTCAGTTTAACGTCCCTTTCAAGATTATTTCAGCTCATAAGAGCCGGGCAGTTAATAGGTGGGATGACACAGAGGTGAGATGATCGAGTGGTTAAGTGCGATAATGAAATATCAGCGCTCTAAACCACTCGGCCACACCTATTCAAAATTTATGTCGGCCATAAAAGCTTAATATGCTGACTGATTTGCAAAATGTTTGCAGGTCCTCTTAGGACAAACTAAGGTTAATATCTTGATCAGAAAAAATACCCCTAAAGTCCTACAGACTAACATAATTGGCAAAGATTTATTATCAGGTTTGACAGTTTAATATTTCTGGGCAATGCATGTGAACAATTTTCTGCTTTTTGAATGTAAAGGTGTTTAAGTGTAGTGCAACCAGTACTTGTACAGCCCACACTTTCCTATGCACAGACATAGTTTCCCATGAGTATGTTAGAATTAAGCATTTTCATGAGAAAACCAACACTCTTGATTTGAAAACCAACAACTAGCTCTGACACAAATTAGGCTGTGCAGAAACAGAAGCTGACTAGAGGCTGACAATTTTAGATTTAGAAAGTAGTGGCATTGTACTATCCCTGTAATGAAAACAAAGGTGGTGATCAGCTTCACAGTACCATGAAGCTGATCTGCGCCTTTGTTTTTGCATATGATCAATGATTTCTGCAAACGGTTCATATGCATACTCACATAGTACTGATTTTAAAATTCACTGATGATTTTGTCTTCCAAACGTGAAAAACTGAAATACATCAACTGAGAACAACGCAAAACAACTGGGAAGGCATTGTTTATCACTTGCTATAATACAATTAGTATTACGTGTATTCTGAGAACAATGCAAATAAACGGGCTGTTTCCGTAAATTCAGATATGATAAATTATTTTTACATTTGCAGCCAATCGTACATTTGTCATGACTGTGTTTCCGCGATTTGCAGCTAATGATTCTGTACAGTTGCAGCTAAGCGTACAGACATGCTCAAATGACGGGGTTGGGTTTAAGCACATCGGCATCGGCCTTGAGAATGATTAGTTTTGGTGAAACCATCCATACATTTAAGCATTAATGGTTTGACTGGGTGTTTATATTTATGAAGCAAATTTTGTGTGTCATGATGTTGGGTAGAAGTCCCTTAAAATGGAGGTAACGTCCCGACATTACCATTGTTGGTGATTGGGGCATAAAGCATCAATTCAAACAAATAAATAAAGCCGTGTTCATGTACAATATTTGAACCCGGGTGTAGTTTTGCTCCCAGAAGCAATTTTGCAACCCCCCCCCACCTCCCCTGCGAATCACATGCAGCGAAATTCTCTCCTTGACATTATTTTCTGATTAAGTGAGGCCCCTTATCAGCATTCAGGGGTCGTTTTCTGTGGGAATTTAAAAACATATAAAATATTGGTTTAAACTATATTTATTTGAACTCAAGCAAATAAGCAACAAATATAAATACATACAGTATAAATTAGGATCAGAACGAAAAATCAAAGTTACGAAAGAGATAATTACAGGATGACAGCATGTAACAAAAACATAAGATAAAAAAGAAATATTGACTATAAAGCTGCACTGTACAGTAAAAGAACGAGCCATTTTAAATCACAAGAATGATTTACATGAGTATGGTGCTTGAGGCTTGCATCACAACGATTCTTATAAAAGCAGTGTTTAAATTTGGTGTGCCGTATGGTGGGGGAAGATATGCCACGTTTTCTGTAACAGTGTTCGTCTAGAGGGAAGAGTCACGATGCCAGGGCCGTATAACATTAAACTCATTCACATATTGAAGTCCATTAATACAATAATGAGCATGACTGCATCTAAATTTCCATCCTAAGCATCCCATGATTTGTCTTGGTTTGATTTCTGCTTATGCACCAGTTACTTGTATTCCGACCCCCTAGGGCCGGGGATAGCGGGGACAATGCGGGGCTAAAGTACCAGGCTTTAACCTCTGATGAGTCCCGGCAGTGCCGGGAATTTTGCCAGGGTTTTCATTTCCTACCAATATACGGTCACATTAATTCAAATAATATATTAATGGTGTTTTTAACATTTTAATTAAAGTTTCAGTTATGGTACGTATTTGATTTGCAAATGCACCTAGACATTAACATGCGCATATTGGAGCAATTTTCTCATTTTTCAGTTTCATCAGAACAACTCCTAGCTGTTATTCCACGTTAGTGTCAGCCTCCAGGGCGCCGGGACTTTTAGCAGGGATTTTACCACACATCTGGCCCTGCAGTGCCGGACTTTTAGCCTGGCTTTAAAAATTGAAAAGTTAAAACCCCCGCTATTCCCCGGCCCTATGAGAGCCAGGGATACAAATGACTGGTGCCACATATGAGGCAAGCAAAGTTCTGCTTGCTGGTGTGACAGGTGATTTTGTCTCGGATTTTCCTTCGTTTTCGCCCATCTACTCATACGAGCTGAAATAATATTGAAAGGGACGTTAAACTGAATAAATAAATAAATAAATAAATAAATAAATAAATAGATAGATAAATAAAAATCAAATGGTTACTTGGGGTGGTTCATTCAACCCCGGTCCATCACCGACCCCTATATATAAAGCGAATGTTTATTCAGACTGTCAAAACATGTCATACCTTGCTACAACATTTTTGGAGACGAAAAAAAAAAAAAAAAAAAAAAAAAAAAAAATGGTAAAAAAAAAATGGTTTCCATAATCATGTAGAATCTTTCTAAAAAAAAAAGGTATTATTTTATTTTATTTATTTATTTATTTGGCGAAAATGTTCCTTTATTGAATCATGCTTGTCAACACATATAGATTGCGTGCGTTTCTGTAGGCCACCGTATATGTAAACAACAAGCTCCGAAACGGGCCACCTCCCAGTGGGCCTAATAAAAATTGACGACCTTCTTGTTCCTCCAGGCAACGCTTATACGCCACTGACTGACGATAGATCACTGGTTAACCACTCAGGTCTGAGCCTGTCCAGGAAAAGTGGTTTGAAATCAATCCATCCATACCGCCTTAGTGGTTTACATGGGTGGTTATAACTGAAGCACTTTTTTGAATGTCATACCATCCTAATTTTGGATAAATAAAAGTCCCATAAAATGGAGGCCGCGACGTCCCAACATGACCGTAGCTGTTAACTGGGACGCTAAGCATCAATTCAAACAACAAACTATGGAACAAGTTACAATGACATCCAAAACGTCATGATACCGGAACGGAAAAGTAGCCCTAAATTTTCATATTTTCCCAATTGCAAGGAAATACACAACAGATAAATAAAAAATAAATAAATAAAAATAAATTAATAAAAATAAATAAATCAATATAAATAAATAAATTAATAAAAATAAATAAACTAATAAATAAATAGATAAATAAATAAAATGAGTTTCGCTGTTCCGGCTTTTAGTAATTTGCGGATAAATTTCTTTGGGAGCGAATTATTGCTCGCACCGGACAACGCTCACGTGACGATATTTACATTTTAAAGAGACCGTCTTGAAAAAATATCAATAAATCACGTTTTGTGAATGGTATCTTTGAATTATGATGGCACAATCGTGAAAATAAATCCCTTTTTGAGTGATTTTCGATTTTTGTTAATTGGAAATCATCCGATCGAATGCAATATTATTCGATGAATGGGCACTGGGTGAAATTTTGATCCAAAATGAAACATACGCCATTCGGGCGTCAGTGGAGTTCACGACCAACAAAATAAATGAAGTGAACGGAACGAAAGCCCGATTGTCGGACTATTCCTCCATGGACTCAGCACTAATCATCAAGTCATCTGCATACAACAGCTCCCAAGGGCAGCCTGTTCGGAACTCCCTGGATAAAGCCTCTAACACAATGATGAAGAGAAGCGGGCTTAGGACACTGCCCTGATGAACACCTACTTTGACACCAAACTCCTCACTGTATCCACTGCCAACTCTTACCCTACTTCTCACGTCTTTATACATGGACTGGACAAGGCGCACTAGCCACTCGTCCATTCCTAATTTTCGCATTGCCCACCAGATGACATCCCGTGGGACCCGATCGAAAGCTTTTTCCAGATCAACGAAGGCCATGTAGAGCAGCTTGTTAGCAGCTAAGTGCTTCTCTTGTAGTTGACGGACAATGAAAATCGCATCTGTAGTGCCACGACCTGACATAAACCCACACTGCATCTCATCAATCTCAACTCTTTGCCGGATGAGTCCTTCTACTACACGCTCCAATACTTTCATCGTCTGTTCAATCAGCTTCAAGCCCCTGTAGTTACCCCTGTTTAGAGCATCTCCTTTGCCCTTGTACAAAGTGACAATGTAACTCTCCTGCCAGTCAATTGGGATGCAACCTTCTGAGATGATGTCCTCGATAAGATCACGCACCTCAGCTACACCAGCTTCACCAAGGGGCTTCAGCATCTCAGCAACGATACCTGATGGTCCAGCTGCTTTGCCAGATGCCATCTTGTTGATGGCCTTTGTGATCATCTCCAAGGTGATTGGCTCGCTTGGGCCTTCAACTGGGCTTTCCACTGACAGGTCCTCTGGATTCCATGGGAATTCGACATTGAGGAGACGCTCATTAGCATTGAACCTGAGCCAGACTATGTTGATTCCTTACAGCCCACATTAAGACGACCAGAATACTGGAACAACTTAGGATCATCCAAAAATAGGACTAAAACCCAGGTAGAAGACAGCCGGAGAATCATAGAAGAACAGATTGACAAAAGCGGGGTAGACACCGTGTTTATCTTCACTGATGGTTCTTGCAGGCAGAATCCCGGACCATGTGGAGCAGGAGCCTGTGTCTTCTTACCAGGACAGGATGAATGTATAGAACTTAAAAAAAACCAATATCAAGACTTGCTTCCATACTTTTAGGGGAGTTGGTAGCTATTGAAATAGCATTGGGTTTTATAGAGACTGAATCAAGTAAAAAGAAAATAGACAATGTGAAAATTTTCAGTGACAGCCAATCAGCAGTAGGACTACTTACACTTGGCTGGACACCATCGTCATATAAAAGTTCAATTAGTAAGATAAAGAAGCAGCTTGAGAGTTTGAGACAGACAGGTATGGAGATAGACATTTCATGGACCCCGGGACATGCTGATATTGCCGGCAATGAAATAGCGGACAGATTGGCTAAAGAAGCAGCAAAAGAAGCAGAAGAGGTAGATGAGAATCAGGATAAAGTTGTCACGGCAGTAGATATAAAAACAGCAGCGAAGGTCTCTTGTGAGAAAAAGTGGCAAAGAAGATGAGACCTAACTAACAGTGGTAGGGATTTGTACGTGTATAGAAAGTATGTTGGGGTCAAGAGCAAGAAATATGTGCATCAGAAATATCCAAGAGTGATGGCTAAGCTAAGAACGGGATATTGCTTAAATGACTATTTGTACAAAATAGGAGTAGTGGACAGACCTTATTGCCAATGTGGAGAAATTGAAAGTCGAGAGCACTATATCATGGAATGCTCCAATTTACAGGATTTTTAAAAGAGAAAGACTTAGGTTAAAACTATGGCAACAGACAGGACTAGATTGGTTGATAGAAATATTCCTAACAATCTCAAAAAATGTGCACTCAGAGTTCAAGGTAAAGTGCACTTGACTGTCAAAGCTAGTGTAATGTAATGTACACCTGGAATTCAAGGTAAGTGGCACTTGACCTTTAGAGCTAATGTATTGTAATGTGCACCTTGAGTTTATGGTAAGGTGCACTTGACACTCAGAGCTAGTGTTATGTAATGTGCACCTGAAGTTCAAGGTCAAGTGCACTTGACTCTCAGGGCTAGTGTAATGTAATGTGCACTTGTAGTTCAATGTAAAGTGCAATTGACTCTTAAAGCTAGTGTAATTAATGTGATATACACCTGGAGTTCAAGGTAAAGTGCACTTGACCTTTAGAGCTAGTGTAATGTACAGGTTCGTTTCATTAATAACATACCCCTGCAATGTCGCAAAATAAATTGACCCCGCACTCTGCATTGCATGGCTCATTGCTGGATGGTTATAAGTCTGGCCTGGATGAAACGTCTACAATTTGTGTATACATTAATGTGTGTTAAACTGGTAGTTTGTTTATATTGACCGTGAGCAGTGCGATTTGACAGGAAGCTGTTTTCGGCATGTACCAAAATTCCGACAGAATTAATGTCAAGTTTTCAACTTTCGGCGATTGGTATTATGTAAGTACTGTGAATACTGCCACTTTCTGACCTGAATGTTATTCATTGACATCTATTTGATATACATTAAAACTTGCACCGCATCTGAGTACATATAAAGTTCAGAAATAATGATGTAAAACACGCTATTTCCTTCATTACAGACATATTTCAAGGAAGCAAAACTGCTCTTAATGTCTACTTCCATCTTAGTGTGCTCTCGCGCGTTTAATATTTGATTCTTTGAAGTTTCTCTCGGATGATTACTAATATAAGCCGTCTTGTTAAAATCGCCAGTCACACTATTTCAATCAATTGTATTCAAAAAAGATCAAATGTCCTTAATAAATATTTGTTTAAAAATGTCATTACATAACTTAAAACATTGTCATAGGCAGGTACACATTGCATTAGATACAAGGCTATCGTAAAAAGGTACAAGTAGGCAAAGATCAGGAAAAGGCGCAATCAGAAAAAGATTCCCACTCCAAAAACCGAGGTGGGAAAAAACCAAACTAACAATCAGGTACTTATACCATGAAACATATCGTAAGCCGAATGAGCAGCTATTTTCCCAATAGGTGGCCACTCAGTTACCTTAACTTAACTAAAAATATGAAAACATACATAAGGCACCAACAGCACAAAAATTTTAAACACCAAGACATAAAACAAAAAGAACCACTACAGAAGTATCGACTTGGAACGATCAGTAACACAAAGTTACTGGCGGGCTTAAACCGGTTTTACAGGTACCTAACCTCACCCTCAGCTTCTGCAGTGGTTCACAACAATTAGTTAGTTCTTCGGTCCTCGTGGTGAATCTCTAACTAGTCAATGAATCATCAAGAACAAACAAATAAATCATGATAAACATCCTGATGAATCAAAAACCAGGACTCACAGATTGAGTAAGCTGCTGTAACTCTCTTTAAATAATCATGTCAACTGTTAATGATATTTTCAGATGTCCAGTTTTTAAATTTGATAAACTTTCACACAATTTATGTGCTGAAAACATGCATTTGCATGGTAGCATTATACAGGGTAGTAGGTATAGTTAGATATTCCATTTCTACTTCAGTACTTTAGCGAATGTGATGTAAGTTTTAAGGTATCTACAATAGATGCCAATGAACAACATTCATGTCAGAAACTGGCAATATTCACAGTACTTACATAATACCAATCGCCGAAAGTTGAAATCTTGACATTAAATCTACCAGAATTTTGGTACACGCCGAAAGCAGCTTCCTGTCCAATCGGACTGCTCATGATCAATATAAACAAACTACCAGTTTAACACACATAAATATATACACAAATTGTAGAAGTTTCATCCAGGCCAGACTAATAACCATCCAGCAATGAGCCATGCAATGTAGGGTGCGGGGTCAATTTATTTTGCGACATTGCAGGGGTATGTTATTAATGAAACGAACCTGTAATGTGTACCTGGAGTTTAAGGTTTACCGTTAAGTGCACTTTACACTCAGATCTAGTGTAATATATTAAATGTGGACTCAGAGTTCAAGTTAAAGTGCACTTGTCTTTCAGAGATGGTGTAATGTAATGTGCACCAGGAGTTTACCCATATTTGTTGAATGGATTTTTCCCATCATTATCAATTGAGTGAGTCCACTTTAATTTTTTAGGGATGTTAGGAGTGATTTTTAAATTTTATTCAATTTTTCGATGAAAATTCTCTAAGCAAACAGAATAGCCCCAGATGGGATGTCGCGTTTTGTGGCGTCCCATCTGGGGCTATGCTGTTTGCCTATGTCCCATAAAAGAGACGCCAGTGCACTTGACACTCAGAGCTAGTGTAATGTGATGCACTTGGAGTTAAAAGGAAGTGCTCACTTTGTGAACTAGTTCTGACTTGTCTGTATATAGAGACACATCTACAGTTTGTGAATGCAGTCTATATAATAGTGTCACTTTAGTGTGGAATACTAACAATGAAAAATATTCCATAATTTGTGATTTTTTGACAAAAATGTGAATGCATCACTTTATAAGACACACATCCATATTTTGTTATTTTGGCCCACCTAATTAGATAGAGTGGATTACTTAACGATATTGTTAATATTTGTTCCCCCCCCCCCCCCCCCGCAAAATGTTGATACATTAGTCACTGTTAGTACTATAAATAGAAATAAAACCCTGACGTCTTTTAAGAGCAGTGGAAGCATATTTATGAGAAAAGAGATGGGCCATACTAAAGAAACACATTCACGAATTTGTAATTTCAGCCCATATTTCATATGGAATATTTTATCATTTTTAGTATCCCACACTTCCATATGTGCCGAAGTTGGAAAATGAGGACGTATTTGTTTGATTTTTTGCTAGAGTCCCAGTCAACAGTTATGGTCATGTCAGGACGTTGCCTCCCTACCAAACATGAGGGTGTGATGACACCCGAAATAAAAATAATGTGCTTTAAAATAACTTAAGCAAACAACTAAGGCTTATCAATGCAATATGGATGGCTTAACTTGAACCACCTTTCCTGGACAGGCTGAGACCTTCTGAGCAGTTAACCAGTTACCAGTAATCAGATGGTCAGTCAGTACATGTAGTATGTAAGGCTTTGTAAGCTTTGCCGGGAGTCAAAAACAGCCAAGGCGACCCCCGTGGCCGAGTGGTTAAGAGCGCTGAGATTTCATTATCGCACTTGACCATTCAATCATCTCACCGCTGTGTCTGGTGTGGGTTCGGGTCCCGCTCTGGCCACATGTGAGACAAGCCAAGTTCTACTTGTTTTTCTCGGGGTTCTCCCTTTTCGCCCCACCCACTGATTGGCCCGTCTCAGATGAGCTGAACTAATATTGAAAGGGACGTTAAACTAAAAAACAAAAACAAAACAAAAAAAACCCCCAGCCAATAAATTTCTCACAGCCCCAATGTGCAGCAGGGGGACATAGTCAGTACAGCGATGCCTGGTGATGCACTTGTATTTTGTCAAAATTAGACGCAGGCGCAGCGGTCTATATGTCATGATTATAAATTCTTCTTGCTGTTTGAAATTTGGTGTTGTTTTATGTGCCAGTTTTGCTAAATTTTACATAAACTACTAGAATGTAGCTTTAGTGGCACCCGGTTATTTCCGCTGCTCTTTAGGAAACACATTTCATACCGTGATTTATGCCCACAACAGCCTGCCTTGATTGGTTGCCATCACATCGGTGCCATAACAGCGTAAATTTGCCTAAAATTTTACATGTACGGATATGTATGTCATGTATGTTATAATGTTTTGTTTTTTTTTCTTTTCAGAAATTTTGGTGTGTATGCAGAAAGAAAAGACCTCACATATGTGCTTCATATCTAGAGCAACAGTACTCTGCATCAGTGAATGATATGTGCGACATGGTTTATGCACAGTCCTTCAATATTAAAGTATCAAAAATAAAATGTTAACATGGATCACAGCTACACTCAATTATATGAATAACGAATGGATAAATATTAAGGTTAGATTTTGGAAATTATTGTGAAAATATGAAGTATGTTGAGATTTTATGATACTTGTAAGTAAGAAAAACGTAACATAATATTAAAAAACATGAATAGATATTATTGCTTCAGTGATTCAAAGAATAATTTAAAAGCTTATTCATCTGACAGACAGGAAAAGCAGATTCCAACTGAGAAAATAAAGTAAAAATTATAATGCTGTGATGCATGATGGCGACTGCTTATTTTTATGGCATCAATGTCATCAATAAGTCTGAAAACATGAATAGACTCATACCAGATCCGGCTTCATCTGATGATAAAGAAAAGGGTATAAACACGCCAAATGGTGAAGAGAATAGTGATTCTGATCGATGTATAAGTGATGCTGAAGATATTTCAAAAACTGTTGAAATGCTACTGGACGAGGAGCAGAACAAACAAACAGACACAAAGTCTCTCCAAGGGGTGCCAGTAACTAATAAATATAGGGTACTGTCAGTAGAGAACTGTAACATAGTTGTGGGAGGAACGATGTTGAATAATTCTTTAAAGGACGGTTTAAACAAACAAAAGACACCAAAATTGACAAATAAGGTACCAACAAAGTTAATCTGCGAAATATGTGGAGCACGTGTGAGCAAATCAACTGGAATTAAACAGCACCTTCGTATCCATTCAGATATAAGACCTTATGTCTGTGGTTATAAAACATGTCCATGTTCGTTCAAAGAGGCATCGACATTGCGACGCCATGTGAAGACTCACAGCACAGAATGCCTTTATTTGTGTGATGAATGTGGCAAAAGCTTTAGTAGAAGTGAACGTCTGAAAAGTCACAAGTATATTCACACGTCAAACAACCCAAACACTTGTAGTATCTGCAGTAAAGAGTTCTCTCGTCCTGATCATCTTAAACGTCATTTACTGACACATACTCGCTTGACAAAGTTCCCGTGTTCTCGTTGTGATAAGAGATTCGCACTAAAATATCAACTGACGGAGCATATGTATACACATGATGGCATAGAAAAGCCACATAAATGTGAATCTTGTGAATATGCTTGTGTTAGACCATCTGAATTAAAACACCATGTGGATAGGGTACATCTTTTAAAACGTGACATGAGAGAAAATCTTACATTGAAGAAAGATATTGAAGATACTGTTCAATGCATGTATTGCAATTTTACATGCACAACATCGTTAGAGTTGGAGCAGCACCGTGAGTGTGTGCATGGTCTAAGAGAATTGAATCAAGCAAAACAAGCACATGCCATGGACCTAATTAGAAAAAGAATAGAAAATGTGGTAAACGGTGATAACATGTACATAAATGAGTCAAATGAGAATAGTCCCATGTATTTAATAGATAACGCTGTATATCAAGAGCCTCATAACGAGATTGACCATAGTTTGTTCACCCCTGAACAGAAATCTTCTAATCCAGATGTTGAGACCTTCATTCCGTATGAAAGTGAAATAGGAAATGCTAAGTCGGAACTATCTAACCAAAGTATTAATAAACCAATGGGGCTTGAACAGTGTGAGGCATATAATGAAACGCATATTGTTCCTCAGTACAGTCTGTCACAAAACCCAACTTTTCAGGACCAACAGAAGATTATGGGACAGTACAGGTATATATTGCCTAAACCAAATTTTGGACTAGAAAATTTGATGTCAGTAGAGAACAGAATTCAGCAAAGCAAGGAAAGTGATGCAACCGAATTTGAAAATGAAAACGTAAACATGGTTCTTTCAAAAGCGTTTGAAAACGAAAATGAAAACAAGGTTTCCATATGTAATAATGAGCACGGTCTTGAAAGGTCATGTGATATATCAGATTACATGCTTAAACTGTGTGAGACAGATAATGAAACCCGTTTTGCTTCGCAAAACATTCTGTCACACAAACCATCATCCCAGGGCCGCCAGCAGAATGTGCGACAATATAAGAACATATTACCTAAATCAATTTCTGAACTAGCCGGAAATTTGATGTCAGTAGAGAACGGATTGCAGCAAACAAAGAAAGGTGATGGAACAGCATTTGAAAACGAAAATGAAAACACAAACGAGCACATTCTTGAAAAGTCGGATAGTATGGGAAATATTTCAGACAGCACAGGTCGTTCTGATCTAGCCGAGAACAGGGGTCAGAATGAAATGGATAGCAACGCTGTTTATGTTTCGGACATGACTGGTTCAGAGCTCAAAATTGATAAAGAAAATGAAAAATCAGGGCAACCAGTTTTGACATTTCCTAACATGAGCTCATGCATTATTTCTATTTCTGCAAAAGAACCAGAAAAGTCGGAAAATGGTGGGGCTGAATTGAAAAGCAACTGTCACGGAGAAAACAAAATTTCTTTAAATAACAAAATATCCATTATTATAAAAACAGCTAGCAGTCAAATTAGTCAAAAATCGAATGATTTAAAGAAGGCAGTTGTACCTCAGGTCAGTCAGTTTTTATGTGATGTATGTGGAAAAAACTTTTCAACAAGAGAATCCTACCGAAATCACATGCGTGTACACAAGATTGCCATGGAAAACATACAACACGGCTGTGGAATCTGTTACAAACAATTTGATAGCAAAAGTAAACTGACACGGCACGTTCGAACTCACGACCCAAATTCTGTTCTTCTTTGTGATATTTGTGGAAAGAATTTTAGCAGAGCTGACCATCTAAAGAGACATAAGTTGCTTCACCAGGGTCAATCACCCCATTGTCATAGTTGTATTATATGTAAGAAGCAGTTTTCCCGCGCTGATCACCTAAAGCGACATTTGCTTCGCCATACTCGAGACAGAAAATAATGTGAACTTTGTTCTCTCAGTAAAAACATATCCGTGAATTGTATACCCACTTAGACCCCACAATTATGAAGTAAAACTGGGGTATCAGTCATTCCAGAAATAACGTGCATTCTGAGTAATGAAAATGGATCAAAGGTGATGACAACTAATTGTACCCCTAGTGGTTCATATCATTAGATGCATCCATTCAGAAACCAAAATAACTCGAATGTTTTATTGTTCTTGATTGATTTGATCTATATCAAAAATTTTATGTATGGTCTTGACCCTGAAGTGTCAACTCCGTTACGAACATTTTCTTGTCTATAAATCACTACATGTTAATGAAATACATAAAACAATTTGTTAGGAAATAAGAGTTTACAATTTTTTTAATGTACAAATGCAAAAGAAACAATTCCAGATTACTTAAGAAGCAAATTTTTCACTTTTACAACCACGATTATCAATATTTAGGGAAACTCGGTCAGTTTTGTTGTCCAAAATGGTGATTGCTGCACACAAGAAATAAATTTAAAGTGGAATTTCGACATTTTGATAATGATTGCATAGTAGAGATAAGAAAATGAAAGCATTTTTATATTTTTAAGTAAGCTATTTTATATTTTTTAAATATTTTACCCCATGTAACGGAGTGGACATTTTAGTAACGGAGTGGACATTGTAACGGAGTTGACAATTGTAAACCGGCTTTTTCAACAAATGATGTAAATGTTTCATGTAATTTCTTTTATCAATTTTACTCTACTCACTTTTATTTGACTGTTAATCACATGTGCATCCCTCATAAACTGCCATGTGGTTGTCAGCAGACTGTTAAAAGTAAAGTCTGTCAACTCCGTTACAAAACTCATTGTAACGGAGTTGACTGTAACGGAGTTGACATTTTTGGCTTTTTGTAACGGAGTTGACCGTAACGGAGTTGACAATTTAATAACATTTTATGACTGAGCTTCTTTATTCGGAAGTGTTATTGTGGAAACTGAACATTAACCACACCTGGGTATGATCATTATGCTATGTGTTTCATTGAATTTGACTTGCTGCATATTATCTGTATGAAACAGTATGAACGGAGTGGACCAAAAATTAATATACGCAACATAGGAATCACTTAAAAGCAAATTTTTTCACTAATAGCTACGCAAGAGTCTTCACTAGCATATGATTTCCTATTTCCACAGTACAGAATCTGCACATACTGATCAACAATTTTGTTTACAAATAAATAATTACCAAATTTTGGCCAAAAATATCGACCGTAACGGAGTTGACATAAAAGTGAGGGACATATGTCACGAATGTGATAAATCACACATACAAAGGCAATCATTGATTTACTGAAGTTATTTAGCTTAGATTGCATCTTAACTAATAATTACTGGCAAAACACGGCATCATTTTGATAATTTATCTGATAGAAATACTCAAACATCCCGAAAACCTGTGAAAGGGACATGCTGTTTTTGCATATGTGGGGGTTGTTCCGTCAGTGGCTTTCTTAGAAAATGTTGCCTATTGCAAAACAAGCATATTTAGATTTACGTATGTGTATTAGTTAAATGAAACACATAGCAAATTTCAATTTAGTTTGCTTATTTTGTGATATATCGTGATAAATACCACAGGGACATAGGAATTCACATTATTTTTGGAATGACTGGTATACGTAGGTAAATCAATTTTTCTTATTTTTACTAAAACATACCTTGTGTGTACTTGTGCCGAGGCGGTTCTAACGTCTACCCACAATCAATGTTTTGAGCATAAATGTTAAAAATATCTTCTTTTTTCTTCAAATTGAAATTTTGCAGCTCAAAAGAAAATATGTATATTGTATGGGCGTGTATTCGTAATGCATAAGGTGGAGAAGCAAATACACTGACCGAGTTGTGACACATTTGTACGACATTCAGAACTCATAAAACTCAGGCTGACACATAAGTTAACCAGGTTATGATTTGTAATGTATGATATCTAATTTTCATATTTTATTTGCTATTATTGACCCTGGGTTGTGCCGTGTGGTGGCCCTAAACAGTCGTACATCATCCGTAGTGCAGATTGTATTTTTCTTTCGATCTATTGAGATCAGTAGAAATGTTCAGAGTATTCAATACATAGACGTTTAGAGACATATTCTAAGCTTCTTTTTACATGTATTATTATTTGATTTCGTTTAGGAGTTCGTTTCTTAATATGATGAAACAAACATAGAAGATCCCAACATGGCTCCGATGTCATAGGCAGTTTATAAAAAATCCTGTATGGATATTTTATTAGCTTTGTAATTAGTTTTCAGGTTTTTATGTGATGGTCAATTAAAACAGTGCAAAGATGGGCTCTATATCTGTATAAGTTCACGCCTTTGAATAAGCAGAGAAGCTATTTTAATAGGTGCTCACTAAGATTTAATGTTTATTCTTGTTTTCATGGAAAGAAAACATGAGTCTTCGCTGATCTGCGCCTTTGGTTTTGCATATGCAGATTGTTGTTTTTCTGCAGCAGCTCACGTGTTTTGTTTTGTTTTTGTTGTTTTAAATAGACTAAGTACTTTGACTACCTTCTGATTTACAGTTTGGTTATGTCGCCCGGTAGGCCGTACCACACAACAAGATGAGTATTCCACAAAATTGTAGGAGTGAAAACAGCAATAGGCACAATCTGTCAATAACTCTGGCCAGTGCTTTCCACTCCTCCCCGTGACTATCCTTCCTTGGGTTGCTAACATTGTCATTGATACTCTCTAGTGTCTCAACCTGACGCTCCAGTAGGTCGGCAAACTTGTTGGTTGGCTCGTAGTCCTGTACTTGGAGATCTGTCTTCAATGAAGTCTCTTTGTCAGTTTTTGCGCTGATATTAACGGATTCGGCATTTAGTTTAGGGTTATTAAACTGAAATGAATAAATGAGCCGCGTCATGAGAAAACCAGCAATGTGGTTTATGAACAGATGCGACACAAACAGAGCTGTACAGTCGCAGAAGATGGCTAGAGACAGGAAATTTTGAATTTAGAAAGTAGGGGAATTTTACTATATGTGCAGCGCAAATAAAGGCGCTGATCAGCTTCGCGGTTACTGCGAAGCTGATTTGCGCCTTTGTCTTCGCATGTGCAAACTGTTTGTTTTCTCATGACGCGGCTTAAATGTTCCAGATGGCCCATTCATTCAAATGACTAAAGTGTACTGATATACTTGTGTGAAATTCTCTTTTTACTGCTATACCATTAACGGCGCTTCGGCAACGACTGCAATTTGTGTTCTCTGAACCCCACCTATTCTCCGATTTTGCCCTCAGCTCAACAAAATGTTTAATAACTTTAGTAAAATCGCTAAAACTATACGTCAGTTTGAAAACAGGCCCTACATGAATATAGTGAAAAGAAAAAAAAGAGCACTGAGGCCGACCATTAGGGCCACAAGAAATAGATGGGCTGCTTGTGCCTCCAGGCGAAGCTTATACACTTATGACTGACCATGTGTTATATTTCTCAGTTATTTTTATGTTTAGCATGCCAAAGTTTCTGTGTTATAATTACTGTGATATTTTATATATGTTGGTCGGAAGAAAAAGCCCCTGGGAGCTTGTGTTATTTTGTTGTAAATCAAATCCGACGGTAAATAAATATTACTTGACTTGACCATCTGATTACTGATGAACCGCTCTGGTCTGAGCCTGCCCAGGAAATGTGGTCCAAGTCAGATCATCATACATTATTAAGACTTTGTGGCGTAGTTGGATGTCAAAGCACTTGTTGGATGTCATGACCTCCTCATTTTAGATAGAAATCCCTTAAAATTCAGGCAACGTCATGACATGACCATTGCTGTTGACTGGGACGTTAAGCATCAATTCAAACAAACAAAATACATGTAAATATAAAATGGTGAAAGTAAGCAATGATCAGGAAATGGCGCCAGTCAGAAAGATTCCCACTCAAAATTCCCACTCCTAAAACTGAGGAGGTAAAAACTTTATAGACAATCAGGTACTAACACAAATTTATGGATCACGAAAATACAATCTGATTAATATCCTATGTTTACTGTACATGTAGATAGTGGTGTAATCAGATAGCAGAGATACCGTACATCATTCACTTTGATGTCAATCGAGGTTGTTCCCAGGAGTCTCCCTATTCCGCGAAAGAACACCAGGCGCATCCAGTTTGGGAATTTGGTTCCGTACTCCCCCTTGAAATGGATATTTAGCACTACAACCGTCATCAAGCAGGACATTGACACCAACATCATGGCGCAAGCAAAATAAATTCCTGAAAACAGTTTGTTTCATAGTGTGACAAGGTGTTCGTGTCCGTTTTAGTCAGAGATTTAAGCATAACGGATAATCCAGCAGTTCTGCGACTGGATTGGAAGCTCATTCATAAGGCAGATACTATTTCAACAGGATGCTTACAGTAAAAGATAGCGAAACCCGCATTCGAACGGTCCAGCTCGAGACTTTAGTTTAGACTGGACAATTGAAATCCTGAAAATGTGCAACATGATTCTCTGGGATAATTATTGTTTTACATGTTTTAAGGCTTAGGAATAATTATGCTGTGAACAAATTGTATACTCGTAGATTTAAATAGAAACGCATGCTCAATGATAAAACTTAATTTACTCAGAAAATAGCTGCCATAGATATCAGCACTTACCGATGTAGGGAAATGTTTCTGAGTTTGGTGGCATTGTCTCTGAGACCATAAGCATGAAGACTGCCACCGACAGCAGTACCGTGATATCCAGTGTGATCTTCTCCCCCGACTCTGGCGGCAGGATAAATCCCAGTAGGGCCATGGAGGACATCAAAATACACGGGAACAGGAGACTGAGCACGTAGAACTGGGGCTTACGCTGAAGCTATGAGTTAAAAGAGTTAAATTTTTTATGCAGTCATTTCTTCATTTCATACATGTCATACATGGTTCAGAACTGTACACTTGCTCTTGAAGATGAATAATTAAAATATCCATGTATGTTCTAGATTATATAAAACCCTTAATTACTGAGGTCAATGACGTGCAGACCATACCCAGTAAGTTTGTGAAAAAGTGTGCAATAGGTTACCACACCGTATTAGCAGCAATCGCGAACAACCCATTTGATATACAAAGTTTCAAAATTACAAACGTTCTCAATTACCAAAAGGCGTTTCAGATTTTCAAAACGACGATAATTGAACGTTCTCCATTGTCAGTCAACATTTTTTTGCAATCAAAAAAGCCTTTCTCGAACAGGGAACGCAATTTTGTTTAAAACTGCACGTTCCGGATTGCCACTAATAGTGTGATCCCTTCATAATATGAACGACCAAGACTTGTGATTGCAAACGTAATGTTTTTTTTTTTTTTTTTTTCAGTTTTTTTCCTTCTGCCCTACCCCAATGGAGCGTCCGCGCCGAGCTGCAGTTTGTTCTGTTTGTATTAGTAGCTGAGTGTCAATTTAGTTTTTCTCCACCTCAGTTTTTAGAGTGGGATTTTTCGTTCTGCTTGTGCCATTTCCTGGTCATTGCTTACTTTCACCTTTTTGTGTAAGATATCTAAAAGTTGCACTCGTATCGATTTTAATTTTTAACTGTTACATGGAATATAAAAGAGGCAAGGGAAAAAGTTTTGTCGACGAACCTTTTTAGCTCGCCTGTACGAAAGTACAGGAAGAGCTATTGCAGTCACCCCGGCGTCGGCGTCGGCGTCGGCGTCAGCGTTAGCGTCGGCGTCGGCGTTGCTCAAAATGTTAAAGTTTTTGGTTAAAGTTTTTATAAGGCTATATCTCTTGAACATGTTGATGGATTAAGTTGATACTTTGCATGTTGGTAGATATTGGTCTGAAGTTTTATTCTGTACCATCATGACCCACCTGGGTGACCTTGAGGTCAAGGTCACGGACTTAGAAATTTTGTGTTAAAGTTTTTGGTTAAAGTTTTTGTAAGTCTATATCTCTTGAATGTGTTGATGGATTGAGTTGATACTTTTCATATTGATAGATATTGGTCTGAAGTTTTATGCTGTACCATCACGACCCACCTGAGTGACCTTGAGGTGGTCACGGACTTCGAAATTTTGTGTTAAAGTTTTTGGTTAAAGTTTTTGTAAGTCTATGTCTCTTGAATATATAGATAGATCAAGTTGATACTTTGCATATTGATAGATATTGGTCTGAAGTTTTATGCTGTACCATCACGACCCACCTGAGTGACCATGAGGTCAAGGTCACGGACTTATAAATTTTGTGTTAATGTTTTTGTAAGTTTGTATCTCTTGAATATATAGATGGATTAAGCTGATACTTTGCATATTGATAGATATTGGTCTGAAGTTTTATGCTGTACCATACCTGAGTGACCTTGAGGTCAAGGTCATAGACTTAGAAATTTTATGTTAAAATATTTTGGGTTAAAGTTTTTAAATTCTATATCTTTTGAATATGTTGATGGATCATGTTGGTGTATATACATGTACTGGTTTTAAGCTGTACCATCATGGCGAACCTGAGAGACCTTAAGGTCAAGGTCATGAGTCATAGATTTTAATATATTAAGTGGCAAAGCATAAGTCAGGCGAGCTACGCTGTCCTGCGACAGCTCTTATTTATCAAGTACCCGGCTAATGATAAAGGTCAATTTGACATTGACCTTAGGTATTAACTTAACTACATGTGATCCGAGGTCAAGGTCAAATGTCAAACTGTCCTATATCATCATATATATTTGCTAGGTGTTAAAACGCGTTTTTGTGCACTTGCGAGAATTTGTGACCGAGCCAACGATATACTACTTACCTGAATATAGAACGTAACGTCAGGAAACGGTTCAGGACAACAACCATAGATGAGCTCGTGTCTTACAACTGGGACCCCGGTCACCTCCCACTCCACGTTAGATACATAAGACGACAGGTCACCCTCGGGGGCCAGCGCAGACACGTTTAATTCCCAACCGTTGAATGACCAGGATCCGAAGGTTAGTTTGCAAATCTGGGTATCGAACGGGAAGTATGTGACGTCGACTTTACAGAGGCTTCTGATTACGGAGGGGTAGTTATAGCGGACACTGCCATCTGATCTGATCTCAAGCAGGTAGTCCTCTTTGCCACCAATCTCATTCTCAGCACTGCAATAACATTTACGAAAACATTTGAGCCGTCTCATGGGAAAACCAACAATGTGGTTTCCGAACAGGCCCGACACAAATCAGGCTGTACAGTCACAGAAGAGTGCTAGAGACTTTTTCGGATTTAAGAAGAAGAGGAAGTGTACTATCCATGTAGCGAAAAAAAGGCGCTGATCAGCTTCGCGGTTACCGCGAAACTGATCTGCGTCTTTGTTGTAACCGCGAAGCTGATCAGCGCCTTTGTTTTCGCATATGCAGATTGTTGGTTTTCCCATGGGGCGGCTCATTTTTCTTTTTCATTTCAATACAATGAAAGAATCAAAATGTGAAAATTGTAAAATGTCAGTTGAAAATGTTTAACATTTTCCATGTTTGCTCATAACATTGATTGTGGATACACGTTAGAACCGCTTCGCCAAATTATTGGGACGAATCCAAGTTCGACATTCTGGATCTTTTAGGGTTGTCAATAAACGACAGTATGAGGGAAGTCGTGTATAGGAAGGCTTAAATATTTCAGTAGACATGGTAGATGTTCCTATGATAATAGAACGTGAGCTTCATCCGGTCAGCATTTTGTGGATATTATAATTATCAACTGACAAACCATTGTTTCTTGTCTGTCCTACTGAACTTTTGTCTGGACACATCTTTATAAATTTTTGTTGTCACAGTAGATAATGACGCTTCCCTTGGGACAGACAATTGGCTTTATTAGTGCTACAGTCAACAGCATTTCACTGGAGCTGGTAAGATGGTTTTGATTCTCAATAAACATGCAGGACCAGCCCTCGCTCAAAAACCATTTTTAATTTTCTTTCTCGTCTGGAATTTGGTCATAGTAAGATTCATAGTTGTAGATTCATTTTCTATGAATATCGAGGGCGAAAACTGAGTGTATCTAAATTTAAGCTAATGCGCGTACTTGTCATAGAGCGTGATATCCGGCATCCAGGCAGTACCATAAGGCACCCTCAGAGATTGGACCCCGTTCTCAGTGGCATTCCATCTCAGAGTACAGTCTACCCAGCGCTGAAGGTGAATACATCAAACTCAACTGATGGTATTGTTATACAATATTTTAAAGATGTAAAACGCAAATTTTTACGAGATGAAGACATGGCAAAAGTCAAGTGTGTGTTTTGCTGTGTGGATCTTAAGAGTTATTTTAAGTCTAGATACATGAATGCGTATATAAACATGAGCTGTAACTTTTATTTTTTTATTATTATTATTTTTTTTGGCATGATCCGCGAAGCATCTATTAACAGATTGTTGCTAGTTTTAAACGGATTTGTCCTGATGGTGGAGTGGATTCTTAAAATATGAAATAAAAAGCATACCAATCGAAACCAAACATTTGTCTGTAGTATCTGTTTTGGTTCATCCTAAAAAGAAGTAGAAACTAGTTATAAGCTGGTAAGTACATACCCAAGTTATCTGCATGTATATATATAAAGGGCCTGCTTCTGAAGCAGGGATCCCCTATAGATTTATAATTACATATAGTATTTCTATATATCGAATCAAAACTTATTTATAATTATTGAATAAGTGCGTTTACTTTGATTTGGGCTTTCTTTTTAAAGTCCAAATCGGGGACGTAGCCGTTCCTGGGGCGTTATTAAATTATACGTATATATGCAACAGTTTACCCAGAATCTTAAGATGATCTACTTTGCAAATGCGCTTGTATAAGAGCCAAAGCATAAAAAAAGAACAATCTACATATGCGAAATCAAAGGCGCAGATCAGCTGTGCAGTAACTGCACAGCTGATCAGCGCCTTTGTTTTCGCAATCTCTCTTCTTCTTAATTCCGAAATTTCAAGCTTCTAGCTTGATTCTATGACTGTCTGTTTGTGTCAGACCTGGTCAGAAACCAAGATAGTTTGTTTTCTCTTGCGAATTTTCAAAATAAAAACACGATGTCTGGTCGACACGACTTACCAGCTCTATGATTTGTCTCACAGCCAGTCCTATCTCGACTTGAACCGTCGGGAGATCATCACATGCAGGGACCAGGGAGTTCTCGTAATTTGTAAACAGGGACTGCAAAAGGCTGGTGGCATTGCTATAGCTCGCACTACCAGATGCTGAAAAATTATTTGAAGCTTCACGTGAGAGACCCGGTTTTCGCGGCGTACAGGCCCCGAGGTTATAAAACATTTTCCATGCTCAGTTCAGTTGAAACTAAAATTTATCCTGCTCATAAATGTTAAAATGCCAACAATTTATAAGCAGGATAAATTACAGGCTTTGGCATTCTAAACCTTCAGTTTCAATATATTTGGGCTATTTTGGTATTTATGAGCAGGATAAATTTTAGTCTCTGCTGAGTTGAGCATGAAAAAAGTTTTATAACCTCGGGGCCAGGTCCAACACAACATGGCCTCTTCAGTCACAGAAGACGGCTAAAAGTTTAAGAAGAAAATGGACTGTATATAGATACGTGTATCGAAAACACAGGCGCTGATCTGCGCCTTTGTTGTCGCATATGCAAAATCCGGTTTTCTCATGACGCTGCTTAATTTTCAAGAAACGCTGCTTTAAAAAGGCATGTCTTAGGCCTTAATTAATATAGGCTACTCAGCTTTCTCTGTTGTCCATAAAACATGAACGTCGTGAACATTTTGTTATCATATTACACCTGGGACCAGTTGTTCAAAATTAACAACATCGTTAGTTAACAATTCTTTAAAATTTCAAACATGAATGTTACAAATACACTTATTTTTTGTTGATAAAATGATTCTCACATTTTATCAGCCAAAAAAAATAACTGAGTAGTGTATTTGCTTATGTAGTCGGCATTTAACACGTTGATGTCTTAAGTTTGACGTTAAGCTAACAATGTTTTGAACAACTGGCGCCCCTGAGTTTTATTGGGGCAGTTTTTCAACTTCAGTGCACAAAAAGTTCTTTAGTAAGACGCTCACTCTACTCTGTTGTAGTCCATCCTTAGATCCTTAAAGAAATGTGATGAAACTTTTTCGATTGCTCATCATGAGCAAAAGATCTGTAAAGATGTGTTTTGAGCGGCTTGTATTTATTTAACGTGATTTTTGCAGTCAACCTTTTCAGGAGAAATAAAGTGTTTAACAAAACTTAATTTACCTCCAACATTTATTATTAGAAGCAGCTGTGCAGTCATGTACTGATAGATCTTCATTTTGTATTCCTGTCACAGAAAAAAAAAGATCTGTAAAGATGTGTTTTGAGCGGCTTGTATTTATTAAACGTGATTTTTGCAGTCAACCTTTTTAGAGGAGACGGTGGGTAGGGAAATTTTTCGTTTCGCACAACACCCTCCACATACTAGGTTTGATACTATGGGTGGCTTCTTTGATCAATATAAAGAGCTTCTAGGCACGTTGTCGCCCTGTGATATGGTGCATTTGTCCTCCAGAAGCCGTTACGTATGTTACCCATTCAAACCAGAAATGTGCTCTAAGTTTGTAAAATACACTATGGATCTCTAATCTAAATTCCAAACCTAAATGTATCAATATCATCTGATGAAAGAATGTTACGGGCACATATATTGATATATTTAATCAATTTCATGCATCGATGGTGTTACGTATGTTACATTTTCAAAACAGCCTGTGTAAATATTAATTACAGAACAGTAAGCTATTTAAATATACTTTTCTTTACGAATTTCACTTTTAATACACTACGGGTGGCTTTGTTGATCAATATAAAGATTTTCTATGCACATTGTCGCCCAATGGTATGGTGCATTTGCCCTCCAGAAGCCGTTACGCACGTCGTATGGTACCCATTCAAACCAGAAATATACTCTAAGTTTGAAAAAATGCACTATGAATCTCTAAAATCAATTCCAAACCTAAATATTTTAATGTCATCTGATGAAAGAATGTTAATGGCACATGTGTTGATACTTTTAATCACATATATGCATCGATGGTGTTACGTATGTTACATTTTCGAAACCGACTGTTCAGAGTTTAATTACAGAACAGTAAGCTATTTTAATATACTTCTCTTTGCACATTTATACTTTAGATACACTTGTCTAAAAGACACTTATTCCTTTTCTTTTACAAACCTGAAAAAAATAATCATCATGTCATTCCTTAGTCGAGTGTTATTGCATATAGTCCACAGTAACTCTCTCTAGATTATGAAAGAATAATGTGTTTAAAGTCAACCATGTACAGAAAAGCTTGAAGAAAAGAAGAAAAATATATACAATCATCTTGTTGTAGATCAATAACATATATGCCTTCTAGAAGTTGAATGCTCATTGCTTTGCCAGAAATGTGTACTTTTGATTGGTAAATATGGTAACGTATGTAACACATAATTATTAAATATCAAAAATCAGTTTCAATGATTTCAATGCCGATAAAATGCTCATCACTGTATGTAATTATGATTTAGCACTAATTTAGAAATCATATAAGATATAGCAAATATTCAAGCGTGTAATCCGGTTGTCAGTGAACTTAAAGCGCGCACACCCAAACCACAAAATCCCAAAGCATGTTTTACACCTTTGTTAGTTTCCAGTGCTATGAAATGACATTATCAACACCGTCGGTCACTATTTTTTAAGTTACCTTTCACAAAGCTTGCCACTATTAGTAAGCATATATCAATGCGGGTGACAGGCGATTTAATGGTAACGTATGTAACACATTTCATTTTTCACTGAAAATTTTAGGTGTTAAAACCTAAGGAAAACAAATAGTAATAAGATATAATAATAGTCACCTTAAGATTGTTTTCCGATTTCCGGATATTGAAATGACTCGACGGCCATACAAAAGCACAGCTCTGCGCATCTAGTTCATTTTGTCTGGGTTCGGGGCACATGTGAGACAAGCCAAGTTCTGCTTGCCTGTGTGCCCGGTGTTTTTTTTCTCGGGGTTCTCCCGTTTTTGCCCCACCTACATGTACCGGTTGGCCCGTCTCATATGAGCTGAAATAATATTGAAAGGGACGTTAAACGGAACAAAAATTGTTCAGTCCTTGGTCATGAGCACTGCTTCAATATAAGTACCATTGATGTTCCAGACATTGCCTGATGCGGTTGTTTTGTTTGATTTTGAGTTGATGCTTAACAGCCTAGTCAACAGCTATTGTCATATTGAGACGTTGACTCCATTTTATGGGACTTTTGCCCGAAAATCGGATGCCATGACATCCAAACAATGCTTAAATATAACCACCCAAGTAAGCCACTACGGCTTATACGTATCGATGGTTTGAATTTAAAACACTTTTCCTGGTCACTCTCAGACCTGAGCGGTTAACCAGTAATAAGATGGTCAGTAAGTAGCGCATAAACTATGCCTGGAGGCAAAAGAAGCCCATCTATTTCTTAAGGACCGATGAGCGGGGCCCATATTCCCACCCGACCAACCTTCTGAGGGAATTTGCTTAGGCTGATACTGTTGAGCGTTTCTGCTAAGGCTGAAAACATGTTTTTGAAGTTTTCACGTTATAAATGTGTCCTCAAACGATCATGCTTTGGTGGTACATTTTCATTTGTGTAGCGCTAATGGCAACAGAACAAGTGACGGACACTATTTACACTTGAACAAGATTGCCCAGCAGATGAACAGAATCGGCAAACTTCTTATGTGCTGTGGGGAGTGTTATCGTCTGTTTGCACAAGGTAGTTTGTGATTGATCGCTTTTGTCAGCAACATTCCAAGCTTTCATTTTACCAGTGCCATTGTGTGGAGTCTCACCTAAACTGCGTTATTGTGTAGTCTTAACTTCTATTTTCTTGAAGATATGGAATGGTCGAGAGTCTCACCAGGACATCAAGGCTTGCTCAAAATGACAGACTGCTAGTATCGTGCTTTTTCAGGATTTCCAGCGTGGAACCATAATGTATTGCAATCATTTGGCTAGAATACACAGCAGCATAAAACCAGGACATCTGATTCAGATGATTGTACCGTCAGAAGCATCGTGGTTGTTATGAAAATTCGCGTATCTGTGTCTTCATTGTCTAAAGTGCAGCTACGTCATCCCTGGCAAGAAAGCATTTTTGTGTAAAAACGCATACACGTTGTTTGCACATCCTATTCTATGTTCGGATTTCACACCGAGGGCCCTCAAGAAATTCACATTTTGTGTTATTACTGCTTTACACTGGATTTTGCCACTCCCGGGGAACTGGTGTCGCAGGGCTAGATAATGTCCTTTCTCGTTCATCCTATCTGATGGATTTACTCTACAGGTATATATCAAACACTACATCAAATCAATAGTTTCGAAAGGGGCACATAAGCTGTAAGGAATACCACATATATCATAAAATAAATGGGTCCAGGAGTTTGAGGATAATATCCGCATCTAGTTGGATGCAACTGTCAGTGTGATATTTGCGAAGTCTTTGTCTTCCTAAGTCATTAAGTTCGCACATGTGAAAGATTCATCGTGGATCGTGGATCTTGTTCAAGGACACAACATGGCACCAAAGAGGTCGAACAACACAAACTCGCAATCATGAGCGGACGCTTTAACGATGGGTCACCAACTCGTAATATATACCTTACAGTGACCTATACGAAAAAGGTGTTACATACGTTACCATGAGCATACTGACAAGTCACCAGTGGGTCAACATATTCCAAACACCTTACTGTGTTCTATGCGAAAATCTTTGCAAATAATTATGTGAGACCACTTTCATGTGAGCCGCAGCGCGCGAAAACCCCTCTTCCGACAATATTCCCTCTACACAGTCAGAGAATTTAGACGCTTGAAATTTCGGATTTAAGAAGCAGTTTGAATTATCTGTGTAGAGTAAACAAGTGTGCTGATCAGCTGTGCAGTAACTGCATCTTTGTTTTCATATAGGAAGAATCTAGTTTTCGCATGAAGCGGCTCACTATATATACATTTATAATCACCAAAATGAAATCTACCCATGTTTGAACATTAAGGTGTTACATACGTTACCATGAGCATACTTGCAAGTCACAGGCTGTGTATTTTAGCACACTAAACATGTATTTATCATAGAGTATGTAAAATAGAACTAAATAATTTACAGAAACATATAACAATTATTCATTTTGATATTTTTGTTGAAACGCCTACTTTTCAAATGTTACAGCATACGGCGGTATCCTTAGAAAATGTTAAATTGTTTAATTAAAATAAATTAGATATTTAATATAAATATATGATTTTGTGTAATAGCCAAGTTGAACTATTGGTCAGTAAGAAAGGACCTATCGTTTTTGGAATATGAAGAAAGAAATGCCAAAAACAAAACGTTTTTGAACCCAAACCCCTATTTTCACGCCATAGATATAGAAGTAACGTTTGTAACACCGTATAATGTCTAATTTCAATTTTTAAAGACCATAAAGCATGTCCGTTAAATTGTTCTAGTACGTGATATAATTAGTGTTGTTGCATGATTAAAGTGCGTGGAGCATAGAAGGTTTCGCTATTTTGTTGGTACAAATATATTTTGAACATGTAACTTATGTAACGAGCTACAGAAATATTGTGCACCACTTGCCGGGGCGACAACGTGCCTAGAACTCATCTAGGATGACCAATGGACCAATTGCATACTGCAAACAAAGTATGTGGAGGGGGTTGTGCGATTTCGTTTAATACGGTAGATACAGAATCTAGCGTCTCGCCTATTTCAGGAGAAATAAAGTGTTTAACAAAACTTAATTTACCTCCAACATTTATAAATATAGCAAAAGTGAGCAAAGCTCACATACCCCCGGCGGTAGCCATCAGAAGTCATACCACTTTGATACAAAAAGCAGATTACAGAAAAAGGTATACAGCTATTCATCTAATGAATACCTAGGTGCACTGTACTGTACGCTTCTACAAAGATCGAAAATCAAGGTATCTTCTGTTGTAGATTTGTTTAAAATTTAAGAAATCCTCCCAAAGTTGAGCAGTTCCTGAGAAATTTTTGACAGAAATTTCCATATTCAGTATACAGGAGTGACAGATGGAAAAAACTACAAAGTGGAAAAAGAATGGAAAAATAAAAACTGGCCATCTGATTTCCTCTTACACAACACACTTGGACACTGTCTAGATGTATACAAACTTTGAAGAAACTGGCATAAATAGGAGCTGAGAAATCTGTGGCAGAAATTTCAGTAAGAGAGAAAGAAAAATGGACAAATAAAGGGACTGATAAGAGGAGATGGCCGATTCTTTCTTACACAATACAACTTACCATACCCAATGCTTGTACCAAATTTCATAATCCTATGTCGAGCAGTTCCTGAGAAATGTTTGACAGAAATTTCCTATTCAGTATACAGGAGTGACAGATGGTAAAACTACAAAGTGGAAAAAGAATGGAAAAACAAATTCTGGCCATCTGATTTTCTCTTACACAATACACGTGGGCATTGTCTAGATGTATACAAACTTTGAAGAAGCTGGCATAAATAGGAGCTGAGAAATCTGTGACAGAATTTTCAATCAGAGAGAAAGAAAAATGGACGAATAAAGGGACTGATAAGCAGGAGATGGCTGATTCTTTCTTACACAATACAACTTACCATACCCAATGTTTGTACCAAATTTCATCATCCTATGTCAAGCAGTTCCAGAGAAATCTTTGATAGAAAAAAAGTTTACACACACACACACAAACATCACAGAAAATTCAAAAACTATATACCCCCTATATACTTCGTATATGCCGGGGATATAATTAGAAGCAGCTGTGCAGTCATGTACTGATAGATCTTCATTTTGTATTCCTGTCACAGAAAAAAAAATCGCGAGATAAATTCTAATAAAACGTTTGAATTGAACATTCTCTGGTGTCTATACAGGGCTAACAAACCTTTAAATGCGTAACCGCGGTTAAGAAAAGAAATCCGATTCACGTCCTTCCGGTTTCGCATCAGATGACCAACAAAAGGTAAACAAACTTTTGCAGCTCGTGTTTCCGAGTAAAATATTTTGATTCGAAGACAGATATTAAAATTCCCTCAATGCTATTTTATTAGTTAGACATTGCTATATTTGGACCCCAAAGGATTTCCAGAAACTTTTCTTTATAATCATGATTTTTATTTTCTACCCCAAAACACATGTTGGGATTGCATTGTACACGATGAAAATGTGGGTCAGTCGCAGGGTTATTTTTAGATTTCCGCTCATTACGTCCATGTTAATGGAAAGCAATACAGCGTGCAGATGATTTTAACATTGTGTGAGGTCTGTTGACAGTTTCGTTGCCTCTGGCCACTGAATTCTATGCATATGTGGTTAAAAGCTGTGTCAACATTTCGGTTACGAATTTTATCATTAGAATGATAGCAATATAATCATTATAAAACGCATGTATTACAGTTTCTGTTTTTGTTAATAGTTTTACGCTGAAATTTTAATTGTCACATTCTCTCGTCCTTTCTTAATACGTGCTAACTCAAATTGGTGTGTTTGTGATATTTGCAGTGAAAATGTTCGATATAAAATAATACAAACTGTCTATGCAATACATGTAATACAATAGTTCACAAGCGTCATTTTCCTGTTCATGAAGACGATTTTACAGCATTCTTTATACTTTAATTTATTTTTTCCTGGTTTTATGTCATTCAAAACGCTTTACAGGGAAAATAAATACCATAACTTGAACCGGTAGAGGTTTTCAAACGTGTCTTGAAATATATCCTTTATATCTTAATGATTAAATGCGTAACCATCTTTTCCTTCCCTTCAAATCGGTAATGCCGGGCACTAACACAACGAAATACTGGCACAGACATCAGTTGCAATTTAGTTAATATATATCTGTAAATCTGTCGTGGAACAATCACTAAAATTTGATATTTACCAGCAAATTGTCCAATTTTTTAATTGTATTTCGCCGACTTTGATCGTGTTGTAACACCAGGTTCGAAGAAGGGAATAAATAACCCAAATACCATCAAATTATTTTGCGAGCTACTTTGGTGCTGACTTACAATAGTAAATAAGTGACAAAATAGCATTCATAGATAATCGATATATTTCTGTACTAAAATATCATTAATCATCAATCGATCGTAGTAGTGTATGTTTTGTTTACCTTTTTTGGTCTTCATATGCGAAACCGGAAGAGCATGAATCGGATTTTCTTTCTCAACCGGCGGTTACGCATTTAAAGGTTTGTTAGCCGTGCTATAGCGTTATGTACCGAACTAAGAGCCATTTGAATAGACAAAAGAGTTCTAGCGTCTCTGAGGGCTATATATTTCCCTAGGACTCTTTTCAAACCACAGTGAGTGAATGCATGTTACAAGAGGATTAATTACAGCAATTACAGTTCCTAAATGATTCGATTGATCATCTACAGAAATTAATATGACTCTGGTGCTGTGACAGCATGTCGGTGTTGTTTTAATACATCGACCAATACGTACCTAAACAAAGAAATATCCTGATTACCCTCTCATATGTTTTTGTTGTCACAAAAACAACAAAAAGTAGTGCAAGACACCTGAAATATGTACATTCGCTGCATCCTTCCTTTTTTCCTCTCTCTCTCTCTCTCTCTCTCTCTCTCTCTCTCTCTCTCTCTCTCTCTCTGTAAATGATGCATCTGGTATTGTCATCAGAAACATTATTTAAAAAAATCAATTGCTGTTTTGTTTCTTATCTAAGGAAATATTAAAAAGCATTAAAAGAACTTGAGAAAAAGAAGAAGAGAAAGAAGAAAAAAAAAGATTTAAAAGACAAAAAAATCAAACCCGCGACACCTACAAACCAGTCATATTGAATTCTATCATAACTATCCAGACTTTGATATCGAAAAGCCTTTGTTCCAATTTGATTCTGACAGTTTGATCATGTAAACTTCATTAATTTTTTACGTATTGGTCATTCCATGGAATTCCCTTTGTCTTCTCTCGTTGTGGAAATTAAAGGCTGAAATCTATATTCGGGTTGCTAACAAATATACCAGAATTATGTAAATATACAGAGCGATTCTTGATAAATGAACAAATAGTTTGGTCTCCAACAATGTTTGTATTTCATCTTCAGTATTGTTAATTGGACACGACATAAAGGACGCACAGGATTTCCTACTTAAAATTTGCTAGAATTAGCTGATCATTAATTGAGAATGCAACCTTAACACGAAAAAGCCATAATCAAACAAAAAATAAATGCCAAAATTTTAGAGTGAGACCATGCTGCATACTGATACAGATACAGATACAGATACAGATACATATGTTTATTTACGTCTCACTTCTGTACATACACAATTAAAACATATATCATGCACAGAACCATTCTTTAAGAATTACGAGAGACGGTTATATATTATGTTATAAATAAAAACCTGTCAAAACAGAATATACAGTTAAAAAGGGGTGTGTATACTAATCAAAGTTAAAAAAAAAACGATATAACCTTTAGAAGAATAAACCGATTAAAAAGTTGCACTAAAAGGTTATAAGCTAAAAGTTTATTTATAGAGGAAAGTTCGTCTTCTGTCAAGAATGTCATACCAGGTTTTGGCACTAAATCTTATTATGTGTTCATTTTGACCACCAAGTATCACTGACAATTTGTCGCGTAAACTGAGAGTGTCAAAATCGGGTATATGACTAGAAATCATGGCAAACAGTTTCTCCCTAAGATCATTATAAAGAGTACATGTAAGGAGCACATGCTCCTCAGTTTCAACGCCTAGGTTACATAACGGACATTATGTAGTGAGTCATATTCGATCATCCACGTCTAGCCGCTCGTATCTTCAACCACCCTATATTATCCTTATACAGCTTTTACACTTACCACCGGATTCCACGATTTGAATGAATCGTGGCGAACGTGGTATCTTCATCTAGAACTTGCTATCGAATCTTGGCGTAGATAAATGTCATAAATCGTGATGATCGGGAGAATCGGGTGTGATATTGTCAGTTTGAGGTTTCACCAGTAAACTCATTTCGAAAACTTGTCCATGAAATATACAGTGATTTTTAAAGTTGTAAAAAATGAAAATTTTCAGTAGAAAGTTTTTGATATTTTTAGCTCACCTGAGCCGAAGGCTCACAAGGTGAGCTTATAGTATAGTGGTCGAGCCGGCGTCCGTCCGTGCGTGCGTCCGTCCGTCCGTTCACATTTTCAAACTTGAACATCTCTAAGACAACATGGCCAATCATGATCAAATTTTATCTAAAGCATCATTGAGGAGGGGGAAAGGTTGTGTTAGGTTTTGGGCCAGGTCGTTTTAGAACTCTGGTTTCCATGGCAACGGATAGCTCCCATAGACTTACAATGGGAAAAACATATAAAAAAAATCTTCTTCTCTGAAACCACAAGGTCAAGAGCTTTCATATTTTGTGTGTAGCAATGTCTAGTGGTCCTCTTCATAAATCCTGCCAACCGTGCCCCTGGGGTCCATACGGGCCCCGCCCCGGGGGGTCATGGGAAAAACATAAGAAAATCTTCTTCTCCAAAACCACAAGGCCCAGAGCTTTCATATTTTGTGTGTAGCAATGTTTAGTGGTCCTCTATATAAATCCTGCCAATCATGCCCCTGGGGTCAAAAATGGCCCCGCCCCGGGGGTCATTAGCTCCCATAGACTTACAATGGGAAAAACATAAAAAAATCTTCTTCTCCGAAACCACAAGGCCCAGAGCTTTCATATTTTGTCAGTACCAATGTATAGTGGTCCTCTTTATAAATCCTGCCAACCATGCCCCTGAAGTCCATACGGGTCCCGCCCCGGGGGGTCATGGGTAAAACATAAAAAATCTTCTTCTCCGAAACCACAAGGCCCAGAGCTTTCATATTTTGTTTGTAGCAATATATAGTGTTCGTCTTTATAAATCCTGCCAACCGTGCCCCTGTGGTCCACACGGCCCCGCCCCGGGGGTGTCATGATGAAAATATAAAAAAATCTTCTTCTCTGAATTCACAAGGCCCAGAGCTTTCATATTTTGTTTGTAGCAATGTTTAGTGGTCCTCTATATAAATCCTGCCAATCATGCCCCAGGGGTCAAAAATGGCCCCGCCCCAAGGGTCATTAGCTCCCATAGACTTACAATGGGAAAAACATAAAAAAATCTTCTTTTCCGAAACCACAAGGCCCAGAGCTTTCATATTTTGTCAGTAGCAATGTATAATTGTCCTCTTTATAAATCCTGCCTACCGTGCCCCTGGGGTCCACACGGGCCCCGCCCTGGTGGTGTCATGGGAAAAACATGAAAAAATCTTCTTCTTCGAAACCACAAGGCCCAAAGCTTTCATATTTTGTATGTAGCAATGTTTAGTGGTCCTCTATATAAATCCTGCCAATCATGCCCCTGGGGTCAAAAATGGCCCCGCCCCGGGGGTCATTAGCTCCCATAGACTTACAATGGGAAAAACATAAAAAATCTTCTTCTCCAAAACCACAAGGCCCAGAGCTTTCATATTTTGTCAGTAGCAATGTATAGTGGTCCTCTTTATAAATCCTGCCAACCGTGCCCCTGGGGTCCATACGGGCCCTGCCCCCCGGGGGGGGGGTAATGGATAAAACATAAAAAAAATCTTCTTCTTCGAAACCACAAGGCCCAGAGCTTTCATATTTTATTTGTAGCAATATATAGTGATCTTCTTTATAAATCCTGCCAACCATGCCCCTGTGGTCCACACGGGCCCCGCTCCGGGGGCGTCATGGGAAAAACATAAAAAAATCTTCTTCTCCGAAACCAAAAGGCCCAGAGCTTTCATATTTTGTTTGTAGCAATGTATAGTGTTCCTCTTTATAAATCCTGCCAACGGTGCCCCTGGGGTCCATACAGGCCACGCCCCAGACATGTCATTATCTACCATAGACTTATAATGGAAATAAATGAAAAAATCTTCTCTGCAACAGCATGACACAAAGCTTGTATATTTGATATACAGCATTGTCATGTGGAGCTCTACATAAATCCTGCCAATCTTGCCCCTGGGGTCAAATATGGCCCAACTCCAGGGGTCATTATAGGACCCTGACCTTGTTAGATGATTTTTTTTTCAAGTGAACCAAAATGGCAGAAAAAAAGAGGATACACAATCCCGACAAGAGCTCTTCTGCTGATGTAAGTAGGGTTTCAAGGTCACATGACCAAGATGGCCATCATACCCTATATGGTAAAAACCCCAACTACTTTGTCCAGTGACTGTACTTGTTGGCTCTCAGGTGAGCGATCGTTGCCCCTGTGCTACTTGTTCTTATTTTTGCTCAAAACATAGATTGTGGGTACACGTTAGAACCGCCTCACCGAGGCGGTTCTAACGAGTACCCACAATCTATGTTTTGGAGCAAAAATAAGAAAAAATAGGTATACCCCTGCATACCCCAGTTTTACTGTATGAAAGTGGTGTTTGAGGGGGTATTCATTGCACGGACATGTTTTCCTGATGATTCTGATTCTGATCGCGATTGGTAGACGGAATATTTCCATTAGTGGTCCGCTAGACCTGTCCAAACAGCAGCAAAAGTAGAAATTTAATGCATAAAAAATCGGATTTTCTCCAACATTTTAAAATGGGCTTTTATTGGAGGTTCCTGTCACGGAACAGGAGCGAGGTCACGAAGTGTATCGGAGTGCAGATTAACCAGCTGATCTTGTATCTTGAGAGAGTGATAACTCAAAACACCGACGTAACAGATCGTTCATGGTCGTCCGTCTCTCGCAAGACCATCATTCTGTATTTTCTTGATTATTAAATTCATTATGCATGTTCTTTGATGGCTGACTAGGTGGAAAAAATATCAAAGCTACCCCACGACCCCACAAGAAATAACCACTGAGGAAGCTCCAACAAAAGTTAAAATAATATTCACCTCTGCGGTCCGGGTTCGAATCCGGACCAAGGCAGTGGTCGCTTACCAAGGCAGTGGTCGCTTACCCCTGGTGTGGTATTGTCAGTTTGACGTTTCACCAGTAAACTATTCTGATTCTGAAGTCAAGTAAAATTTAACGTCGGTTTGGTATTTACATTTGAAACACTAGCTCCTAGGAGCTTTTAAACATTTTTCAACTATTTAAAATAAGAACTGCTTGCAGTTTGGCCTTAAAACAAGGGAACTGTTTAAATTACAAAATTGATATAATTCATGACTTTGTGATGCCCTATTACTAGTATGCAACGATCAAAGTGGCGAGGTCTCATCAACAAAGGAGCAGCTTTCTATGAAGAGAGAGAGAGAGAGAGAGAGAGAGAGAGAGAGAGAGACCGTGAAGCTGAAAGAAAGCGCAGGGAACGCATAGCCTATACCAATGGGCCACCAACTGATTTAATGACATTGACTTGCTCTACTTGCAACCGACAGTTTAGAGCTAGAATTTGCCTAGTCCGCCATCAAAGGACTCACCAACACACACGAGCCTATTCAAGAAATGTGAAAATGGACAGAAATTTCAGTTTGTCTAAAGACTGCTCGTGTACCGGGATTTAATACATCAAGTTTTACATGTAGATATAAATTCAATTAAAACATCTTTGAAACCACTGATTCTTTCATATCTTTTCAATTTGGAGTGCCTGCGTTTTTGATCATAAATGAGTCCAAATTGATATCCATTGGGAATACATAGAACTACTCGAGTTTTGGGCCATACTACAATGTTGTACTGGAGCAAAAATAAGAAAAATAGGTATACCCCTGCATACCCCAGTTTTACTGTATGAAAGTGGGGGTTGGAGGGGGTATTCATTGCACGGACATATGTTTTCCTGATGATTTTGATTCTGATCGCGATTGGTAGACGGAATATTTCCATTAGTGTTCCGCTAGACCTGTCCAAACAGCAGCAAAAGTAGAAATTCAATGCATAAAAAATCGGATTTTCTCCAACATTTTAAAATGGGCTTTTATTGGAGGTTCCTGTCACGGAACAGGAGTGCAGGTTAACCAGCTGATCTTGTATCTTGAGAGAGTGATAACTCAAAACACCGACGTAACAGATCGTTCATGGTCGTCCGTCTCTCGCAAGACCATCATCCTGTATTTTCTTGATTATTAGAATCATTATGCATGTTCTTTGATGGCTGACTAGGTGGAAAAAAATGTCAAAGCCGCCCCACGACCCCACAAAAATAACCACCGAGGAAGCTCCAACAAAAGTTAAAATAATTTTCACCTCTGCGGTCCGGGTTCAAATCCGGACCAAGGCAGTGGTCGCTTACCAAGGCAGTGGTCGCTTACCCCTGGTGTGGTATTGTCATTTTGACGTTTCACCAGTAAACTATTCTGATTCTGATTCTGATTCTGAAGTCAAGTAAAATTTAACGTCGGTTTGGTATTTCAGCCAAAACGAGTTAAGTCATTGAATTCGGGCCAAAATTTGTCCCATAAATGTTTTGGCTTAGATTTTTGTGTTTTGCTATTTTTTCAACTACTTGGACCCTGCCTGATAAATTGTGATGTTTAAAAAATGTTAGCAACCCGAATTTTCAAATTTTATCGCTTCATGAACAACAAGACTAAATTCTAATGTGAACTACGTTACTGTGGTAGAGTATTTTTAAAAACGCAAAAAATGTAACGAGGTATGACACTTTCAAACTGTTTTAAACTAGCTTTTCACAATTGTCATTTTCTTGCTTAAAACAAGTGTTATACGTTACACTTATTTCATAATTGACTTCTCAGGGTAGTTTGAATGTTGGACTCAAAAGAAAATTTAAATATAGTTGTTATTCTAAATATACAAACATCGGTTTGCTTATTTCCATCCACTTTTGAGAACTATTAAATAAATAAACTCGTTTTTATTTAGAATAAAGATTATAAATATCATAACTATACGTATTTGAGGCACTTGTAATACCGTTTTGCCATTTTCGTGCTGAAAAATGTAACATTAGCTTGGTAACGTAATTCACAAACCCATTACCAATTTATTCTTTCCTGTGAGAAATCGTACATTTCTCTACCACCAATCTGCCTCAAATGTGCCACAGAAGGTAAATTTAACCTCTATTTGCACCTTAAATACAATTCATTGTATATGTCATTGTTGATTTTGTAGAAAGGACCCTTTAAAATGTACAATGTATAAAATAAGTAAAAAAAAATCTTTATATTATTGTTATTCATTATCTTGTTGTAGCTCGCAAGACACCCAACAAATAAAGAATGAATCACCGCATACATATTCAAAAAGGTTTTATACAACAGGTTAAAGCTTTATTTTATAGAAAAATTGCATTTTGTCCGAAAATGATGCCATAACACATTAAAGGTAACGTAATTCACACACAAAATATGTCAAATGTTTTCGAAAGTAGTATGTTATAAGCATGATTTTCATGTCTCTTTTTCACATTAAGCTATCAAGAGGCATGCAAAGTAAGTCAAAAGAACATATGGGATAAAATATATCAACATAAGTGGACCAGGGCGTCAAATAAAGCGTGCTTATTCTAAAGTGTATATTGAAAAAGGACGATAAACACATTTTTTGGATTATCTGGGTACCAGGTGACATCGATTAATGATAAAAACAATTAACCGAGACAACATATGTTTTATATCACTGAAAGTATGAATCATGTGATCCTATCAAGGATCTAAAGCAGAATTATGTAAAAAGTGAATTACGTTACCTGCATGTGAATTACGTTACCTACACTCAATCACATTCAGATCATAGGCGGTATGCAAAACATAATATACGTTTTAACTTATGACTTTTGTTATTTATAAAGGACACCTTGCACATATTGCATTGATACGATGGCTATCTATATAATTTTCATAAAAGGGTGAGACGGTGTACCCAGAAAATATAAATTAAGTCCATGTAGCTACGAAAAAGCAACACTTGTATGGTTGGAATTGATACCTACGAGCAGAAATAGACTTGGTTTAAACGAACAACGAACATAAATTCGAACGAGACATGAGAATTCAGAGTTATTTCTCTTAAAGTAAAATTGTAGTAACGTAATTCACAGTAACGTAATTCACAACTTTGAGCTTTATTCTTATTTTCTTCTATGTTTAGAACATCCCGTAAAGTTCTTTATCTATTTGCTACATAGTATGGCCAAAGTCCTTTCACTGCTGTCACATGGAATATTTCTACCTCTTAATTAGCAAATGATATGGGTAGGGTAACGTAGTTCACAAAACTGTGTTATTTTTCATCAGCTTTTGCTTTGACTTTATCTTAGACAAATGAACAATAGCAAGCCCATATTTGTATTTATTTTCCAAGCATGTATCTACTGTCTTGCCAAAAACATGTAGCATGTAAGCTAAATATACGTTAAAAGTATTTTGTGAGAGACATTAAAGGTAGTAACGTAATTCACGAAAGAATCTGGGACATCAGTAATTGAGACATGAAAATTTTATTTTTTACTTCAGAACCAAAATCAAGGCGTAAAATAAAAGGTCTATGTATATAGCATTGACAAATGATAGAAAACCGCCAACCCCAACAATGTATTTTCAGTAATAAGTTCTGTAATAAGCTTACTGTGCTGATGGGACAGCATTTTTGCTGGAGATTTTATGGGTATGTCACGTGGAAAACGTCTTACAGAGTGACTGTAGACCACATTTCCTGCTTTTCTTTCACATGACCTTAACCTAGGTAAAACCGCTTCAAAGCACTTAATAACTACTTGTTTACTTGAAAATATATGGATGGGACACAAAAATCACCGAATTCAATGACTGAACTCGTTTTGGCTGATTTACATTTGAAACACAAGCTCCTAGGAGCTTTTAAACATTTTTCAACTATTTAAAATGAGAACTGCTTGCAGTCTGGCCTTAAAACAAGGGAACTGTTTAAATTACAAAATTGATATAATTCATGACTTTGTGATGCCCTATTACTAGTATGCAACAATCAAAGTGGCGAGGTCTCATCAACAGCTCCATGAAAAGAGAGAGAGAGAGAGAGAGAGAGAGAGAGAGAGAGAGAGACCGTGAAGCTGAAAGAAAGCGCAGAGAACGCATAGCCTATACCAATGGGCCACCAACTGATTTAATGACATTGACTTGCTCTACTTGCAACCGACAGTTTAGAGCTAGAATTTGCCTAGTCAGCCATCAAAGGACTCACCAACACACACGAGCCTATTCAAGAAATGTGAAAATGGACAGAAATTTCATTTTGTCTAAAGACTGCTCGTGTACCGGGATTTAATACATCAAGTTTTACATGTAGATATAAATTCAATAAAACGTCTTTGAAACCACTGATTCTTTCAGATCTTTTCAATTTGGAGTGTCTGCGTTTTTGATCATAAAGGAGTCCAAATTGATATCCATTGTGAATACGTTCAGGTCTGCCATCTGCAGCCTAAACCACATCATGCCATAAACCCAGGATATGTTGCTTTTATCAGCTTTTAACCTTTTACTTCTTCCTCATACTAACACTATCATACTTTTTAGCCTTACTAAAACTCATTTTAACTTTCTTCTATCAACCTTTTCTCTGACGCGCGCACCTGCACATAATCCTCGCGAGAGGGTGATGCAGTATATATAGAAAGAAAGAAAGAAAGAAAGAAAGAAAGAAAGAAAGAAAGAAAGAAAGAAAAATAAAAGAAAGAAAGAAAGAAAGAAAGAAAGAAAGAAAGAAAGAAAGAAAGAAAGAAAGAAAGAAAGAAAGAAAGAAAGAAAGAAAGAAAGAAAGGAATACATAGAACTACTAGTCGAGTTTTGGGCCATACTACAATGTTGTACGGGTATATGCAGCCACTCACGCCTCAGGCATGTTTTTGGTTTGTAGTTTCCTTCTAATTAACCAAGTTGATAGTTTTAGTATGCCTCTATCTATATCTTGTAAATATTTTTAATGGCCCACCCCAAATGTTTTTTTTTTCCCTTGACTAAATTCTAAATTTAGCCACCCACCCCACACCTGAGGTGATGATCAGAAATTGATCGACTCAGTATCAGAAGATAGATAGTTTCCAATGATCCTGTCTATGCGTGAGTTCCAAGACAAACCACAGGAGATGTCACCACTAAGTGTCTAGAACACTGGTGACCCGGGACTGGTGACCAACTCCTTCGTGACCTACCCATGCTGATGTACATTTGAATGTAAACGATGACCGCACCGGCTTTGTAAGATATGTCGTCAGTTAAAACAAGGACAGTGAATGGTCCATTCACTATCCTTGGTTAAAACAATATTTTTGACACCAAACCGATTTGTTCAATGACCTGGAGACAACGAGGGATACATTGTAAAGGGGGGAGATGTTAAGGGAAGAATATTGTTGGGTCGAAACGACCTGAACTGGTTCCGGTTGATAGGTGAGCGATGAAAACAACAACAAAGAAATCACAGCCGCGTTATTTATCTGCAAAATGAATACAGGGTGAGGTTTATCGATAAACGAAATGTTCAACACTTTTATTTGCATATTTTTTGTCAGAATTTATTGTCATTCATCTTTTGTAATGTACGACAAGTGTTCAAAAATAGGTTCGGCCCTACTTTGTTTCGGCCAGATCGTTTCGGCCATAGCGTTTCTCAGTGGTTTTGGTTGTGTAATGTATTGTTGTATGTCCCTTTCAAAAAATCTCTGTTTTTGTATGGTGAAGGGCCTATCCATCATCAAAACACTAGAAGAGAGAACATGCCTAGAATGTCCGCGAGGGTGTATGGCAGTATATAGAGATAGATAGATAGATGTATTACTGTAGTAGCACTTACAGAGAGCTGCTTTTAAACTAGTTGTGGAAGCTCACTCCAAGTCAGGTTAGGTTCCGTTGTGGACCTTGATGGTTCTATTTGATCAAACAATTTCCAATTGAATAAAACAGGATTACACATGGTTGACACGTGGTGAGTGCATCCGGACTCGACCTAGTTGACGTCACAGAGGCTGAGACCAGCACCCCAAAAATGAGCGCAAAAGCGTAAGCTGAATGAGAAAATCTCAAAGAAATTATGAATTTAATGCAGGAAATCAGAGACTTTTCGACTTTTCTTTTTATTAAAAAAAAAACAAACAAAACAAAACAAAAAAAAAACATGTACAGTAGATTGTAAACAACAGCTGAATGCCTGGATCTTTTGAATCTGAATGGTTTACTGGTTATGTGCCAGATTTACAATACTTCGCCAGAAGGGTGCGCCAGGAGGGAAATTATAGTCCCTGGCTCTCACAAGATAATTATGCAAATTGGGACATGACACAGTCATCAAACATTTCAGAAGGTCATTCCAGTCCTGATAGTCTGTTGAAAGAAACTACTTTTGTACTTTCTATAAAGCCTATTCTTCGGGATAAGGTCAAAGGTATCTGAAATGCCAATGAATGTTGATTTCTACAAAGCCTTTTCTTGGGGATAAGGTCATCTGTAGGTATTCTGGCTTTACCCTTCAGACCTTTGTATAGCAGAATAAGTCTACTATCCTTTCTGGGGCTGGACTATATAAAGGGGATTAGCATTCAGTTGTCATTTTTTTTGTCGTCCTTGTGGTGGAATCTTGGATTAAGTCTGTTCAGCCCGGCATGATGAAAAACTGCCACTTTTTACTACTACTACTACTACTACTACTAGTTGTCATTTTCTCACTAGACTTCAGACCATTCACATCAAATTTCAGCCAATAGATGATATATAGTCCTGAATACAGTAATGTGATTGGCTTATTCCTGTCACCAAAAAATCAATAATTGATTACCTGTGTTTTACCTGTATTTTGACCCCCCCCCCCCCCCCCCCCCCCCGGCACAGAAACCCTGTCTTTAAGAGATTCCCATTACAGTTGTCCTAAAATGCCAGTCAATACGCCCAGTTTCAAAATCATAATTTCCAGTCACAAACCTTGACAAAGAATGAGTTTTTGTCCTGTTCTGTTTTACTCGGATCAATTTTATAACCTCCTGGAGTCCATCATTTTTTACAACTTGTCTGTCTATGATGTTTTGTAACGAAGTTGGAATACTTTGTGGCTCTAATTTAACATTTTGGTGAAAGGGTTGGAAAAAATCCTCTGGAGGTTAAGGCAAAACCAGCCCCTTGACATCTATAGTCATGTCAGGACATTACCTTCACTTTATTGGCCATCATGATCATGACATCTAAAATTAGTCTGATGAACCTGCTGTCAAAATGAATTTTTGATATACATCTGATTGATTTTCATTTTGACAAAGCAAATCATTTGACGGCTGACCAGTCAGACTATTTCCAAATTTCCTACAAAATGTAATTACTGAACTGATTTGTTTTACAGCAATGCCTCAAAGTGATTATCAGGATAACGTGTCCATGAGATGTATACCCCCATAAACCCCTCTTTTATATAGAAAAACTGGGGTTTGTAGGGGTATACTTAATTTTCTTATTTTTGATCCAAAACATACATTGTGGGTACTCGCTAGAATTGCCTCGGCGAGGCAGTTCTAACGTGTACCCACAATGTATATTTTGAGCAAAAATATTAAAAGTATCAAAATTTTTCTGGTGAAATTTTCAATTTTTACAGCCGAAAAAAAATCTCTGTATATTGCATGGGTATGTTTTCGTAATTAAGTTGAAGAATTCCTTTTTTGGGAACCACACCTCACAGTGAGGTGGGAGGGGTATGAAAGCCCATGCAAAGTTTGTATGCAGAGCCAGGTTTGTTTTATTTTTGACAAATTACATGTATTGCTAAAAGCTCAATTTCTTCATGGAAAATAATAAACAGAATGATATTTTATAAAATTTGAAATGATTTAAAATGATTGGAAAACCATGATAAAAAATCTCACAGGAAAAAATGCCCTCAAAGTTTGTTTTTACTGTAACTGTGATTAAAACAATTGCATCAAATATTCAGTGCCTAAATGAGATACAGCACAGCTGTTGGGTGATACTTATATGTATACGCCAGTCAGTAAAACTTTATTTATCTAAGATTTTAAATTTTTGACCAGTTCCGAGCCCTAAAATTCAATTGTTATTTCTTATATTGTCAAGCACTGGTGAGGGGTATCATGCTTCTCAGTACACTTTCTAGTTTGAGGTGTCTAGGTCAGGTGGACAGTTTCTGTGCAGTCACAATACATAGTTTTAGTGGGTGTATCCCTGTATGATGTCACTAAATTAATTAGCAGCTTTGACAAAACTGTAACAAATGATTGTGTCACATACACTGTGCACATAACTATAGCTTGGGGTAAAACTTTTGTCTAGGATTGTCAGCTAGTGTTTTTCTACAGATATTTTTTTCAAGTGCATGTCTAGAAGATTGCCCAGTTGATTTGATCAGCTAAACGAATAAACACAAGTTATGGTCTTTACTGTTTCCCCAAACCTGTCACAACTGAGCTGCGACACAAGAAAACCGGTCTTTGGGATTTCCGACCAGGTCCAACACAAACTGGTCTGTACTGTGTAAGAAGAAAGCCAGAAACTTGAAATTTTGAATTTAAGAAGAAGGGGGAATGTACTATCTGCGAAGCGAAAATAAAGGCGCTGATCAGCTGTACAGTTACTGCACAGCTGATCTGCCTCTTTGTTTTGGCTTAAGCAAATATCCGTTTTTCTCATGAAGTGACTCAACTGACGGTTGGTAAATCCATTGTGTCAAAACTGTTACCTTTCTATTGTCTTAACAATTTATCAGTCAGCTGAAGGAAAATACCATTCTAATTTGGTCAGCTGTGGTTTTATTTGACATTTTTGGTTTATTGATCGAAGGAGAAAAAACTTGGTATGAAAGATCATCATGGAAGCATCTGAGTCTCTCATGACACATAAATCTGCAAGTTATCTGTCGCACATATGTACGGAAGAGTATTAGAGCCAGGTAATTTTTAATTTTAATTTTGAAATTTCGTGTTACTAAGTCGAAATTTCGACTTACTATCTTGAAATTTCGACTTATTATCTCGAAATTTCGAGTTACTTAGTCGAAATTTCGACATAGTAACTCGAAATTTCTACTTACTATCTCGAAATTTTGACTTATTATCTCGAAATTTCGATATATAACTCGAAATTTCGACTTATTAACTCGAATTTTCGACTTTCGAAATTTCGACTTACTATCTCGAGCCCAACAACTAATAAGACAGCAGGGGAGCCCAAGAAGCCCATAATCAGATGCATTCAAAGATGGACAACCAGGCCAAAAACAGGGATGGAAATACCCCTCTCCCCCCCCTAATACAATTACCTTTACCCCCAATTCTGAGGACCCTATCGGGACTCGGACCCAAACCGAGGGTGTCATAGTAGAGCCCACACCCCAACCTACCAACCCGACCCCCTGTGACCTCCCTTCAGGGGCATGTACTAAAACCCGGTACCGTACCGAGTTACTAAGTCGAAATTTCGAATTAATAAGTCGAAATTTCTTGTTACTAAGTCGAAATTTCGAGTTACTAAGTCAAAATTTCGAGTTACTATTTTGAAATTTCGAGTTAATATGTCGAAATTTCTAGTTAATATGTCGAAATTGCAAGTTAATAAGTTGAAATTTCGAGTTACTAAGTCGAAATTTCGAGTTACTAAGTCGAAATTTCAAAATTAAAAAAAAAATAACCTGGCCCTAATACTCTTCCGTACCTTTCTTTTCTTTTTTTCCAATTCATTTTATGGCTCTTTCATAATTGTTTCACATATAAGTACATGTACAATCAATAGGCAAGTGGTGCCGCATTGTGGGCAAAGCATGCAACTGACACACCCCAAAGCAGAACTTGTAGAACTTTACTGAATGGTAAATAGTCTGTTTCTGTCTGATCAGAATCTACTATCCTGTGTACGCTGGTCGTTGTAAGATCCTTTTAATGAATTGAGCCGCCTCATGAGAAAACCAACTATGGTTTCAGATCAGGTCTGGCACAAACCGGCCTGTGCACTCACAGAAAATAGTTAGAAGCTTGAAATTTTGGATTTAATAAGAAAAGGGGTTGTACTATCGGTGTAACGAAAACAAAGGCGCATATCAGCTTCACAGTAACTGCGAAGCTGATCTGCGCCTTTGTTTTTGCCAGTGATCTATAATACAATGTAAATCTACTGTCCCTGTTTTTGCATATGCAAAATGTTGGTTTTCTCATTAATAGGCTCATTTGTACTGAATACTTATAAAGTAATTGTGGCTTATGGTTTTGTGACAATAAGTTGTGTTTCTTTGACCATGGTCATTTGTCAATGATTTTTTGCTTGACTATTTCCTTGTATGTTTTATCATTCTGAATGGTGGGTGAGGAGGATTCTGTATTATGCTTGGAAGACTTTTTGTGTCTTGAGAAGATTTGACTTGATTGATTAGACCATGATGAGTGACTGAAGTGTGATCCAGTGATACATTGTGATATTACTACTTGATAACTACGTATTTGAGCCGCTTCATGGGAAAACCAACAATGTGGCTTCCGAACAGGTCTGACACAAATCAGGCTGTACAGTCACAGACGACAGCTAGAAGCATGAAATTTCGTATTTAGGAAGTAGAGGGATTGTACTATTCGTGTAGCGAAAACAAAGGCGCTGATCAGCTTCGCGGTTACCGTAAAGCTGTCAGATCTGCACCTTTGTTTTCGCATATGCAAATTGTTGGTTTTCCCATGAGGCGGCTCATTTACTTGAATCATTGACTGATCTGTGATTCTTTTCTGTTTTGTAATCAATGATTGTATTGTGATTCATTGTGGAATTCTGACATTACTAGCATGTGATAATGTGCTCCTTGATTTGATTTGTTGATTAAACTGTGATTCTTTGGACATACCTGTGATTCTTTGGACAAAACTGAAGCACGATTAATTGAGCCACAGCATGGGAAAACAAGCAATCTGCATATGCGAAAACAAAGGCACGGATCAGCTTCGCAGTAACTGCGAAGCTGATCAGTGCCTTTGTTTTGGTTACATGGATAGTTCAATTCCTCTACTTTCTAAATCCAAAAGTTTCAGCCTCTAACCATCTTCTGTGACTGTACAGCCCGGCTTGTGTCAAACCTGGTAAGAAACCCCAAAGACCGGTTTTCTCACATTGTGGCTCAAATGTCATACTACAAGATGCAATGTTTGTTATCAAGCACCACTTAATTGATGACAGTTTTTTTTAAGTCAGTTTAGCATGGATCATATCTTGGAATATTTGAGTAAACTTTCTGATGGCAGCAGACATGCTCACATGCAGGAATTGGAATTTGATGAACGCTGTATCAGCACACCATTCATGACACTGCCATTTACACCGGCTTATGAGTCTCTGCCATTTCATCCAAATGATGATACAGTTTTCTATGATGATGATGATGATGACGATGATGATGAAATCAAATTCCCAGACTTTCTCTTAAAGGCTACACAACCTGCTCATATGTAAGTGTATATATTTCACACTCCATTTGTTACCATAATGACCTAGTGTAACTGATTGTCAGACTGCTACAGGCGGTCCTAGGTTTGAGACCTACTAAATTGGTCATATAGGACTGTCTGGATGGGGTATAATGATTAATGAATAATGGCCTAAAATTTTTAATGAGAGTGAATAAAGAGCAAAAAAATTAATGATTAGTGAATAATGAGGTCCTAAAAATAATGAATAAATGTAAATTTTTAATGAATAGCAGAGTAAAATAAAGAATAGTGAATAATAACATTTTAAAGAATAATGAATTTGCTAAAATTTGGCTATGGAATTGTCTTAGATGGCCTCCCTGACATTCCAGAATTTCATTTTTTGGGGGATCTGGACGCCCCCAGACCCGATTTAGTTCAAATGTTGTATTCATATTTCAGAAATCCTTGAATAATTCGTTTGAAAAGCCATATGTTTGGAAGCCAAGCATGTAGGGGCTCACCTCATGGACCATTTGAAAAAGAAATGTGTCATTTGAAGGCAGAGAAAAATAAATTAAATCATTCTGGATGTTCACTGAGCCAGATACTATTTCTATGTTTTGTTTGCTTGTGTATATGTATTTTCTTTTCTTTCTATTACCCCACTTTGTCCTTATTATGTATGTTCCAATTCTATAATGATAATCTTTGACATCTTTTCTATGGATGGACATCATCTTGCTTTTTATATGACAGAACATAATTATAGTGTCTTTCGCAATCAGAAACAAGGCAGCACTAATGCAAATCTATCTGACAATTTATATGGCGCTACATAATTTTTTTCCTCGCTCGCTCGGTATTTAAGACATTAATAAAATGTATTGTACAATCAGGCACAAGCACAAAATCCATGCATCACATAGTACTTCCATACTAACTAAACAACAGCATATTATACTGAGCCAAACTTATAACGCAACATCGGTTTATTTTTAATGTGATACTCCGGAACGTTATCAAGTAAACTCTGTCTCTACTGAATTAGATTGCCGGACGATCGACACACCTCACAACATCTTGGTTGTAACAGTATGTGTTATGCGTCTCAAGAAATTGATCATTTTTCAGAGGCAGGGTCTTTGCAAAAAAATTAAATGCATTATGATTTCCAGAACGCGACATGTGACGTGAATTCGTACCCTAGAAATTAATGTCGGTTTTTAGGATCACTCTTGCTCAACTTTAGACAATGCATAATTTTACAGTCAAAAGATCAATTTTGCTCAATTTTAAGCAGAATTGAAGACTCAATTTCGCCCCCAACAATTCAAGTTTACTCACAATTTAACATTTGTTACAGGCGATCCTAACCCAAGAATTGGATGTTATTGTGTTTTCTAACAATGCTGAATGACGGAATGAACATGTTTCCACAAAGGTTTCATTGAAAACATTCGCCGTTAGAAGTTTTCACCAATTCCATTTTCTATTGCGTTAAATGGGATACACAGTATAAAAAGTTCAATTTTCAATGATGCAAACTTTGATTTAAAATTTTGGGTACAAATGGACGGCATTTTGCAATTACCTTATCGAGCTTCACTGGACGATCCATGAAGACGTAATTTGTGTTAAAACTGACTTCCAGAATCTCTCAGGAGGCGCATGCCATCCAAATAATCGTTTTGACCAATCAGATTCGAGCACAGTGACCCATACTCTAAAAACCAAACATTTTGTACGCAATTTATTCACTGACGATTGCTGACCAGCATTTGTCTGGTAGACCGTCTTGCATTACTAGCCCAAACCGTGTTGCGTTATAAGTTTGGCTCAGTATATTATAACTTTTACCCCTGAAGTTACAATTTTTCTTGGGAGAAAGATTCAGGGTAAAACTGAGGGCAAACAGATTTAAAAGGGGATTTGCTAAAACAGCGGTATACTATTTCGGAAAGTTTATATGAGGCTTTGTGGTCTAGCAGAGTATATATGCTTCTCTCAAGATGTTAATATCAAGGTTGCACTCAGCAGTCTACAATTCAATATTATAGAACTAGTCCTTGTGGCTTGAGATAAGGGATGCCTTAGGTGGGGAACACCTATTTGCTTATGGATATTAGCTAGGTGAAGAAGGCGTGACTAGTAATTATCATATTTAATGAATAATCAAGCTAATTTTAATGAATAAGCCAAAATTTTAATGACAGTGAATAAATGGCTAAATTTTTAGTGATTAGTGAATACCAGGAACCCCCATCCAGACCCTCATATAGTGTCTTTGAATAAAATATGCTACTTGCCATGCTAATGTAGAGACCCAGGAATCCGCCTCTCTCACTCGACTTAACTGAAAAAATCTTGATGAGGACATTAAGCCATAACTTAGCTGATTTGCTCTCTCAGGGTCATATTAGCTGCAAAAAACTGACACTTATGGGTCTTTCTTGTGCTAAAACTAGTAATATAAGTAATTCTGAAATCCTTTAGAAATTTTGACACTTGATAATGATTTCTGTTATCTAAATCCAAAATGTATTTTAACAAATATTTAAGTTATCTTTTTTAAATGCTAAAAGTCTTAAATTTTAAATGGGCTTTTTGAAGTCATTATGGAGAAGTAATGAGTTATTTTCTTTTTAATTATCTAGTAGCCTAATGTCTGTCATGTGACTGTATCTGTTAGTTCATCTCTAATTTTTCATGCTTTTTCAACCATGTTGTTTTGGATCATAGAAAAGGAAACACTATCCATTTTAGGACAAAGAGTGTTTTTCATTTGTTAATCGCTGTAATTATTTACTGAAATTGCAGGGAAAGTTCGTATGGTGAAATTGCAGGGAAAGTTAATATAACCATTGGTAGCATCTTAAAAAGCTGGTAAAATGAATGTTAGAGAACCCCTACCAGAGAGAAAACTGCACACGCAGACCAGAGCTGGATATAGCCAAAGAATGACGAAACTTACAGGCTTGAAATGTCAAATGTTGTATGTACAGAGATAAACTTTGCAGCCAAACAAAAAACTGATTAGCTGCTGCATTATAATGATTGTTACACTGCTGCTAGAAAGGTCTAGAAAAAAATGCTGTGCTTCCAGTTTCATTCCCAATTTTCCTGAAAATATCATTTCTTTTTTCAAAGATGAAAAAATTATTGTGTATTGCACAGGTGTGTTTTTGAATGTTAAGTGCAAAAACAGAATATTTCAGAACACAACAAGAAGTTTTGAGGACAAGAAACAAGTTTATTTTATTTATGTCCTCAAAGGATTGTTTTTGGTGTGTGCCATATTTTAGAAATGTCAATGAGATTTTGAATAACTTATTGTAAATTGTCAACACTGAACGCATTAAATCTAAATTGAAAATATAAATGCAGTTTTATCATATCCAAACTCTTGCAGTTCATAATGAGGAATATTATGTACAAATGAGCCACGTCATAAGAAAACCAACAATGTGGTTTCCGAACAGGTCTGACACAAACCGAGCTGTACAAGCACAGAAGATGGCTAGAGGCTAAAAATTTTGGATTTAGAAAGTAGAGGAATATAATAGTACTATCTGTGTAGCGAAAACAAAGGCATTTGTTTTCACATATGCAGTGTTGGTTTTCTGATGACGTGGCTCAAACGTTAATGTTTTAAGAAGACAGCAAAATTTTCCAGCACATTGATGCTGGTCTATGGTGTTGCAATTTGGAAATTCTGTTTTATGTAAACGTTTGAATCCTCAGTGGGATTGTAACGGTATCTGTCACTGTCTCCATATTGATGTGACCACTTGGATGTCCTTGGGGAACTTCATGAGGATGCCCAGACCGTAAGATTTCTTTTTCAAATTTTCGCTGAAACTGCTGTATAATTATACTGTAAAAATTCTATTAAACGATCGGGCATTTATTCAAAACAATACCTTTACAATAGAAGGGGGTGGGCCTTTATTTTAGGCTACACTGTAGGACAGCATTCAATTCATATATGAGCCACTGCAAGGGAAAACCAAAAATCTGCATAGGCAAAAACAGAGGCACAGATCAGCTTTGCAGTAACTGCGAAGCTTATCTGCACCTTTGTTTTCGCTACACGGATAGTACAATTCCTCTACTTTCTAAATCCAAAATTTCCAGCCTCTTCAGGCCTAGAAAAATCCACACGTCCGCTCGTATTTACGAGTGAAAGTTCGATACGGGCGAGTGGAAATTTACCCTGGCTCGCCCGACAGGACGAGTAGCATTTTCGGGACTGACTCAAGGCAGTAAATGTCCGTAAATGCAAAATCAGCTGAAGATTTCGTTTCCGATTGTCAACCGGATGTTTGCAGATGTTTGCGGATGTTACGTCACTAGTCCGCAGTAAATGAAATTCAATAAAATCCGGTACATGGTCCAAATACCGGAAAGCATTGATCATTTTATTCACGGTGTGCCGTACTATCGAGACTTAAGACGTCCCGGGTTTTATCTCCATTTGATAAAACGGCTTACACCAAATCCCGGGCTTCTCCAGTCTGTCGGATGGGACTATAAACCGAGGTCCCGTCTCCATATGACCTTAGCTGTTGGTGGGACGTTAAACCCCAATCAACCAACCATCTTTTGGAATCCAGATTTTAAGGACGAGTGCACCAGCAGTAAGGACGAGTGTAAATTGTTTACAACTCGCCCCACAGGACGAGTAGATCCTCAGAAAATTTTCTAGGCCTGCTCTTACCATCTTCTGTGACTGTACAGCCTGGTTTGTGACAGACCTGGTCGGTAACCAATTTGTTGGTTTTCTCACACACAGGCTCATAATTATAGGAACTGAAATTGGTGGATTTCGATTCTTAGGTGTTTGGATATCCCATGTAGAGACCATTTATTTGGTCTACAAGAGAAAATAGATGTGTGTGTTATGAAATGAAGCAGCAAATTTAGAAATTTACTGCCTAAAAAAATCAGCTTTTTCTCCATATTTTTAAAGTGGGCGTATATTTGAGGTCCAAGGCATTCCCAAACTCACAGTAAAATGGCCATTTTTTGGCATCCAAAAAAGGGTAGAGTGTGGGCGTTAATTAGAATTTTTACAGTATCTGACTCTTAAGATTTTAAAGGCAAATGGAATTAATCCACATCACGAAAACAGTCCATTTGATGTATACCCCCTTGAACCCCACTTTTATATAGCAAAACTGGGGTATGCAGGGGTATACCTATTTTTCTTATTTTTGCTCCAAAACATAGATTGTGGGTACTCGTTAGAACCGCTCGGCGAGGCGGTTCTAACGTGTACCCACAATCTATGTTTTGAGCAAAAATAAGAAAAATATCAAAATTTTTCCAATGAAATTTTCACTTTTTTAAGCTGAAAAAATTCTCTGTATATTGCATGGGCAAGTTTTCGTAATGATGATTTGGTTGATTATTGTTTGAAAGGCAGAAGTGTAAAGGTTTGCTTTACAGCTGTTGCCAGGCTAGCAATAGCATGAGAAAAACTGCATTTTGCATATTATGCAAAATAGACAAGATCAAGTTCAGAGCAGCTGATCATGGTCTATTTTTTTCACTGCATAGATTGATTGGTCTTCTCGATCATTCATTTCAAGCCCAAAGCCATATTCTGCGAACGTACAGCCCGATTGGTGTTAGACAGGGTTAGAAAACATGAAGACAAGTTTTCTTAAGTCTGGCCCATTTTTTTCTTATGAGCTGTTACCAAAGATATGATGATTTCTTATAAAATCCATATCCTAATAATGAAACAGCAGTAGACTTAATTATCCAGTGTTAATTTCATAAATTTATTAGAACAGTTTAAGCTTATGTCATTTGGGTTTTATTAGAATTTAATGATGCCTTACAGGTAAGATTTTTTGCGATGTTTTAACCTAAATTGCAGGAAAATGACTACATCGTTCAGGGCAGTAGAGCTGCTATAAGACGTTTACATTGACGTCAGCTCAAACCTTTACGTATAAATTATATTTGTAACATTTTAAATATACCAAATTAAGGATACTTTGCTTGTCTTTTATTCCGATTATCGGAAAAGATGGTGTGACGTCATCAGCCAGCATCCAGGTCACTCTCACGGGTACAAATCAGTAATTGCGGCTTTATGAAAAGCCAATATACGTATGGTTTATTTGCGCAAATGACCCAAAACGCCAAAAATCTTTAAAAGTTTTAGTGTGTAATGAGGAAAGATTGTTTCCAGAATGTATATATTTTGAATTTGGAAGGAAAATATCTTGAATAGCGCAATATTTCCGTGTTTATTTATAGTTAAATATTTTTCGGCAAGCGCGGGCGGCTTTGATCTCTCGTTATTTAATATGCACACAATTTCGGGTACTTCAGTCTCAAATTACATTGGAATTTTATGACAATTTTACGCTTTAGCATTTCTGCTGTCGTTTTGTAGTATGTGGTTTTGGAGGAGACATATTTTTGAATAACATACCGCACATGCTTGGATATTTTACCGGATATTTAAAACTCCAACAACTTCAACGGCGCGGTTATTGTACATTTCTATCTATTATTCTATTAAATTATCATAATAACAAAATAAAATCGGGAAATATAAGCTGTTGTTAGATGAAAATAAATCTTGAAAAATGAAAACTGAAAATAATAAGTGAATAAATTGGAAAAAGTTTATCCAATTACATGTAGCTCTTTCTCAGAAGCTCATTCAGTTTTCCGAGTTTTAAACAAACTTTGCCAAAATGATTTTTCAGACAGATGGCGGATAATTTTTTTTTCAGTGGTTCTAATATCAAGTTAGTTTAATTTTACTTAATTCAGTTTTGATTTTAATGTATATTAACAATTTAAGAAACATTTTCCGGCAACAATATGTGTATTAAGTCTGTGTATTTATTGACTCTGTACCCGTGAGTTCACAGGTAATTTTATTGATGACGTCATCGCCATCTTTTCCGATAAGCGGAATACCGCAAGACACGACCAACTTGCTTATATATATACAGATGTATGTCATTTGAGCTGTGTCACAAGAAAACCGCCCAGATATGAATATTTAAGTTGCCGCCTATACATTAACCTATTTGGCTAGCTATACAAGAGGAAACCTATTTTTAGCTCACCTGAGCCGTTAGGCTCACAAGGTGAGCTTATAGGATGGCCATGATCCGGCGTCCGTCCGTCCGTCGTCCATAATTTCAAAGATCTTCTCCTCTGAAACCACTTGGCCAATCAAAGCCAAATTTTATAGGAAGCCTTTATAGGAAGGGGGAACGAAAGTGTATATAAATAATTTAGGTCACATGACCAAGATGGCCGCCATGCCCATATATGGTAAAAACTTTTAAAAATCTTCTTCTCCAGAACCCAAAGGCCTAGGATCTTGAAACTTGGTATGTAGCATAAGGGACCCAAGGCCCACAATGTATATATAAATCATGACCCTTGGATGACCTTGACCTATTTTATGGCAAGGTCAACTTAGGTCGCCAAAAAAAAAAAAAAAAAAAAAAAAAAAAAAATTTACATTGAGAAGGAAATAGCTTTGTCAAACGATAGACTATATCTCTTCGACGAAAAATGGAACACATTACTACAAGCATTAAGTTAACAAAGAAACAGAATGCAACAGAGTGCAGCTCTCTCTCTCTCTCTCTCTCTCTCTCTCTCTGATAGTTAATAATCTTTATTATATCACATTGTAGTAAAGCTTTGTATGACATATCAATCACTAGTTTTCTGTATGTATTTCCATTCAATGTTTGTCATGTTACTCTTCTATGTTCATGTTTACAATGTTATTTGCCTAAAATGTATCGTCGTATATTCCTTTGTACAATGTGTAATAGTAAAGATAAATAAATGAGAAAAAAAACTTAGGTCGCCAATGCATATGAATGGGGATAATTGGTAAAATGTAATCAAATGGGGGAAAACTTGCTGGGAATAGGCAAATGAACAGAAAATGTATGTTTATGGAAAAAAATTTGTCTCCAGGGGTTTGTCTGCACCAGCCCCGGGGCTATATACATGTATATTTCCATAATATTCAAACATCTTCTGCTCTGAAAGTGTTTGGCCAATCAAAGCAAAACTTTATGTGTAGCATCCTTAGGAAGTTGGAAGGAATGTGTATAAGAGTAATTTAGGTCACATGACCAAGATGGCCGCCATGCCCATATATGGTAAAAACCTTTAAAAATCTTCTTCTCCAGAACCCAAAGGCTTAAGATCTTGAAACTTGGTATGTAGCATAAGGGACTCAAGGTCCACAATGTATATATAAATCATGACCCTAAGATGACCTTGACCTATTAATGGCAAGGTTAACTTAGGTCACCAATGCATTTGAATGGGGAAAATTGTTAATACCGGTATATAATTAAATTGGGGAAAAGGCAAATGGACAAAAGAAGCCACTTGGCAAATCAAACCTTAACTTTGTAAGGTAAGGTTCATCCATAAGAAGTGGGAACTAAAGTGTATATAAATAAACAAGATGGCCGCCATGCCCATATACATGTATGGTAAAAACCTTTGAAAATCGCCGGAACCCAAAGTTGTATAGTCTTGAGACGTGGCATTGGTGACTCAAGCTGCATAATGTGTTTATATACCAGATCTCAGGTGAGCATTTACAGGACCATTGGTCCTCTTGTCCTTATTTTTGAACCAAAACATAGATTGTGGATACTTGTTAAAACTACCTCGACACAATCAATGTTTTGAGCCAAAAAATAATGCATTTTTTTTTTGAATCTGTGTGCAAACTTTTGATATTTTTAATATTTTAAACTCAAAACACATTGTGGGTACACGTTAGAACTTCCTTGACCAGGCGGTTCTATCGAGTAAGAAAATGTATGTTTTGGATCAAAAATAAGAAAATTAGGTATACCCCTGCAAACCCCAGTTTTCTGGAGGGTAGCCATTAGCCGTAGTATTGACCTCTCCATATGTTTTCAGTATTCTGTCAATCGTTTGACGTAATAAGGCTCCTTAGGGGTTTATGAAGGTGCATTTTCATTTCTGTTTCTATACGATATTGAATTCCCTTTCTAGGGCCTCACACTTCGAGGCTAGACTAGGCTAGTGTTTGTCTGCCATTTTTTGTCAGTTTCACTTCGATAAATAAATCTATTTTCTTCATGCTAAAAAGATCAGTACATATGATGCTTATGGTTAAATTAAACTGGAGATGTATTGTTTAATGATATTAACTAGGGTTGTTTAGTTTCAAATGTTCCTAAATTATAAGATTTGGACGAACTCTCTGGTTGACCTATTTATAGGTTTTTATCGGAAAACGATCCATATGAAATTGTGTTGTTTCCAATACAGTGTTCTCTTTAACGTCCGCTGTACATAGATGATTGACATGCGGTATCACGAATTACCGGATTGGATCGAAACTGTCCGAAACGAACCGATACTGTCCGGAACAGACATAGATAATGTCAAAGCTACATGTACAAAGCTAATCATGGGTCACCACATAGTAGCCTGTGAAGAATTTTATGTACACAGCAATATTGTGATTTACTTAGAACGCAAGAAAACCGTACCCGAACCGGATTTCTTACAGTACGGATTTATGCTACATCACACGACACCACACAAAAATTTAATGTATTAATATTGATCAAACTCTCAAAATGCAACCGTTTGTAATTTCAATTCTTTTTTTTAATTCAGTTTTACGTCCCTTTCAAGATTATTTCAGCTCATATGAGACGGGCCAATCAGTAGGTGGGGCGCAAACGGGAGAACCCCGAGAAAAACCACCTGACACACCCGCAAGCAGAACTTGGCTTGTCTCACATGTGGCCAGAGCGGGGCTCGAACCCACACCAGTCACAGCGGTGAGATGGTCGAGTGATTAAGAAACAGCGCTCTTAACCGCTCGGCCACGGGGGCCGCGTTTGTAATTTCAAGTGGTGACAAAATATCTAAATTGCTGTAGTGCAACAGTTCACAAAAGATATACCAGATTTTCGGAACAATTTTGGGGAATTCGGAAACTTTTGATTCATTTTCTTTTCTGTTTCAACTATGTGACTTTTTTAAGTTTTGAAAGTATGTTCACAGAAAACGTCAACTTGAAATGTAACATGTCTACAGACGGGCATGTCTACAGACATGTTTTATTTCACATTTATGTCACGGAAAATAGAGCATATCTAGGTGAATGTCCGAGATATTTTGCCAGTGTTATTTACAAAACAAACAGTTAAGGCAAAGTCTGGAACACACTACCCCTAACCAAGCCTCATGGATGAAGATTAATGGGGGTTCAGTTTAACCTCACTTTTAAGATTATACCATTTTGGTCACGTGCTAGCAGAACACTACCTTAGATTTAAATTATATTTATAGCACAGGTTTATAAAATTCGAACCATACTGGATTCACACTGTCTATTGCTTGATTATGTGATATTTAGTATTATTCTGATTGGCTCTAGCAAAATCAAACTTTCATCATGTATTAAAGATCTTTGTTTGGAGACTCAGAGAATCTAATCAGGTTAGGCACAAACACGCTATACAACTTTGGGTCACTCAGACAGCAAGAATACATGTTTGAAATTTTGAATAAAACTTCCTTTGCTGATGGAATTTTACATATGTTTGTTTGTTTCTTTTAAGTTTTAAAGGTCAAGTCAACAATTTTTCAGACGTGGTGATGAAACCATTCATGGTTTAACACAGTATCTGTTTTATTTGGTATCAAAATGCACTATACGTTACTAAAGGAATCATTCTTCTTGTCAGTGTAGACTTCTATCACAATCTCATATTATTTTGAACTTCTAATTTTCTATGAACCCCTCCATATAGCATGTTACTAAGAACATGCTATAAGTTTCTTGCTCTATATAAACATAGGGTTTAAGGGGGTATTCATTGCACGGACATGTTATCCTGATGGGAAATACTAAAAGATTTTAGCTGAAAAATATTCATTTTTAGAACAGAAAAACATTACTGTGTATATGCATGGGTGTGTTTTGGTAATGCTGTCACACCAGTTGTCTCTAGATAGGGATTATTCACTGGGCAAATTGTGAGAGATTCTCTCATTTTTTGGTCGAAAATCTCTCATTTTTTGGTCGAAAATCGCATTGAAATTGGCTAAATGGGAGAAAAAATCTCATACAAAACTGTTATTTTTAGAAATGATTTTGTCAATTTTCCCACAGAAAATTCATAATATCTCGCTAGTTTTGGCCTGGCAAGAGATTATTTTGGAGCCAGAATTATCCCTGCAGTAGTAGATAACCCGGACGTGAGGATCATCAAGCCTTTTTATGTTAAAACAGCATTGTGCATAGCACAGGTCACTGTCTGCTGGTTTACTTTGTTATATCCTAGAAAACCTTCACTTCACCCTTGTGATTTTGTCAACCGAAGCTTAAACACAAGCTTCTAAGAGCTTATCTATGGGCTTGAAATATCAGATTTTATACAGAGGTACATGTATATTCAGACACACACATCATGTGCTTATGGTTATCATAAATGGTGGGACAGATTGTGCAAATACAAGGGCCGAATCATTCTTAAAATCAGGTATTCTCATGTTATTGCCGATATGTAAGGTGCTGGTATGCCAATAGTCATGAATTATTGAACTGTTAATTGTAATGATATCATTAAATAGTTTGATAAAGATCAGCGATTTAAGCTCATAGATGACAACCAACATTTTGCTTAGGCAAAAACAAAGGCGCAGATCAGCTTCGCAGTAACTGTGAAGCTGATCAGTGCCTTTGTTTTTGCTACAGGGATAGTACAATTCTTCTGCTTTCTAAATCCGAAATTTCCAGCCTCTAGGTGTCTTCTGTGGCTTTACAGTTCGGTTTGTGTTGGACCTGTTGGAAACCACATTGTTGGTTTTCAAATGACACGGCTCATTTAAGCTCTTAGATGACAACTAGGTATTCTCCTGTCTTTGTAAAGAATTTAATTTGACTCATGAATGGTACTGAACTACTGAATGTTTTATTTTGGATGTATACTAATGGGAAAATCATTTAGACGACTTTTACCGTAAGTTTTGATTGTGCATAAATTTACATGTGTATCTGTCACAATGACTGCTCCTTTTGCTGATTTTTAGCTCACCTGAGCCGAAGGCTCACAAGATGAGCTTAAAGTATACCCATGCTCCGTCGTCAGTCGGTCCTCATCGTTGTCCGTCCGTCATGTGGAGCATCCATAGGAAGGGGGAACGAAAAATATAAATAGTCCAGGTCACATGACCAAGATGGCCACCATGGCTATAAATAGCAAGAACCTTTAAAAATCTTCTCCAGAACCAGAAGGCCTATGATTTTGAAACTTGACATGAAGCATCAGGGAGAGATATATAAATCATTACCCTGGGATGAACTTGACCTGTTTTTAAGGCAAGGTCGGCTTAGGTAGCCCATGCATTTGAATGGGCAAAAAGTCACTTGAAGAGAAAAACTTGAAGGAAATGGGCAAATGGACTGAAGATTTATTTTTCTGAAAAAAATTGGTAATACGTATATTACCATGATATTCAAAGATCTTCTCTGAAGCCTCTCGGCCAATGAAAGCCAAACTTCATATGGAACATCCGTAGGAAGGGGGAACGAAAGTTTATATAAATGGTCCAGGTCACATGACCAAGATGGCCACCATGGCTATAAATAGCAAAAACCTTTAAAAATATTCTTCTCCAGAACCAGAAGGCCTATGATTTTGAAACTTGGCATGAAGTATCAGGGAGAGGAGCTCTACAAAGTTTATATAAATTATGACCCTGGGATGACCTTGACCTATTTTAAGGCAAGGTCAACTTAGGTCGCCATTTGAATGGGGGAAAGTGGGAAACTGTCATTTAATTGCAGAAAACTTGCTGGAAATGAGCAAATGGACTTAAGAAAACATTTTGGCCCCAGGGGGGTGTTTGGTCCTGCTCCAGGCTAAAAAACTATTGTATATAATTGTAATATTCAAACATCTTCTCTGAAACTGCTTGGCCAATCAAATTAAGCCAAACTTAATATCGAGGATCCTTAGGAAGGAGGAACCAATGTATACATAAATAATCAAAGGTCATCCTTGGTTGCCTATTGGTAAATGTCATTTTTAGCTCACCTGAGCCGAAGGCTCACAGGTGAGCTTATAGTATACCCATGCTCCGTCGTCCGTCGTCGTCCGTCGTCGTCCGTCGTCCGTCGTCCGTCGTTCACAATTTCAAAGATCTTCTCCTCTGAAACCACAAGGCCAATCGAAGCCAAACTTCACGTGGAGCATCCTTAGGAAGGGGGAACGAAAGTTTGTATAAATGGTCCAGGTCACATGACCAAGATGGCGGCCATGGCTATAAATAGCAAAAACCTTTAAAAATCTTCTCCTCCAGAACCAGAAGGCCTATGATTTTGAAACTTGGCATGAAGCATCAGGCAATAGAGCTCTACAAAGTTTGTATAAATCATGACCCTGGGATGACCTTGACCTTTTTATGGCAAGGTCAACTTAGGCTGCCCATGCATTTGAATTGGAAAAAATAGGAAAATGTCATATAATAGCAAAAAACTTGCTAGGAATGAGCAAATGGACAGTTGATTTATGTTTATGAAAATATTTTTGGCCCAGAGGGGTGTCTGCCCCTGTCCCGGGGCTATATACATGTGTATGACCATAATATTCAAACATTTTCTTCTCTGAAACCACTTGGCCAATTAAAGCCAAACTTTATGTGGAGCATCATTAGGAAGAGTGAATGATAGCTTGTATAAATGGTCAAGATCACATGACCAAGATGGCCGCCATGGCTATAAATAGCAAAAACCTTAAAAAATCTTCTTCTCCAGAACTAGTAGGCCTATGATTTTAAAACTTGGCATGAAGCATCAGGCAATGGAGCTCTACAAAGTTTGTATAAATCATGACCCTGGGATGACCTTGACCTTTTTTTAGCAAGATCAACTTAGGCCGTCCATGAATTTGAATGGGAAAAAAATAGGAAAAAATCATATATTGGTAAAAAACTTGCTCGGAATGAGCAAATGGACAGATGATTTGTGTTTATGAAAATATTTTGGGCCACAAGGGTTGTCTGCCCCTGCCCTGGGGCTATATACATGAGTATGACCATAATATTCAAACATCTTCTCCTCTGAAACCGTTTGGCCAATTAAAGCCAAACTTTATGTGGAGCATCAATAGGAAGAGAGAATGATAATTTGTATAAATGGTTAAGGTCACATGACCAAGATGGCCGCCATGACTATAAATAGCAAAAACCTTAAAACATCTTCTTCTCCAGAAGTAGCAGGCGTATGATTTTGAAACTTGGCATGAAGCATCAGGCAATGGAGCTCTACAAAGTTTGTATAAATCATGACCCTGGGATGACCTTGACCTTTTTTATGGCAAGGTCAACTTAGGCTGCCCATGAAAAAATAGTAAAATGTCATATATTGTCAAAAAACTTGCTAGGAATGAGCAAATGGACAGATGATTTATGTAAATGAAAATATTTTGGGCCCAGACAGTTGTCTGCCCCTGCCCCGGGGCTATATACATGTGTATGACCATAATATTCAAACATCTTCTTCTCTGAAACCGCTTGGCCAATTAAAGCCAAACTTTATGTGGAGCATCAATAGGAAGAGTGGATGTAAGTTTGTATAAATGGTCAAGGTCACATGACCAAGATGGCCACCATGTCTATAAATAGCAAAAACCTTTAAAAATGTTTAAAAAATTTCTTTTTCAGAACCAGAAGGCCTATGATTTTAAAACTTGGCATGAAGCATCAGGCAATGGAGCTCTACAAAGTTTGTATAAATCATGACCCTGTGATGACCTTGAACTATGTAATGGCAAGGTCATGTTAGGTTTCCCATTCATTTGAATGGGGGAAAATATGAAAATGTAATTTAATGTCCGAAAACTTGCTAGGAATGAGCAAACGGACAGAAGATTTATGCTTCTGAAAATATTATGGGCCCAAGGGGTTGTCTGCTTCTGCCCTGAGGCTGTATACATGTATATGACCATAATATTCAAATTATTTCTTCTCCGAAACCTCTTGGCTAATCAAAGCCAACTGTGCAGAGGATCCTTAGGAAGGGTGAACGAAAGTTTGGATAAATGGTCTAGGTCATATGACCAAGATGGCCGCCATGGCTATATATAGCAAAACCTTTAAAAATCTTCTTAGTCCCAGGGGGTTATCTGCCCCTGTCTCAGGGCTTTTATAAATGTAATTGATAGAAATAGTCAGGCATCCTCTTGTCGAAAATTGCTTGGCCAATCAAAGCCAAACTGCATGTGGAGCCTCCTTAGAAAGTGGGACCTAAAACTATGTAAATTGTCCAGGTCACTTGACCAAGATGTCCGACATGCTCAATTGTGCAGACAGATTTTAATGCAGTATTCTTGATACTGTTCCTGGTGTGGAACTGATTATCAATCAAGAGCCGTTGAAAATTTGATTAGTCAAAAATGAATTTCATTTGGAAGCAAAAAAAATTGTTAAATTTTCCAGGTCACATGAAGAGTCTGTGGGTTTTTGCAGCTGATTTGTGCATCCACTTGGTAGCTTTTGATGCATAACACAGTGCTTTTTTGGTGTAGATGCTTAGATTTAAATGATTTCTTTTATATTTTCAGACCTGAAAAATTCACAGAGTAAGGGGACAGACTGGAGGACAGGTAAGTATGAATCATAGACAAGTCCCATCAGCGAGTGGGCACAAAGTCCGGAAAGGAGGCCGGCATTAAGTCCCATCAGTGAGTGGGCACAAAGTGTGGAAAAGAAGCCAGCATTAAGCCCCATCAGCGAGTGGGCAACAAGTTCCATCAGTGAGTGGGCACCAAGTCTCATCAGCGAGTGGGCAACAAGTCCGGAAAGGAAGCCGGCATAAAGACTTTAAAGAATACATGCAAATGACAGTCCGGAAATGATGCCGGCATGAAGTCCTGAAATAATACAGGCACTAATTCAAGAAATGATGACACTGTGAATTACAGTACAATTATTAACTAGAAAATGCTTCTGTGTATAGTCATGAAACAAATCTGCCTAATACTTCGAACACAAAAATCTCAGATAACCATTCTTCAGATTATTTAAGTACCATTGTGTTTAGAAGTGTTCATCAAAATGATGCAAACTTTTTCCGAACAGTCTAGAGGTTATAAGTGCACATGCATTGGCATACTCAGTTTGCCTTGATGTAGAATAAAGTTCACTATTAGAAATGGTACTTTATGAGGGTGAGTATAATATACAAATAAAATGCAGATTGAAAATTTATTCATCATATATAATTTTATTGAACTGAGAAAAAGTTCTAGCTGTGTTTAAAGTAGATTTATAAACAAAAACTTCCTTCAGAAAAGATTAAAAATAACATATATTTGAACATTTTGTTTCCTCCATTTTAACTTAATTTGATTCTCATAGGGGTGGTAGGGGATTGGGTATTGGAGGCATGGAAGAGGTGAATATATTGTTATATGATGATGTAATGGAATAAATGCAAAAATATAAATGTGTTTGTTTTCGTTTAAATCCTCCCCCCCCCCCTCTGCCCACCCCTCACCCTGCCAAAACTAAAATTAAGTTTGTTTCCCCCATATGTGATTAACCCTAAAAAGTTACTCCTACTCAGAAGAATTGGGTCCATTTTTTTTCACAAGGAAAATATATATTTTATTTATTTATTTATTTTGTTTGCTTAACATCCCAGTCAACACATTTTCAGTCATGTCGGGATGGAACCAATGCTTCCCATGCTTAACCAGTACTGTTGGGAGTTAATGTTAGTTAATGTGTCTTGCTAAATGGTGTCTTCTTTTATATTTTCAGATTGAGTAAAGATGCCTAAGAGGAAAGGGTGGAAAAAGTCAAAGAGCAAGAGGACAGACTGGAGGACAGGTAAGTATGAATCATCGACAAGTCCCATCAGCGAGTGGGCACAAAGTCCGGAAAGGAGGCCGGCATTAAGTCCCATCAGCGAGTGGGCACAAAGTCCGGAAAGGAGGCCGGCATTTAGTCCCATCAGCGAGTGGGCACAAAGTCCGGAATGGAAGCCGGCATTAAGACCTGAAAAGATGCAGGCACTAAGTCCGGAAAAGATGCCGGTGTTTATACATGAAAAGAAACAGGCATATAATCAAAAACAGTCAGTATACAACACTGAATTAGAAGGTGAAAATATACAAAATAAACAGACTGAGTTTCAGCATAATGATTTGTTAGAGGATGCTTTATTGACAAGTCTTGATTCAGAACAAAAAAGGGCTAACAAAGACAATCAGGCAAATACAAATGAGTTTCAACAGTTAGTTATTGATCTCAGCAAGCTCATAGAAAATGTTAAATCAAATGTACAGACAGATTTTGATGCAGTATTTCTCGATACTTTTCCTGGTGTGGATGCTGATTATCAATCAAGAAACATTGAAAATTTGTCTGAAAGACAGGATATAACGGTTTGTTCACAAAAAACAATGTTCCAACAACATGCATGGCATAAGAAAGACATTACAGCACAGCCTCATGTCAACAGAGATTCATCAGAACCGGGATTAGATAATGATGTGGTGTGTTACCAAGCAGTAAAATCATCGGTACAATTGTGGAATGCCTGTGATTTGGTCTTTGGAAGTTTTCACCAGAATGATGTCAGATTTTCTGAGCAATCAAGAGGATATCAATGCACATGTAACGCATTATGTATGCTGTCATACTCTTCATGCCTTGATACCGAAAAAAGCTCTATATTAGACAAGGTGCTTTGTGAGGGAGATGTTCTGTATCAAAGTGTTATAAAAAAATTAAGAGAGGATGGAAAATTTGTTAACCACCTGCTGACTTTAGAAGAAATTCCAGATGACTTTAAGGTAGAGATAGGAAAATTTACATCTGAGAAATTGCCTATTGTAAGTGGTGTGCTTCTTGATACTCAAAATCTTGGTTTGCCAACACTTCACGAAGTATTGCAATCCGTCTTTTTGTATGCAACATCAGGGCTCTTAACTATTGGAGCCATATGCTCTGCTGTATTTAGAAAGAATGACATGTATGTATTTTTTGATTCTCATTCCCATGGAGAAAATGGACTTTCGTCAAATGATGGTACGTCCTGTTTGATAACTTTCACAAGTATCAATGACTTAGTTACATATATGTATGCATTTTATGACAGTTTAAATTTGGATACCAACACCAACTTACAGTTTGACTTCTTACCTATCAAAATTAAAATGACTGAAGAAACACGAAGTTTTAAAGATCAAATGGATAGAAATATGGAAGCTTACTTCAATGATCAAAGGTTGAGACAAGCTCACAAAGCACAATTAAAACGAAGTAGAATTTCAAGCATATCAATTGAAGAATCAAAGGCGGCATTAGGAAAAAAAAGGAAGAAAAATCGCATGGAGTATTATAAACTTTATAGAAGAAAATGTAGACAAATCACAGCATTCAAAGCTAAAGAAAAACAATCAAAGCAGACTGCTAGAGCAAATCCTGTTTTTAAGGCCAAGGAAACTGTGTACCAGTTGGAATCAAAGCAATCAGCAAGAAAAGACCCTGTCTTCAGAACAAAAGAAAAAATATCAAAGCAATATAGGAGAACCAATCCTGTTTTTAAGGCCAAAGAATCTGTGTACCAGTTGGAATCAAAGCAATCAGCAAGAAAGGACCCTGTCTTCAGAACAAAAGAAAAAATATCAAAGCAATATAGGAGAACCAATCCTGTTTTTAAGGCCAAAGAAACTGTGTACCAGTTGGAATCGAAGCAATCAGCTAGAAAAGACCCTGGTTTCAAAACAAAAGAAAGAATAGCAAAGCAATCAGCAAGAAAAGACCCTGTCTTCAGAACAAAAGAAAGAATAGCAAAGCAATCTGTGAGAGCCAATCCTGATTTAAATGCCAAAGAAATTGTGTATCAGTTGGAATCGAAGCGAGCAGCCAGAAAAGACCCTGTATTTAAAGCAAAAGAAAGAGAATCAAAGCAATCTGCAAGGACAAATCAGGCATTCAAAACAAAGGAAAGGAAATCAAAGCAAATAGCAAGGGAAAATCAGGCTTTTAGAGCACGTGAGCGAGTATACCAGAATGCATCTAAAAAGAAGGCAAGGGAAAACCCTTATATTCTTGAATGTGAGAGAATTAAGAAGCAACAAGTAAGGCAGGAAAAAAGAAAAATTGAAGATAATTCAGAGATAAATGTTCCTAGAAAAAGATGTAAGCATGACACAGATACTGTTTCAAAACCTCATCATAAACATTTTGAAAATATTGAAAATGCTATCAAACAATTCCATTCAGATATCTCTATTGGACCTATATATGCTTGTTCATGTTGCCATCAGACATGGTTCAGGAAAAGTGTTTCAATGTTAAAGAACACCCATATTTCAGCAGAAAGTAAAAGACTCCATTGTACAGGTTTGACATCTTTAAGAAATGAAGAATGGATTTGTCATACCTGCTTGAGTGCCCTGAAAGATAGTAAAATTCCAAAGTTATCAGTTGCTAATGGCATGAAATGGCCAGACAAGCCTCCAGAGCTCAATTTACATCAGCTAGAAGAAAGGTTAATAGCCCTGCGTATCCCATTTATGCAGATTAGGGAATTGCCACGTGGTGGTCAATATTCTTTGAAAGGAAATGTTATAAATGTACCTGTTGACATTCAGCCCACTATAAACTGTCTCCCAAGGCCAATGGATGAAAATTTTACAGTTGCCATCCAACTGAAAAAGAAATTGTCATACAAGAAGGTGGATTTCAAAGAAAATGTAAGACCATTAAGAGTTTTGTCTGCATTACACTGGCTTATGAACAATAGCAAACTATATAAAAATTCTGGCATAGTTATTAATGATAGCTGGTTTCAGGAAGTTACTGAAAGTGCTGAGGATACAGTCAGAGAATTTTTGGAAGTGTCAAAAGAGCAATCCACGGGTAGAAGTAGTACAGAAAATGAAAAGCAGGAACAAGATAAAAGTAGTGAAAATGCAATTGAAGAGGCTACTGACTATGAATCTGATCATTACAGTGAGATTGATGTTAATGATCATGTTGGAAATATAGATACATTAGTGGATGATGCTGATATTGACAATAAATATGATAAAGTGTTCACTTTTGCACCAGGTGAAGGACAACATCCATTAAGCTTATATCAAGATCAAGAGGCTGAGTACTTATGCTTTCCAACAATATTTTGTGGCCAGACCCCGCCCAGCAAGGATGAAAGGGTAGTGCCAGTTCATTACAGTGACATTGTAAAGTGGGAATTACGAAGTGTTGACAGGAGAGCTGCACAGTCAGTTCCCAATATATTCTTTAAACATAAAAAGCTACAGATGAAACAAATAAGTGACAAAGTCAACTTAGCCATTAGAAGGTGTAAAAAAAGAGGCCAAAAAATCACAGCAGCTGAAGCTAGAGATTCCAATTATTTGGACAAACTTGTAAATCTTGATGAAGGTTACTATATATTTCGCCAGCTGCTAAATTCTCCAGCCTATTTGGAAATGCGCAAGAAAGACATTTTTGCAATGATTAGACAACTTTCCTTGCCTACTTGGTTTATGTCATTGTCAGCTGCTGATACTAGATGGACAGATCTGTTGAAGATGTTAGCAAAATTGAATGATGGCACTGAATATTCTGAAAAGGAATTAGAAAAGCTAACTTGGCAACAGAAAACAAAGCTTGTCCAGAAAGACCCAGTTACATGTTCAAGGTACTTTGATCATAGGGTACAAGAGTTCCTCAATACTATTCTAAAAAGCAGTTGTGAGCCAGTCGGAAAGGTACGTGACTATTTTTATAGAGTTGAGTTTCAGCAGCGTGGCTCTCCTCATATCCATATGCTTGTTTGGGTAGAAAATGCTCCAACTTTAGAAACAAACTCTGAAGAGGAAATAATTCAGTTTGTTGATCAGTATCTAACATGCAGTAGTGATAATGAGAAGACAGCAGATCTTGTTAAACTTCAAAGTCACAAACATTCTAGAACCTGCAGAAAAAAGGGAAAACCAATATGTCGATTTGGATTTCCATTGCCACCATTGCCAAGAACTATGTTGTTGTACCCTCTTGAGGAGAATGTTGACAAGTACAAAAAGAAGAATACAGAGCTCCAAAAAGTGATGAATGAGTGTAAAGAAAATGAAGATATGATATTTAACGAATTTCTACAAAACATCGCTAAAATGGACTTTGAAGACTACATTTGTTGCATCAGAAGCTCTTTGAAAGCACCGAAGGTTTTCTTAAAACGTAAAACAAAGGAAATGAGGATAAATCCATTTAATGAAAACATACTTCTTGCCTGGAAAGCTAATCTTGACATTCAGATTGTTCTTGAACCATATGGATGTGCTTCATATATAGTTGGTTATATAAGTAAATCACAAAGAGGAATGAGTGCACAACTTGATGCAGCAGCAAAAGAGGCTAGAAGAGGAAACCTTGACCTTAAAAAACAAGTCCGGCATATTGGGAATGTATTTTCAAACTGTGTGGAGGTTAGTGCTCAAGAGGCAGTTTATCTTGATCTGCAAATACCTTTGACAAAGTGCACAAGGGATATTGTTTTCATCAATACATCTATACCTGAAGAAAGAATCTTCCTGCTGAAGCCAAAAGCTGCTCTTGATGAACTTCCTGCTGAATCTACAGATATAGAATCAGAAAATGTCATACAGAGGTATTCTAAAAGACCAAGGCAGCTTGGGAAGTTTTGCCTGGCTGATTATGTTTCAAAGATTGATGTTATTTATCCGAAAGGAAATAAACTACCAGAGAAATTTGATGATACTAATGATGACGACAGTTTCGTCAGTAGCTCTGAAGATGAAGGTCATGAAAGTTTGGATGAAAGTGACACAAAAACTTCAGATTTGCTGTTCAAAGCAAAGAATGGAACAAAATACAAGAAAAGAAAAGTTCCAAGAATAATAAGGTATGTTAAATACAACCAGAAAAAGGATCCAGAAAATTACTTCAGAGAGCAGCTAATGCTTTTTGTACCTTGGCGAAATGAACTAAAAGATTTAATTGGTTGTTTTGGCACATATGAAGCTCATTATAACTCTGTACAGACATCATTGATATCCAAAAGAAATGAATATGAGCATCATGCTGAAGAGCTTGAGCTTGCAAGGCAGATGATGGAAGCTGAGGAAAGGGACTATGATCAAATTGCACCAAATGCAGAGCAAGAAAATAGGGAGGCAGAAGAAGAAGGGTCAGGAGAATCAGAAAAGTTTGTTTGTTTTAACCCAAGTAGAGTTGTAGAGCAGAGACATTATGATATTGGAATAGAACTACAGTCAACTTGCTCAGTACCCCCAGTAGAAACTAACAGCATTTTATTACCAGAAGAAGAATACTTAGGACTACTCAGAAGTCTTAATTTGAGACAAAGAGAATTCTTTAATCATATTGTGCACTGGATTAAGTGTAAAGATGAACCAGTCTACGCTTTCCTAACAGGAGGGGCAGGTGTTGGTAAATCAGTAGTGATTCGAGCACTTTATCAAAGTCTGTTCAGGATTTTGAATTTGAAAGATGGAGAAAATCCAGATGAAAAAAGAATTCTGCTGTGTGCGTACATGGGCTTTGCTGCATTTAATATTAGTGGCCAAACTATTTGCTCTGCATTTCACAGGAAAATGTATCAAAAGGGCACAAATCATCTTTCAGCTGATGAGTTAAATACATTCAGAATTAAGTACCGACATCTGAAAATTATCATTATTGATGAAATATCAATGGTAGGCAACATGACACTAAGCTTTATTGACACTCGCTTACAGCAGCTGATGGGAACAAAAGAAGTTTTTGGTGGTTTAAGTGTTATTGCTGTTGGGGATCTTTTCCAGCTTAAGCCAGTAGGTGATTACTTGATATGTCTTGATTTGAAAAAGGGAGCATCTTCACTGGGAAGGAACTTATGGAAAGAGCTCTTTACGATGTACGAATTGGTTGATATCATGAGACAGAAAGACGATCTAGCATTTGCACAGTTATTAAATCGACTTCGATTGAATGAAATGACAGAGGAAGACAAACAAAAGCTGCAGACCCGTGTTGTTGACCGTGAAACTGGTGACTATCCAAAGGATGCCCTTCATTTGTTTGCTATGAATTGTTATGTAGACAAACACAATGACACTATTTTGAGTCAGTTGCCTGGAGAAAAGTTTGTGATTCCATGCCATGACAGTGTTGTCTCAGCAAACATTCCTGCCAGCAGGCACCAGTCCTTGATTGATAATCTCCCAAAGGACTATGGACAAACAGGCCAGCTAAAGAAATCATTGACTGTAGTTGTTGGAATGATTGTTGTTCATACAGCTAATGTAGATGTAGAAGATGGTTTAACTAATGGTGCTACTGGTGTAGTAAAACACGTTGACTTCAGGTGGATGGAAGGAACTAACCGTCCTAGCATTATTTGGGTATTGTTTGATGACCCTCGGGTTGGTAGAGCAACACGTGAGAAAAACAAGAAATTCTACAATTCAAGCATTCATTCAGACTGGACACCTGTATTTGAAACACAACGAACATTTATAGTGAACTACAAAACATTTCAGAGAAGCCAGTTCCCAGTGACACCAGCTTCAGGTAAAACAGTCTGGAAAGCTGAAGGTGCAACAGTTGACAAGGTAGTTGTTGATTTGTCCCAGATTGTAACAAAGAAAATACCACACGTTCACTATGTTGCATTTAGTAGAGTGAAAAAGCTGGAAGATTTATATATACTGAATATGAATGAAGCTGCTATGGCGCTAGATGATGATGTGACTATAGAGATGCAAAGGCTACGCACAGATGCTGCCTTAGAACTGTGTTATGTTCCTCTGTATAAAATCGGATCAGACAAAACCAAAATTGCATTCAACAATGCTAGATCCTTGCATAAACATTATAAGGATGTCCAATTTGAACCAAATGTGTTGGCAGCAGATATCATTGGATTTGCTGAAACAAGGTTATGTAGTAGGGATGAAAATGTACATTTTGCCCTGAAACGGTTCAGACTTATTAGACTTGATGACACAGTAAAAGAGACAAACAACAGACCATATCATGGACTTGCATTGTATGTAAAGGAGTACTTGCAGATTCAGAAAGTTGTTAAAATGCAATGCAAGTCATTTGAATTCATATTCACTAACACTTTCAGCATTCAACGAAGTTATGTTCAAGTTGTTGTGTTGTACAAATACCCAAAAAGTTCACAGACAGATTTTAGAAAAGATCTTAATTGTCATCTTAGGCCTGTTATTGATCTGAATGCTAAATTAGTCATATTAGGTGACTTCAACATACAGATAGATGGTACCAGTACAGGGTTTGTGGATTTTGTGGAGACATTATTTGGGTGTATGCAGCAAATCAAGCAATGTACAACGGACTCTGGATCAGTACTAGATTTGATATTTTCAAATTCTGAAGGGCTTTGTGATGTCATTGAGGCTTATTGGTCTGATCATAAACTAATATATTGTGCCATAGACAAATAGATATTCAAATGAATGATGCTGAACATGAATGAAGTTATGAAGTACAAAAATCAGAATAAAGATAGCACCCTCAAGTTACATGGCAACTTTACAACTCGGCAAGAACATGGAAATTTAAATGAGCTAAATACATGTATTGTTGTTGACTAGGACTAGCAACTAAAATTGCTTTGTCTCAGTATTACTAAAATCTTCCGAATTGTATGTCATTTCAGAGTAGAATTGAGAATTTTGGTCTTTGTGGAAATCATTAAAAATGTAGGCGTAACCCCACTAGGAATTGAATCAGGTGGTTTAGCTTATTATTGGGGTTGCCACCTTTTTTTTTCTGTTTAATTTTTTTCTCTCTCTCTGTTTAAGTGTAACATTACATCCAATCATATTCATTTCAGTCATTTTTTGGCACTATGGTGAGTTCTTACAATTAGTTCACAGTGGCATACTTAATGTTCTGTATCAGTAATGAATTATTTTTGAATTGAGGCTTAATTACTGCTCTTAAAGGATCTCAGCTTTACTTTTTTACTCCCTGAATAGGGAGTGTGGAGGCTCAGTAGTAGACCTTAGAACTGGAGCGAGAGCCATCTCTTTGAGGTGTCATATATTTGTAGAAGAAGCTGTAATCACCAAAGTATTGGTCTAGTACTTATGAAGTAGTTGTTCTATTTAGGCATAACTGAAAAGATTTTGAGAGAGACATTAAACCTCAACTCTAACCAAAACAAAGAACAAAATAATTCTTTTATCATTATTGTTACATTTAGGCTGTAAAAAGTATCATAAAGTTATGTATTATTAATAGCAAATTTCACTATGGTAAAATGCAGTAACTGTTGTTATAGTGATATATATAATTTGTGTATAAAGAACATGTAAAAATACATGTATTCTCAAACAAGATGTTAGAATTAAAGAGACTGTGACTATAACATATGATTTGAGTAGAATCTCAAATATGCAGTATATTACTTTTTTTTAATAACATTGAAGCAGGCAGTTAGATGCATTGTGAAAATTTCATTGTAATGATATGGTGATAACTGATGTAACAAGTGCTATATAGTTTTATATTTGTTTTATAAATTTTTGGCAAGAGGATATGCTTTTCACTATATATTAATGCAAATTATGCAATGTTTTGTAAAAAGACATTATTGCAATATATTGATAAACAGTTAGTGGGAGTGGTCTTTTTTATTGTAAAGATTCTGTACATTAGTGAATGGTTGTATTGCTTCACAAAAGCATAGTGACTTAGAGTTTGATTCTGTGTTGATAATGTACATAAATACTGGTCAAAAGTATTTATTATTTACAATTATGTATATAGATTTAAACAAAAATGAACATTATGCTGGATTGAATGAATATTAGAAATATACTATCAGTACATATATTTCATTTTGTTTAAACTGTCATACAATCTTAATTTTATTGACAAGTTTATAAACATATTGCCCATTAAAAATGTGTCATTATTTGTCCTATTCTCTATGATGTAGTCTTGTATTGTTAATAGATTGTGTAAAACTATACATTTACAATGATTTTACAAGGTATCTATTTAAGCCACAGAAATTTTACATGCATAAGTCCAGACTTGGAATGTTTTCTAACTGTTAATGTTATAGACACAGTCTCATTACTTCTACATCTACAATAAGATACTAGATTACCCAAGATTATTAAGATTCATGATTAAGTTTCTTCATCTTTTATAATCACCTTTTAAATTGTTGTCATTAGATTATAGTAGCCCTTATCATGTAGTATCTTTGTGTTTTATTTAAAAATAAGTGTCTAAAGTAAATACATTTTGATAGATGAACTATAAGATTCAGTGTACTGTAGTTCAATGAATAAAAAATATTAGAAAGCGACACTAGTTGTGTTTTCACTGAAACTCCTTTTGCAGCAACTAATTTTGCTTACCTGTGTAGTACCGTTAAAATGATGACAGTTGGTTGATTCTGACCTATTGATTACAAAGTTGGGTATGGCAGGACAGAGAAGTAGAAGGCATTAAAGCTATGATCAAGAACTGGCACAATGAGAACAAAGTCTCACAAAATCCCATATGGGAAACAACCAAATTTACAAAAACAGGTACTGGTTAAAGAGAACATAGTATAATAAGCAGAGTTAAATGTAGTAGCTATTTCCTTAAAGGTGGCCAAAATCCATACCAAAACATAGAATAGATAGAACTACTGCTGAACTACTATCTTTGAATGCTCAGCAATATATTTTACTGTTATTGGGCTTTAATTAGTTTTGAGAGGCGCCTAACACTGCGCTCGAAATCAAAGGAGGCACCAAGTGGTAATTAAGGTAAATGGTTTCATCAGATTTGGTCAGTTGATTTCATTTAAGTTTTATATTCCACTCAAGAGCTAAAAGCAAAACCTTCTTTTAAAGCCTTATCAGAAAAACTGGAGAAGCCTGGGATCGAATCCAGGATCCTGAGGAGTAGCTTAACCAACATTCTACAGAGGCTTTGGGTGCACCAGAATGTCCTCCCGGAACAGGCGATAGCTATCTATTAGGGTCTTATATGAGCATTTACAGGACCAATGGTCCTCTGGTATAAATCATGACCTTGGGTTGAAATTGACCTACGAAACTGTTGATTAAAACAGAAAGGTCAAATATTGCGGTGCATTCCTATACCAGAATGGACCGGAATGGACCTGATTGCCGAAATGGACTACTGGAATGGACATTTATATGTGTCATTGAGTACTTTTCATTTGGTTTTCGAGGACAGACTGGCCTAGAATATATACATACAGTGATAAGTTATAGAATTTAACGATAATTAGTTAAATTGTGTTCCTTACGGTCGGGTAGCCTGGGTCAGGTGCCCATATATGGTTATATAGGTCCTCGTCACAGTGCCAGCACATTTTACTCATTTCTACTTCTATATATATCCATATGTTTGCTATAGAACAACCACTGGTGATCTCTATATATTTCAATCAAAGAAACCTATGAACAGTGGCCCTATCCCAGACCCCACCTCTGAGCTTCCCTAACCACCCTGGGAAGTAAATTTTGCTATACTTAGATGAATTTTATCTGATGCAAACTACTCATACGACTACAGAAGTACATTTTATGCAAGTAAATACATTAAAAGCACCCAGAGCCATAGCATAATGTCCATTCCGGTAGTCCATTCCGGTAATTATGTCCATTCCGGTAAATGAACGCACCCTAAATATTGCCAGAAAGATCTGAAAGTTGGTAGAGACAGACAGTCTATAGAGTTAATAATTATGTGAGTATTTAAGGTCAAGTTTACATTTTACGTTAATTGACTAATATTGCCTTAGCCAAAGGTCATTGATCAAAGACAAAATCTCAGGTGAGCGATATCAGGACCATTGGTCCTCTGGTTAATGGGGAAACATTGCAATACTGGCCAAATGGATATAAGATAGATTTGTATGTTCTCTGACCAAGGTTGACCATGGTTATGCACAAGGACATGTATTTGAGAATATAGTAGATCTCAGGTGAGCGTTTACATGACCATTGGTCCTCTGGTTTGTTTGATTTATGGTTAACCATAGCCCAGTCAACAATTTTTCAGTTCTTTCAGTATAGAGACACACTCTCTCTGTATTAACCCCGGGTACTATGTGAATTTTTTTTTGTTGTTTCTTTTATTTTTACCGCAAGCTTCTCCAATGGATGAGATGATATAACAGAGTGGAGAAGGGACAGAGATGATTGATGGATTGATGATGATATCAAATTTGTTATTTTTTTTTTTTATTTCATGTTACATGAAAAGACATTTCAGACACATTGTTTACATTCACAATAAACATGAGTTTGTGTTTTATTAACATTTTCATACCTAAAACAAGTTAATTCATATACATGTTATAACATCTTTTATCAAACTTAATAGCTTTATTTTCCATGTTTAGTAGAAAAATCAGTGATTCTCGAGATCGAGATCGTGAATCACTGTGGTCCATCAACTACATTATGCCGTTTAGTTTGTAGAAATTTGAGTCGCCTGCCTTGGTGTTTCGTATCAATGATACATAATAATACTAATAAGACAACAGAGGGAAGGAAGTCAGGAATATTGATGCAATGCCCTTGCATAGACTGTTGATTCAGGAGAAGGTCTGACAAGGTGATTGTGAAGTTCAAAGCTCCAAGACAGAGTCTGGCACAGGTAGGGCTCAAACCCCTGACCTGTCAATCCACAGTTCGACACACAATAAACCTCTAGGCTACAGTATTCCCTACAGCGAAATAGATAACGATGCATACTGCATATGTACGCACGATTTTTCGCCCTGTACGCATAGAAATATCAGACCTGTGCGTACCATGTACGCAGTAAAAATCAGCGGTACGCAAACAGTTTACGATTTAATGCGTACACTGATAAAAATACCTTTAAAATTGTCACAAAATGACAATTTGTCAACTAGTATTGTGAGGCTGCTCTGTCAACATTCGAAAAGTAGTTACAATATGAATGCAGCTTCTGATCGTTTCATATTACATACCATGCAATATATTATGTATCTTCAGTAGTTATACCATAAACGTGTATTCCGTTCAGTGTCTGTTAATTAACCAAAGGTTTATTCATGAATTTATTAGTAGTGTGTCACTTTGCTTTATTGAATAGGCATTTTGCATCGATTTCTGGTCATATTTTTTTAATTCAAAACTTGATGTATTCCATGTTCTACAGCCATGCCAGTTATGTTTTTCCTCACTTTTCTCTCTTATTATCTATACTGGATACAAAAGTATGGTTTAACAAGCCTTAATGACAGAATAACATGTAATTTTAGGATTATCAACCAGTTTACTTGAATTTTCATACTTGAATAAATGGTCTTATCCATACGTGTGCATATCTATAAGTTTGATTCTGAATGAGAGGTTAGAATATGAACCTTCAGAAAACGCGTACACAGTAATATTGTCGGTACGCACTGTACATTTATTCTGATGCGTACAGTACGCATTGCGAAAAATAATTATCTACATCACTGCCCTATTTATTGAAAATAGTTTTAATAGACATATATGTCGTGTATGAATAGTTGAATTTGTTGTAGGCAGAGTTGTTAGTCAAGGTGAGAGTCTGGATGTCTATTACTGGTTTGGCACATAATTAGAGCCACGTCATGAGATAGCCGCATTTTTGCCTGTGAGAAAACAAAGGTGCAGATCAACTGTGCAGTAACTGTGCAGCTGATCAGTGCCTTTGCTTTCGCTACATGGATAGTACAATTTCTCCTCTACTTATACCCATAGTTTCATGATTCTAGCTTTTTTTCTGTCGGTGTAAGAAATGGTTTGCTTAGGACCTGGTCAATAATCCTGAAGTAGACCACCGCGGTGTTTTCTCATGTCTCGATTCTTACTTATTAACCCGCTTATTAATCAGCATTCCTTAACTATATATACTTCATACAGAATGAACATGTCTGTAATTAGAACTGTCTGTCCCAGTATTATAACAGAAGAGATGAAATAAAGCAAAAAACAGCTCAAATATTTTTTTGTTAGCCTGGCCCAAAAATATACATGTTATCAATTGTCTGTTTGAAACTATATATACACATGGAAATAAGTTAGGGAACACTTTAAGCTCTTGGGGAAAGTTTGAAAAAATCCGTTTTCCTTTTTTCCAATGATACTGAAATTTTTATCACATATATTTCATACCTTGGCCTAGCTACAGACCGATTTATGGAAATTCACAACATTTTGTCTTTGTACCACGGAGGACACAATATGCCATATGTTAAAAACTTCACTTTTACGGAATACAAGTTTGCCTTTTTGCTTCTGCACTCCGCAAAACTCAATTTTTGACAGCAGAACAGGAATAATATGTTGAATCTGATCGTTCTGAATGAATAAACGACTTCGGACCTAAACCTTCATGCATCATCTCTAAACCAGCTAATCATACAAAGTCTACTGTTTGCATTGATTTCTATGGAAAGCAAAATTCTTGAACATTTTGCAAATAAAGCCGTAAAAGAATAATTCCGCTAGGACACTATAACCAGAATGTGCATGTTTAGATTCCTAAAGGGTCATATCGAATATCTGACCAAACATTTACAACCTGCAAAACGTATACCCAAAGAACAAAACGTGATCAAGAAACCTACCCTCGGGAAAGTATGGACCTACCGCCGACAGTCGGTCAGAAAATAAAGAACTTGTGATCAGAGTTCAACAAGTAATGTCTCAGCTTTATGCTTGCGAAAAATTATGACAATGCGAGTTCAAATAACGAAGTTATGGCAACGACTAGCAGTGCGTTTCTTAAATTTAGCAAAACAATTCTGAATCAAAGATGGCCGCTGTCCGCCACAGACAATGTGTGATGCTTACCATTTTCACATAGAAGCAACTTTGAATATTACAGATTCTGACAAGTTGTCAAAACATTCTTCATATTTTTTACAAAGAAGGATATATACAGTCCAAAGGTGGTAGTCACATTATTACAGGTGTTCCCTAACTTATTTCCATGTGTATATTTATTTGGTTCTGGCCTTATAAGTAGCAAATAACTTCTACAAATGTTTATTTTGTTCTTCTTTATTAGCAATCATAAATATTCATGCACATGTTCAAATTGACACTGTACATTTTTACAACAGTTGAAGTAAACACAGACAAAAAAACATGCTCACCTCTTTAGACTAACAAGCTGTTTCACAGTGACTATACTTGGATTAGATTCTTCAGATGAAAAAAAAAAATGTTTTGTGTAGTTTGAACCTGGATGATAATCCATAGACACATCTTGCAAGGAGCAGTTTGGTCAGGATCTACAGACCACACAGTTAAACTTAAAAGCTTACATTTATTTTTTGTGGTGATGGCCAGATTTATGGGGTAACTTTTTTTGGGATCACAGAGATGCAAATTAGTTCTGGAAACAAAACAAGCTAACTTGTGCCTTTATTTTGGCTATTACCTCTGTCTCTCTCTGTCTCTCTGTCTCTCTCTCTCTCTTTACAGAAATCATAAACACCTTCGAAGCTATAATATAAGTTGTACTGTAGCAGTTTGTTGAGGGTTCCTTTGGCATTGGCCACACCAAATATCCAGTGATAACCAATGCGCTTGAGAACATGCAACTGACTGGGGAGTAAAATACATGTACCTGATGGGAAAAGAACCTGTCATGGATCATTTTGATCCATAGACTAGTAAGTTGTTCCCAGCATCTTTCAGCTTTATATTGATTTCATCTGTGTTGGTTGTTCTTAGTCACATTGGTTGTCCCTGGATAACCAGTGGGATGCTACATCAATGCTGAAAGGAAAATGTTGCACTTTCCTGTGGTAGACTTGTGTGCCAGATATGTTATTACGAAAACATGCCCATGTAATATGGTGTAAAAATTGAAACTTTTCAGTAGAAAATTTCTGATATTTTTCTTATTTTTGCTTAAAACATAGATTGTGGATACACGTTAGAACCGCCTCGCCGAGGCGGTTCTAACGAGTACCCACAATCTATGTTTTGGAGCAAAAATAAGAAAAATAGGCATACCCATGAATACCCCAGTTTTGCTATATAAAACGAAGTGGGGTTCAAGGGGGTATACTTGTCATGGACATGTTATCCTGATGTGTTGCTCTTTCCTGTGGTAGACTTGTGCCAGACATGTTATGTATACAATATATCAGGAAGCATTGTTTCAAGAACTGAGGCATCTGTTAATGAAAAATATTAGCACTATATAACACTCTGTTTGTGTGTAAAATTGGTACCTTGTTATTGCTAATTTAATTTTGGAAAAGAGGGAGTTAATTTATCTTAAACTTGTAATAAATAAATCAGAATATTTGAAGCCGGATATATTAGGGCTGGAGCTTTGAATACAATTAAGTGACCTTAGCTTCAACAATTACACCTGGCCTTCTGATTGCTAAAACTGAAGAAGAGCAAGGTAGCCTATTGGTTAGGTGGAGAGGTCTGGGTTGGATCCCCACTTGGTCCGGATTGTGTCCTTGAGCAAGACACAGTAACTTCCTGTATCACCTGGTAAATGGAGGCTCTGTATATGACTGAAAATTGTTGACTGGAACATAAAAACACAAAACAAATGAACAAACAACAGAAAGCAAAACAGACAAGTAATAATCTGAGGTTTTGGGAACTGCAAGACACATATGCATGCAAACTCACGGGCTTTTTCACTGTCTAGAAGTAATGGGAAGTATCAGTTTTCATAAGTTTTACATGTACATTAGTAGCATTGATTTGTTCATTGTATTGTGTCAGGATAAGTTAGTTTTGTATTATGGTTAGACTTCAGTATTATTTCAGCCCAAAGTGTTTATCATTTACAGCAGGAGTAGAAACTAGTCTAATTATCGCAGAGGAATTGTTCATAAATGAGGCATGACACGAGAAAACTGGTCTTCAGGGTTTCCGACCAGGTCAGACTCAACTGGCTTGTACTGTCACAGAAGAAGGCTAGAACCTTGAAAGTTCCGATTTAAGATGAAAATGGATTGCACTATCTGAGAAGCGAAAACAAAGATGTTGATCAGCTGTGCAGTTACTGCACAGCTGATCTGCATCTTTGTTTTCGCATAGGCCAACATCTGGTTTTCTCATGGTGCGGCTCAAATGAGGTGGAAAACTGCTTCTGGATGCAATAAAATAAAACTGCTACATATGTACAAGCATGTGTACTTGTGTGAGTGTTGAAAACTTCTAAGAATTTGGATACAGTAAAAACATTTTCTGTTAATTCAGTTATAATTTCAGGCATATTGAAATGTCTGTACTTACAATTTTTTTTGTATTCATAATGTAAAATACAAAATCAGATTTTGAAACACTCAGAAAAACTTCGGCTTTGCTGAAGTCTAAGGATTATCATAGCTCTTTCAGCTTCATTAAACACCTCATATATTCAACAATTACGCCAGTAATTATGCCAATCTGCTGGTTATACAAAAATTTAGGAGTTATACTAAAATTCTTTTTGGAAAGCTACAACTTGTGTGAGTTTTCTCTTACATTCCTGCTATTCTGACTGTTAGTTGCAATAACATTGTTAATTTTTAATTGACTGGAAAATTTCTATCCTTAATTAAGCATAACAACAGACACACAGGTATATGTCTTTGACTAAGAAGTTTAAACAGTGGATTAATGTGCCTTCTTGTAGAAAATGTGCTTATAATAGTGGATTTTTAAGATTGTCATTTAATTATACACAAGTGCTTTGTGGTGCAGTGAAAGTTGTACATGTATGGATGTAGTGGATGCTGGCAGAATGTTTCTTGAGTCTTGGAGGTTTTCACCTGTGCTATAATGAAGTTTCTCTGGTAATTGAGAGAATGCATTCTGTGGCAATGTAACTCAATTAAAGAAACAATTTACCTGGTTCTGGATAATTGAGTCGTGCAACAAGAAAACCTACTGTTGTCACAGACATTTTCAATTCAAGTGCTGTAGCAACTCTCAGTATGACAAATAGAAGACATTCAACAGGGATCAGGCAGGCATATTGTCAATATTTTCAGCATTATAATACAACTGACACTGGACAATTTCCTGACTGTTTTTTCATATGATTATACAGGCCACCTTCGCTATCTCGAAATCAAGGGGAATTGAGAAACCACATCGAGTTTTCCGAAGTTCGAGATAAGCAAATCTCAACTCTTTCACAATTTCGCGGAATGAGTGATTCTTGTTTCGTTTTCCACAATGTTTACCCCATCGATAGTGATTTTAAACGTATATTTGCCGACCGGATAATGATGTCAAAACGTTGTTTTACAATTACAGTGATGAAAGGTTGTGTGTAGATATCAAATCGGCAAAGCCCGTTTTTTTACTTCAAAGTTTGACACAAGAAGGGTGAAACTAATGGTTTTTTTCTGTGTGGAGCGAATTTTCACTTTGACACAACCGAGTTTTTGTCATAGCCGAGTTCGACACAAGCAAGGTTGAAATACAATAACATATAGTTAGAGAGGCTTGGGAGTGAGGGATCAATTCGACATTAGTGGGGTTTTCGAGACAACCGAGTTTGAGATAGCGCAGGTGGCCTGTATCATAGAACAGTGATGTTTCATATTATAACTTGTGTACAAGTTCCGTGACTACATACAGCCATTGATTTTTTTACATTTTGTTGCCAACTCGTCAAGAAGACATGCTGAAGTATAAGACTACATACATTGATGTGAGCACTGCATACAGCCCAGGGTGCAGGTACGTCTTTGCTTGTGCCAGTATTTTAGCCATGACACCAGAAAGTCATGTATTTCCAACCATGTCTGATATAAAACTGGCCATGCAGTGTGATTGGGGTTAGAAATCAAAATATAGAACTGAACACTGTAAAAAAAAATGTATTTCTTAATATTCCTCATATTTTTGTTGAATTTATGAAATTGACTTGTCAATCATGAAGGCTGAGCTGACCTAATTTTCAGGGTCCAGTGATTATGCCTTATTTACAATCTAAGTTTGAGATAGGCTATACTTTACTATGATGATTGTGGTTACCCTTTTGAAATCTATTATTATTATTATTTTGTGGGACTTCCTGGACCTTTCATTTCACTACTGTAAATTCGGAAATGTTCACGAGAACTTAATTTTCGCTAATTTTTTGCGCACTTGTCTTGTGAATTCAAAGTTCTCACCAGGTCCGATTCAACCTTGCCTGTATGGTCACAGAAGAGGGAAAGAAACTGGAAACAATGGATTTAAGAAGAAGAGGCATTTTGCTATCCATCTAGTGAAAACAAAGGAACTAATCAGCTGTACAGTTACTGCATAGCTGGTCTGGATCTATGTTTAATACAGTTACTGCACAGCTGATTTGCATCTTTCTTAATGCTGGCCAGGTGGGAATATGGGACACTGCCCATTGGGACCTAGAGAAATAGATGGACTGCTTGAGCCTCCAGGCAAAGCTTATACGCTACTGACTGACCATCTGATTACTGGTTAACCGCTCAGGTCTGAGCCTTCCCAGGAAAAGTGGTTCGAGTCAAACCATCCGTGGTTTCTTTTGGTGCAGCTTCTATGATAGGGTACACAGTTACTGATCTCATTTTTGACTGGACACAGAAACTGCATAACTGGTATTATAAGAGCCGCATCGTGAGAAAACCGGATTTTTGCCTATGCGAAAACAAAGGCGCAGATCAGCTTCGCAGTAACTGCGAAGCTGATCAGCGCCTTTGTTTTCGCCACTCGGATAGTACAATTCCTCTTCTTCTTAAATCAGAAATTTCAAGCTGCTAGCCCCTGGTCGGAAACCCCGAAGACCGGTTTTCTCGCGTCGAGGCTCATAACATCCTGTATACCCATGATGCAATCAAGTTTCTTACTGCATAGATGAAAAGGATAGATGTGATTGGAAGCCATGTTGATTGGGGAACAACTTACTGCAAAACAATATTGATTGGATAACAACCAATAGCGAGGCATTGAACTCTCTGCTGTAGGTTGTGCCAAATCAATCTGGCTTCCAATCACAGCACTCCTTTTTAAGAGGGACGATTGGAAAGTACGTAGTATGGTATCGTAATTTCTTAATGCGTTGCTAAATATATTAAAGTAATACATGTATAGAAAGTAGAATTTCTCCTCTTCAAGATGACGCATTGATTTTTGAAGAGCGACCAGTGATGCACGTGCATCGCACGCTCAAAATGAAGGCATTTTTATATACTGGCGGATATTTACAACAAAAATATTGAGAAAAATCAACAGAAAATCAGTGACCTAATTCGATATCACATTTTAACAAATAAGCGATATCTCTCGGAATTTTATTTCTGTAGATGTCTTCTGCGGTTATTGCTTGTACGGCTTGCATAATTAGATTCGAAAAATATTGATTACTATAAAAGCTGTACCGTTTCAAAACATAGCATTTTTGCGTGTTTTCTTCCTATTTGTTTTGAGATTAAGGCTCATACTGCAGTAAGATTTGTGACATCTAAGTATATTTTCTGCGTAATTCGTTGTGAACAATGCACACAGAGAATTTTTTCATGCAAATTTGTCTTCTCGTCTTACTCGGTTCCTATGAAAATGAATCTTAATGACACTACCCCCTATTTTCAAGAAGTGGGTGGGGTAACTAAACCCCTCATATCTTATAAACTATAGGAAGTTTCTTTAAGATAACTTGTTAGTCATCACTCTAGTAATTGGTTTTAACTCACAATTCTTTCTTACCATTCTATTTCCCACAGTTCTCAATTTATACAAACAAAACTATTCCTCCTAGCTAAAATCATCCATACCCATGACCAGATTTAAACAGTTATCTACCATTTGTTGTGCTCTGAATAATTTTTTGTTTGTCTTTTTACAAAGCATGGAAACAGTGCTTGGTATGAAACTAAACTTAAAATAAATTCAAACAAATGCTGATTTTATATTTTCAAATTAAAATCATTGTGACGGGCGAGTTTTGACATAGAAAATGAACAAAATGCAGAGAATTCCAAGAGACGCAGATATTGCCGTCTCGTTTAGAAGTTATAAGAATTTGCAAATTCATTCAAGACTTGCATAATAAATTGCCATTATGATGGGCTACAAAATGGTGCAAAATAATCTTATTCCATCAAATAGTGTTCATGCACTGCTAAATTTAAAAATGATTATAAATTGTCTATTTTATTGAAATTTCATTTTTCCCAGTATACAAACAGTACCCATGTTTACAATAATATTTTTTCTGACTGCATCATGTCACCTTCGTGAAACTAGTGTGAGAACGTTGGGGAAAGATAGCTGTTTAAAATGATACCAAACATGTATTGATTTGCCGAATCCGTTACTGAAATAATGTACCACGCTACGTACTTTCCAATCGCCCCTCGTAGCTCACCTGAGCTGAAGGCTCACCAGGTGAGCTTATAGTATACCCATGCTCCGGGGTCCGGTGTCCGTCCGGCGTCCATAATTTCAAAGATCGTCTCTGAAACCACTGGGTCAATCAAAGCCAAACTTCATGTGGAGCATCCTTAGGAACGGGGAACGAAAGTTTATATAAATGGGCCAGGTCACATGACCAAGATGGCCGACATGGCTATAAATAGCAAAAACCTTTAAAAATCTTCTTCTTCAGAGCCAGAAGGCCTATGATTTTGAAACTTGGCATGAAGCATCAGGCAATGGAGCTCTACAAAGTTTATATAGATTATGACTCCGGGATGACCATGACCTATTTTACAGCAAGGTCAACTTAGGTCACTTACACATTTGAATGGGGAAAATTAGTAAAATGTAATTAAATGGGGGGAAACTTGCTGGGAGTATGCAAATGGGCAGAAGATTCATGTTTATGAAAAAATTTTGACCCCAGGGGGTTGACTGCCCCTGCCCCGGGGCTGTATACATGTATATGACCATAATAGTCAAACATCTTCTTCTCTGAAACGGCTAGGCCAATTAAAGCCAAACTTTATGTGGAGCATCATTAGGAGAGGGTGGGGGGGAGAGAGAATGAAAATTTGTATAAAAGGCAAAGCACAAGTCAGGCGAGCTACGCTACTGCGACAGCTCTTATCATATGAAGTAACTACATTGTCTTTCAAATATTTTTAGCTCACCTGAGCCCAAGGCTCATGGGGAGCTTATAGTATGGTAGTCGAGCCGGCGTCGGTCTGTGCGTGCGTGCGTCCGTGCGTCCGTTCACATTTTCAAAGATCTTCTTCTCTGAAACCGCTTGGCCGATCAAAGCCAAATTTTATGTGGAGCATCCATGGGTAGGGGGAACGAAAGTTTGTGTTTTTTATCTTGATCGGATAAGAACTCTGGTTGCTATGGCAACTTGAAGTTTCCATTGACTTGTATGGAGAAAAAGTGGAAATTGGCATTTTCCGTTGTCAGGCTGGGGATATTTGAATTTTGTTTTTACATAAATATTTATTGAGAAGTCCTTCACGTTTACGGCAACTTTTGTAAAAATCACTTTATTCGTTTTGTTGCTATAGCAACATAAAGGGTAAATTTTCGAAAAAAATATTCAAAAATCTTCTCCTCAGAAGCCGTATGGGGGATGAAGCTGAAATTTAGCATACATGCTTATGACATTAGTCTGTACAAAGTTTGTGTTTTTTATTGTCTTTGTCCAACTACTTTGGTTGCTATGGTAACTTGAAGTTTCCATTGACTTATAAGGCAAAAAATGGAAATTTGCAATTTCTGCCGTTTCATTGAGGATATTGAAATTTTGTTTTTACATAAATGTTTATTGAGTAGTCCTCCTCATTTTAGGCAACTTTTGTCAAAATTGCTTTATTCGTTTGGTTGCTATAGCAATGTAAAGGGTAAATTTTTAAAAAAAAAATATTTTTCTTCTCAGAAGCTATAAGGCGGATGAAGCTGAAACTTTGCATACATGCTTATGATGTTAGCCTCTACAAGTTTGTGGTTTTTATTGTCCTTGTCCCACTACTTTGGTTGCTATGGCAACTTAAAGTTTCCATTGACTTATAAGACGAAAAGCGGAAAATTGCAATTTCTGCCATATTTGAGTTTTGTTTTTACATAGATGTTTGTTGACGAGTCCTAGTATCTGTTGGAAGTGGGAACCAATGTATATATAAATAATCCAGGATACACGACCAAGATGGCCGCCATGCCCATATATGGTAAAAACCCTTCAACAATCTTCTTCTCTGGAACCAGTGGACCGATTTCAACGAAACTTGGCATGAAGCATCTATGACTCAAGTACTACAATGTATATATAAATCATGACCCTGGGATGACTTTGACCTATTTTATTGCAAGGTCAATTTTGGAAACATTGGCTTTTACATGGGAAAAATTGAAAACTATGGATTTTATGAAAACTATTGCAGCCTGAGACCTGAAAAGTGGTAGATGCACACAACTAATGGATTAGATGAAGGTATGTGATTAATTTAGGTCAAGGTCATCTCTTGACCTTGGCCGGTCTGTCGTCCATACACACTTTTCAAAGATCTTCTTCTCTGAAACAGCTTGGCTAATCAAAGCCAAATTTTATATGAAGCATCTGTAGGAAGTTGGATCCAATGTATATATAAATAATCCAGGATACAGGACCAAGATGGCCGCCATGCCCATATATGGTAAGAACCCTTCAAAAATCTTCTTCTCTGGAACCGGTGGACCGATTTCAATGAAACTTGGCATGAAGCATCAATGACTCAAGTACTACAATGTGTATATAAATCATGGCCCTGTGATGGCATGACCTATTTTACGGCAAGGTCAAGTTTGGAAACATTGGCTTTTACATGGGAAAAAGTGAAAACTATGGATTTTTTTGAAAACTATTGCAGCCTGAAACCTGAAAAGTGGTAGATGAAAACAACTAATGGATAAGATGAAGGTATATGATTAATTTGTGTCAAGGTCATCTCTTGACCTTGGCCGGTCCGTCGTCCATACACACTTTTCAAAGATCTTCTTCTCTTAAACCACTTGGCCAATCAAAGCCAAATTTTAACTACTTTTCTTTAGTCCAGTGACTGTATTTCTTGAACTCTCAGGTGAGCAAGCGTTGCCCTTGGGCTACTTGTTCTTGGAATATTATGTCAAAACCAACATGGTTCATCAGATTAGGTTTGCTGAAACGTTGTATCAGATTTAGCAATTCAAACATAAAACATATGTTACATTTGGTCAGGATGATTGGTGTGGTAGTTATTTTTTATGGAAGATGAATTTGTTTATGTAGGTATGGTGATAAGGCGGCAGGAAAGTTTTCTTCAATCCAGTTTTTCCTCCCTTATAATGTTTAACTCATTGTGATGAATCAGTCACTAGATTGGGTCGAAAAAAGGAGTAACCCCAGTAACAAATGCAGAACTTAGCTTGGTTCATTATGTAAATCCGGCTTCATGACCATGGGACAGACTAGAGGATCAAACCTGTAAACTCCTATATATATAGCTACAGTTCTTGACTCTGTTTGTAGCTACAGTTCTTGGTTGCATTTATAGCTACAGTTCTTGACTCTATTTATAGCTACTGTTCATAAGAGCATTCAAAGCTACAGTTCTTGACAGCATTCAAAGCTACAGTTCTTGAGCATACAAAGCTACTCTTCATGACTGTGGCAAACACAATAAAATAAGCACATTTCTTCCATGTAATTGTTTTTACAAGTAAATAAATTGCCACATATAAAAGTTATTTGTTTAAAAATATTTTTACTGTTACAGTTTCTATATTAAAATAGTAGTTCCAAGTTTCAGCAGAAGTAAAAGTTCATGATCCTCCTAATTAGTAGTTTCTTAATGTACATTACAATCCACTCACTGCCTTTAACACTATGTTGTCAACGTAGTAATACTTCAATATCGTGAGAAGCTGTTCATAAGTTAGACAAAGTCCTCATAAAGCCCTTAACTAGACCTATGAGCCTTTCATAAAACCCGCCCATCCATGGAGCAAGTTCTACAATGTATTTCCATTTGATATTTTCACTTGCTGAATAGGAAACTACGTCTTCCTCTGTCAGGATTTGCTGCCAAAGTTTGTCTATAGCAGCTGAAGCTAGTTTAAATTGTGAAGCATTGTGCGATATCAATTTATCTGGTTTTCCATGGCGAGCCAAAAATCTTCTAAATCCTAACAGAAACTGCTCTGTAGAGATATCAGTCATTAGCTCCAGGTGAATGGCTCTAGTAACTAGGCATGTATAAAGACATACCCAAACCTTTTTTGTGATCTCCTTTGGATTTGATGAAAAGTGGTCCAAAATATGTCTACCCCACACTGCGAGAAGGGCATTGATTTCGTGACATGTTTGGTAGGTAGAGGAGGCATATTCGGCATCTTGTAACGTCCCCCTTCATGATGTCTGCACAAGGAGCATCCTAATATCACAGCTCTCACTGCAGATCAGCCTTGTGGAATCCAATATTTCTGATGTACAAGAGCCAGTGTTTGAGAGACTCCTGCATGAAAGGATTCCCTATGTGTCCTGTCTATCAGTAGGTTTGTGTATCTGTCTTCTTTGGGAAGCAGCATTGGTAGTCTGGCACCTTCACTGAGTTCAGCATTTTTCAACCTTCCTTGGCACCTTAGAATGTTTTCATGATCTAAATAAATGCCAAGCTGTGATTTCATATTATTATGTTTGTTGTTATGTATTGACTCTATGATATCACCATAGTGTAGCCGCTGAACACAGCGCATCCACATTTTCTCAGCTTCAGCAGTCTCAGTACTTTCAACTTGGCTGTTTGCCTTAAATGTTCTCTTCAACTTGTTTATAAATCTGAGTACAAGCACTGTGCAACTTTGACAGAGATGAAAACCTAGTAATGTCTAAGCCAATCTCGTTCATGGTACATACTAGCCATCTACAGTTCATGGCAGCATTCTTTGCTACAGTTCTTAACAGCATTCAAAGCTACAGTTCTTGACTGCATTCAAAGCTACAGTTCTTGACTGCATTCAAAGCTACAGCTCTAGACAGCATTCAAAGCTACAGTTCTTGACTGCATTCAAAGCTACAGATCTTGACAGCATTCAAAGCTACAGTTCTTGACAGCATTCATAGCTACTGTTCATGACAGCATTCAAAGCTACAGTTCTTGACTGCATTCAAAGCTTGACAACATTCAAAGCTACAGTTCTGGACAGCATTCAAAGCTACAGGTCTTGACAGCATTCAAAGCTACAGTTCTAGACTGCATTCAAAGCTACAGTTCTTGACTGCATTCAAAGCTATAGTTCTTGACTGCATTCAAAGCTACAGTTCTTGACAGCATTCAAAGCTACAGTTCTTGACAACATTCAAAGCTACAGTTCTTGACTGCATTCAAAGGTACAGTTCTTGACAGCATTCATAGCTACTGTTCATGACAGCATTCAAAGCTACAGTTCTTGACTGCATTCAAAGCTTGACAGCATTCAAAGCTACAGTTCTGGACAGCATTCAAAGCTACAGGTCTTGACAGCATTCAAAGCTACAGTTCTAGACTGCATTCAAAGCTACAGTTCTTGACTGCATTCAAAGCTATAGTTCTTGACTGCATTCAAAGCTACAGTTCTTGACAGCATTCAAAGCTACAGTTCTTGACAACAGAATTCAAAGGTTAGTTCTGGACAACATTCAAAACTACTGTTCATGACAGCATTCAAAGACAACATTCAAAGGTTAGTTCTGGACAACATTCAAAACTACTGTTCATGACAGCATTCAAAGTTACTGTTCATGACAACATTCAAAGGTACAGTTCTTGACAGCATTCAAAGCTAAAGTTCATGACAGCATTCAAAGCTACTGTTCTTGACAGCATTCAAAGGTACAGTTCTTGACAGCATTCAAAGCTAAAGTTCATGACAGCATTCAAAGCTACTGTTCTTGACAGCATTCAAAACTACAGTTCTTGACTGCACTCAAAGCTACAGATCTTGACAGCATTCAAAGCTACAGTTCTTGACTACATTCAAAGCTACAGTTCTTGACAGCATTCATAGCTACTGTTCATGACAGCATTCAACAGCATTCAAAGCTACTGTTCTTGACAGCATTCAAAATTACAGTTCTTGACTGCATTCAAAGCTACAGATCTTGACAGCATTCAAAGCTACAATTCTTGACTACATTCAAAGCTACAGTTCTTGACAGCATTCATAGCTACTGTTCATAACAGCATTCAACACTTCAGTTCTTGACTGCATTCAAAGCTTGACAGCATTCAAAGCTATAGTTCTTGACAGCATTTAAAGCTACAGTTCTTAACAGCATTCAAAGCTACTGTTCATGACAGCATTCAGTGGCCATTCAAAGCTACAGTTCTTGACAGCTTTCAAAGCTACAGTTCTTCTCTGCATTCAAAGCTATAGTTCTTGACAGCATTTAAAGCTACAGTTCTTGACTGCATTCAAAGCTTCTGTTCATGACAGCATTCAAAGGTAAGTTCTGGACAGCTTTCAAAACTACTGTTCATGACAGCATTCAAAGTTACTGTTCATGACAGCATTCAAATGTACAGTTCTTGATAGCATTCAAAGCTAAAGTTCATGACAGCATTCAAAGCAACTGTTCTTTACAGCATTCAAAACTACAGTTTCTGACTGCATTTAAAGCTAATGTTCATGACAGCATTCAAAGCTACTGTTCATGACAGCATTCAAAGCTACAGTTCTAGACTGCATTCAAAGCTACAGATCTTGACTGCATTCAAAGCTACAGTTCTTGACTGCATTAATAGCATTCAAAGTTACTGTTCATGACAACATTCAAAGGTACAGTTCTTGACAGCATTCAAAGCTACAGTTCATGACAGCATTCAAAGCTACTGTTCTTGACAGCATTCAAAGCTACAGTTCTTGACTGTATTCAAAGCTACAGTTCTTGTCTGCATTCAAAGGTACAGTTCTTGACAGCATTCAATGCTACTGTTCATGACAGCATTCAAAGCTACTGTTCATGACAACATTCAAAGCCACAGTTCATGACAGCATTCAAAGCTACAGTTCTTGACGGCATTCAAAGCTACAGTTCTTTACCACATTTATAGCATTTTCTTGAATACATATATAGCTACAGTTCTTGACTCTGTTTGTAGCTACAGTTCTTGGCTGCATTTATAGCTACAGTTCATGACAGCATTCAAAGCTACAGTTCTTGACTGCATTTATACAAGCTCTATTTCTTGATTGCATTTATGGCTTCAATTCTTGACTGTTAGTTACAGACTGCATTAATCTCTGCATTTCTGATTGAGAATAGAAAAGTCTGCTTTGAATGCATCGGAAGGAATGTTTGTTACGTCAGCTATTGTGCTGGTTTTGCAAGAGATCTGCTTGTCATTGTCTTGGAAATATGTCTGTTTTGGACACATATTATAACAGATTACATGTACTACAAGGGAGATAGAACTGAATTACTTGATAGTGCAAAATGTTTTTTGTTATCTCCCCTATCTCATAGTTCAAGAAGTGCCTGTTTTTGCTACCACTGTAGTAAATGCAGGAAGTAAATGACTCAGATAAATAAATACATACAGTATTACTGCTCAAAAGTTTTCTTGAAATTTGACTCTAACTTTCTAGAACATTTCTTAGTATTTCTGTGACTATGTATTTGTAACTATATATATATCGACTTCAAAAGCAAATACACTGCTATTTTTTGTTAAAAAAAACGACAGAATGCTTTGCATTGCAAAGGATTCTCACATTAAAAAAATAACAGTGTATTTGTAATATTTTAACGAATTGTTAACTAATGACATCATTAATTTTTTGAACAACTGGCCCCTGTACTTTGGGGTGTTGAATTTAAGTCTCTTGCGCAACGGACACTACCTGATGGTGCTAGTGGTTTGAAATCCTGGTCCAACGCTCTGCACCACTTACCCCTGTTAGATGAAGTAAAAGAGCTTTTGTCTTGATGAGACCAGTATCTGGTAAAGATGAGCTGTGTCACAAGAAAATAGAGTATTCTAGTTTTCGGACCAGGTCCGACTCAAATTGGCCTGTACGTTTACAGGATAAGGTAAGAAGATTGGAATTTTGGTTTTAACAAGTGAAGTAATAATGAAGGCACTGATCACTGTGCAGTTACTGCACAGCTGATCTGTTTGTTTGTGCAAATGCAAAAAGAGGATTTCCCATGCAGAGGCCTACCTGGTAAAGATGCTACATGGTGATTATATTGGCAGATATATGAGCCGTGACGTGAGAAGACTGGTCTTCAGGGTTTCCAACCTGGTCTGACACAAACCGGCCTGTGCAGATACAGAAGATGGCTAGAAGCTTGAAATTTTTAATTTAGGACGAAGCGAAATTGTACTAATCGGAATATCGAAAACAAAGGCGCTGATCAGCTTCGTGGTTACCGCAAAGCTGATCTGAGCCTTTGTTTTCTCATAGGCAAAAGTCCGCTTTTCTCATGACACGGCTCATATAAGCCACTGCATGTGAAAGCCGCTGTACTGGTGCTCAGCAATCACTCAGACAATCTGGGGCTGGATGCCCAGGCTGATTAAAGTATTGGCTGAAAACTTTCAAATAAGCATTTCTTAAGTGATTTACTGAGGAAGTTGACAGCGCAAGCAAGTTGCTGCTATATTGTAGATACCTTGCAGAATTTTCTTGATTTTGTAATGCTTTGGCAGTGATAAGGAGAAAAAACAGTTCTACTCTAATTCATCTCTAACATGAATCTTTTTTTACTACAAGACATAAAAAAGTTATTGATATGATAATTGTGTTTTTGGAAGTTGTCTTTGGTAGCATATTATATTCTTTCAATTTGATGATGTTGACGGAGTTTCATGTACTTGTGGATTACATATGTTTAAATTCAGGAATCTTTATGTCTGTGGATCGTTGATTCATGGAACATACTTTCAGTGAAGCTTGACATGTTTACCTGTACGAAAATGCATTTTCAATATATTTTCGTGATTATTGTTATCAGTTTGAAATGATTGCCAAAGGAAGGTGTGTGCTCTTCCCTGGAGATTAGTGTGTGCTGTGCAATATACTGGTTTGGAGATATATGAGCCGTGACGCAAGAAAACCGGTCTTCAGGGTTTCCAACCAGGTCTGATGTAAAACGGCCTCTGCAGCTATAGAAGATGGCTAGAAGCTTGAAATTTTGGATTTAGGAAGAAGAGGAATTGTCCTTTCCGAGTAGTGAAAACAAAGGCGCTGATCACTGCAAAGCTGATCTGCGCCTTTGTTTTTGCATAGGCAAAAAGTTTGTTTTCGCGTGTTGCCCCTCATATGAGCTATTTCACAATGAAATCTGTCTTCCAGATGTCCAACCAGGTCCGGCACAAATGCAGCTAGATAGCCACTGTAGATTGCTAGAGTTTGTATGCAGGAAGAATTGAGATGATACTACATGTATCTATGTAGCAAAAACAAGGATGCTGATCAGCTGCGCAGTAACTGCGCTGATCAGTGCCTTTGTATTTTGCAAATGCAAAATCCTGGTTTTCTTATGTCATGGCTTATATGAGCCGCATCGTGAGAAAACCGGATTTTTGCCTATGCGAAAACAAAGGCGCAGATCAGCTTCGCGGTAACCGCGAAGCTGATCAGCGCCTTTGTTTTCGCTACTCGGATAGTACAATTCCTCTTCTACTTAAATCCGAAATTTCAAGCTTCTAGCCTGCTTCTGAGACTGTACAGCCCGGTTTGTGTCGGACCTGGTCGGAAATCCCAAAGACCCATTTTCTCGCGTCGCGGCTCATATATCATGGACTAGGGTTCTTGGCAGCAAGAGCGAAATATAATTGGATGTGGCAATCATGTGTATGGTTTAAAGAGCTGGAATATTGTACAATAAAAATTTATTATATAATTAATTATTTTGAGAGGTTGCAGAAATAAATGCTCAGATTTCTTTCAAAAAGTGGAATTCTGTGGATATATGGCTGAATTTGTTTTAGTTGATATATGTATATACAGTGAGAATTAGGAGTCAGAGACAGAAGTACATGTATTTAAAGCATTCACTAAACATATAATGTTATACAAGTAAATATATACATGTACACGATTACCGCAAAAAGCATGAAACATGTACAAGGATTTTATTGTTATTTAAAGCAACCGAACATGGAAGGAACAAACATTTAATCAATGGGACAAATTAGACTTTGCAGCATAGCATGGAATCAGACCTTTATTACTATGTGCACCTACTAGAAATAATGGCGTGCAGGAAATTTCTAAACATTTTTTTTTTTTCATGTCATACGAGGGGCGTTTGGAAAGTTCGAATAATTGTCCGATCATTCAACTCATTTTCATAGCAAAACAAAAAGAAACATACCAAATTCAACTTCAACATGTCCTCTATAAATGCTGTGAAAACCAAGATGATGCGCAAAGACATAATAAAAATATGTTCATTACAAAAAGGCGATGTATGGGTAGCCGGAGCACGCCAAAGTAAAAATGACGTTTTGGAAACGTCAAACTTTATTTTAATCCCGTTGGTGATGATCACACTTTCTCAGCATAAACACCAACAAAAATCTACGCATTTAATGAATCTGTCCATTCTTTTGTTATAAGTTTGCGTAACCAATATCAGTATGTGGTGATACGTAACATCTCCCTGTGTCTATTTTGCTAATATTCTCCGCTGAATCATCCAATTTTTCGCAATTCTTAATGGAACACAATTCCACTGCCGGTTGGTTACTTCTAAAATCGCCATCTGTTGCTTTTATTCTACACTTAAAACATGCGAAACATTTGTACATAAATGTTGAACTATATTATTCATAGTTTTCCAGTTTATTTACCATCTTAAGTGTTTCTGTGTGTGTTTTATGAAGAAAATTCAGAAGTTCATAATCTTCAGCAACGCAACGACACAGTTTAACGTCATGGTTCCCCCCATACAACCCTCGTAATAAAGGACCATAAATTCTTTGTGGAACATCCAATTGATTTTAAATTTTCAGGAAGCAATTTCATATTGTTGAAATATCATAAGACGATTCCATGCCTTTCTGGCGATGAGCAATCAGTCAGAAATTATGTTTATGCCTTATTCGTTTAAAAAAAGTGATATTTTTCGGACTGCTCCGGGTACCGATGATGACGTTGCCATGACAACCTGTATTTTCAGTTTCTATAGTCACTTTTCTTTCCTTTTTCTATCAGCAATTTAGAATAAGTGGAAGTTCACGCACACCAACTTTCCAGTACAACGGATGAAAATTATGAGAGATATAACAAATTTACACGAACTTTCCGATCAACCTACGTACAATTGGAGCGGTGACGCGAGATAAGAGGATAATTGCCTGTGCGAAAACAAAGGTGCAGATCAGCTGTGCATTAACTGCACAGCTGATCAGCACCTTTGTTTTGGCTTCTTGGATAGTACAATATCTCTTCTACATATAGCCGAAATTTCAAGCCTCTAGCCTACTTCTTTGACATTACAGACCGATTTGTGTCGCCCCTGGTCAGAAACCCCGAAGACCGGTTTTCTTGCGTCAAGGCTCATTGGTAGATTGTACTTGTTTTAGAATTTTCAGCTTTAGATTACCTGTTCAGCTAATTAGATAATAATTGGAAGCTTAGTAATGTACATTACACCTGAGTTCTGTAACTGAGCCCTGTCATAACATGAGAAGTTGCTTAACTGCAAGTTTTGTAGCTGGTTCTTCACTTGGTGTTCTATTATAAAGCACTATTAAATTGAGCTGTAATGCTAGAAAACTGGTCCTTTGGATTTCGGACTAGCTCTGACACAAACAGCCTGTATAGTGTCACAATTGAAATTTTGGATTTATCAAGAAGAAGGATTGTGCTATCTGTGTAGCAAAAACAAAGGCCTATAATCAGTTGTGCAGCTACTGCACAGCCAATCTGCGTCTTTGTTTTTGCATAATTTTTTATGCAAAAACCTTGTTTTCTCATATTGGGGTTCAGATAATCAGAGCTTTCAGGGTCTGGTTTGTGTGTGTGACCTGACTGGAAAGCCTGAATTCTGGTTTCTTGTTGTATGGCTCAACTTCCTGCTGATCGTCACAGTTTGTGGGGGAGCATGGTGGGCTAGTGGTCAAGTTAAAGGACTGGAGCAAGAGGTCCAGGTCCTCAGGTTATAAAATGTTTTTCATGCTCAACTCAGCGGATATACTAAAATTTATCCTGCTAATTAATGTTCAAATGCAAATAGTTGTCATTTTAACATTTCTTAGCAGGGTAAATTACTGGCTTTGGTGATCTAAACCTGACGTTTTAATTTATTTGGGCTATTTCAATACCTAGCTACCTCTGCCCATCTTGACCAAGTGCCCTTGAGCTAGACACAAATTTAATTTTAAGCTCTCCCGAGTACTGGGTAATACCCAAGAAATGGTGGCTATATCTAGACATAACTGAAAACTTGTTGACTGGCACATTAAGGTATAACCAAGCAAATTTTCCTCACAATGAATTTTACTGCCGATAGACAAGATAGAGAGAGATCCCTGCTTCCCAGATGGGCATAAAACTGATTAAACTTCAACAAAATTTGGCATCAAAACCACTCAGCAGAATGATTCAAGTTTTTCATGAAAAGTTGCTAAAAATATGTTTAGTATTCATCATTTAAAATAAAAATCATTTAATGTTTTGTTTTCGATACTGGATGGAATTTGCTTGATGTTAATGTAATCTAGTGAGCACCCTACAATGCAGGTTTATATGAAGAATTGACAAAGAATATGTTTCTGTTATCTTGGACTGTGCTTCTGAAACAGTTTTCATGATCAAAGAAACGTAAGTATTTTTGTATTGATAAAACTATTGAAGTTTCCTGATAAAGTGCACAAAGCTGTTTCATCTCTAGATAGGGTACATGTGATAATTAATGCACATATCTGCTAGTCAGTGATCAAAATGTGTACATCTATGTATACGCTTGTGCAACAAAAAAAGAGCAAAAACTATGACAACTTCATGTTTAAGTTATTTCATAGAGACTTTAAATAGGTGTAGTTAAAAAGCCTCCTGACTTTACAATCAATTCATTGATCATTGCTTTGAGCCCAGGCTTCTTCTGTCTATTAGACATAAAAGGTCTTTCTTGCTAATGACCTTTGCTGTTGATGGACGTAACAATGACAAACCTTGAAATCTGACATATTCAAAATGTCTGTGAAATAAAAAAACAACAACACACAACATAAATCTCACTTTTTTATCCGGTAAAACAGGGATGTACAAGCGTAAACCTATTTTTTTATGTCTCCGCAACCATCCTAAGGGGAGTGGGGGGGGGGGGGGGGGGGCATTGTTTTTGGTGTCCAGTCGTCGTCCATGTAGCTTCTTTCTGCTGTGAACCAGTGGGTGGATTTTGACCAAACTTTCATGGTTGGAAGTGGGGGGGGGGAGAGTTAATTAGGTATTTGTGACCTTGACCTTATTTTCAAGGTCTCCAGCACATGAAAAATGTATAAATTAGCTGTTCTGACACGAATATGAACAAATGCATGGATTCAGGCCTGAAACTTACACAAAAATATTGTTTGAAGGAGACCTAGAGTTGATTATATTTTGGTGACATTGACCTAATTTCCAAGGTCACAGGCCATTTAAAAATGTTAAAATTAGTATTTCTGATGCAATATCTTCTGAACAAATGGATGGATTCTGACCAACCTTACACAGAAACATTGTTGGAATGAGACCAAGAGTTGATTAGATTTTGATGACCTTGCTCTAATTTACAAGGTCAACATTTCATTAAAATGTTGAAATTAGCTTTTACTGATGCAATATCTTCTGAACAGCTAGATGTATTCTGACCAAACTCAAAGGGAAACATTTTTGTGAGTAGACTTACAGTTGATTAGATTTGGGTGACCTTGACCTAATTAAAAAGGTCACCAGCCCATGAAAAATATTGAAATAAGCTTTTCTGATGGGATATCTTCTGATCCAATTGATGGATTTGTCCAAACTTACACAGAAACATGGTCATGATGGTTGGGAGGAGACCTACAAGTGATAGACTTTGATGACCTTGACTATATTTTCAAGGTCACAAGCCCATGAAAAAATTATGAAATAAGCTTTTCTGACATGATATCATCTGAAGAAATGGATTCAGACCAAACTTACACAGAAACATTGTTGTGAGGAGAACTACAGTTGAATGGATTTGGGTGACCTTTGTTATACATAATTGATTCAATAATATTGATTCTTTTAAAAGCTATTACTTATAATTTATATATATATAATCAAAGGGGAGTAACCCAATTAATTAATATATATTTCTTTTTATGTTTCTACAATTTATTATCTAGAACTTTGTAGAAGAATGTCACTGATTATTTTTATCACTGTTATATAATTTAGAAGTATAGAAAATTCTATGAGCACTTTGTGGATAATTCCAGATGAAAATGGAGTGAGTGTTTTTTTTTTACCATAAGTTAAAAATATATTTGGACTATGTATACTGAGATCTCGAAGGGTCTAGTGGACTCTCGTTTAGTCTTGATGGTCGTTGCGGCCTTGAATTCTCTCTGGAGAATTCTAAATTCTCTTTGGAGAATTTAAAAGAACTTTCGTTTAGTTCGTTTCTTTTCTAGAGAAAAGTTTATTATATCATTCTCTAGAAACCTGGAGAATTTCCTTAGATGTATAAATATAGGTCCCAATTCAGTCGTAGGTATTCAGAAATTTGAAGTGATTTAAAGTATATAATTTTGGTTGTTTCACTAGTGTTTTGTGTGGATTAAAATATACATGTGCTCATATTCTGGTTACTGATTGTGGACTTACATTTGAGGGACAAGGACTTATTTGACATTAACTTTGTAAGTTATTTATTTATTTATTTATTTATCTGTTTGTTTGTTTTTATGTATTTGCAGCATTTATTTGTTTGATTAAATATTGTTAAGTTTAAATTACTTGGTTGTTTTTCGCTGTACCTGTCTAGTTACGCTAGGTCGTAACAGATTTTGGGGGCTCTGAGCCGGGATTGAACATTTTGTGCACCTATTTTATTCTGAATTTGAAAAGATATTTATTGTTTGTCATACCAGCAAAAAGCAACCATGTTATTCAAACTTGAGGATTTCATTGCTGCGCCTTCTCAAGAGCTGTTAAACTTGGCCAAAAAGAGTGATCTTTTAGACATTGCTAGTCATTATAGCATATCTGATGTCAAAACATCTATGTTAAAACGTGAAATTAAGAATGTTATCATTCAGTTTCTTGTTGATGAGGAATTTTTTGAACCCTCAGCTACATCTCTAATTATGGTCTCACAAACCGACATACAGTTGAAAGAGTTAGAATTAAAAAGGCATCTTGAACTGGAAAAATTAAGATTAGAATTTGAAGAAAAAAGAAGGGCAGATAAGGAAGAAAGGGAAGAAAGAATGCAAAAAGAAAAGTTAGAGCTTGAAAAACAAAAGTTAGCATTTGAAGAAAGGGAAAGAGAAAAACAAAGAGAAATGGAAGAAAGACAGAAAGAAAAACAAAGAGAAATGGAAGAAAGACAGAAAGAAAAACAAAGAGAAATGGAAGAACGACTTGAAAAAGAAAGATTAGAAAAACAAAGAGAGTTAGAAGAAATGCTTGCAAAAGAAAAATTAGAGCAAGAAGAAAGAATTGAGGTTGAAAAAGAAAAACTGCAATATAGTTTAAAAATGAAAGAGCTTGAATTAAGCAGTAAATCAATGCCTCCTGTGTCTTTTGATCCTAGTAAAGTATTTGATGTTACAAAGCATATCAGGCTCGTTCCTCCATTTCAAGAAAAAGAGGTAGATAAGTACTTTTTACATTTTGAGAAGGTAGCAGAAAATTTGAAATGGCCAAAAGAGCATTGGACCTTGCTTCTACAGAGTGTTGTTATTGGTAAAGCTCGAGAAATTTACACTCAGCTTCCACTTGATCAAAGTTCAGATTATGACACAGTCAAAAATCTGATTCTTAAGGCTTATGAGTTAGTACCTGAAGCTTATAGGCAGAAATTCAGAAATTGTAGGAAAGAACATGACCAAACCCATGTAGAATTTGCTAGAACTAAGGAGCAATTATTTGATAGGTGGTGTTCTTCAAAGGATGTAAAGTCTGATCATGCAAAATTAAGACAGCTCATGCTTGTTGAAGAGTTCAAACGATGCATACACTCTGATGTCAAATCTTTTCTTGACGAAAGGGAAGTAGAAACTTTAGATGTAGCAGCACGATTAGCTGATGATTATGCTTTGACTCATAAGGGTTCTTTTATTGACAAAAGGCTTATTTACAAACCACATTACAAGAAGCCATATTATAGAAAACCTCCTTACAAGAAACCTTTTAACCCTCAATTTAAATCTAATACACCTCAGTCAAAACCATTTAACCCTCAACAGAGAAATAATTCTCCTCAACCTAATCCACAACCACAAGCTGGACTAACAGCTGATAGTTCCAGTCCTTCACATAATCCTAAAAATAAAGATACTAGTGAAAACAAAGGTCAAAGATCCTCATACTCACCCCGGCTGTTTTGCAATTATTGTAAAGGTGACGGTCACGTCATTTCTGAATGTGAAACTTTGAAAAGAAGAAAAGAGAGACAAAATCAAAATAATTCTAGACCAACAGGTCTTACTTCTTTAAGGTCAAAACCACAGTCGATTATTCAGGATGAAAATCCTATTTTGGCCAAAACGTCTGCGACTGATTGTATTATGGAGATTTATGAACCATTCTTATCAGAAGGTTTTGTGTCACTTACTAGTGATTCTGCCCAGTCTACCCCTATTAAAATCTTACGAGATACCGGAGCTTCTCAGTCTCTTATTTTAGCAGATACCCTGCCTTTTTCTGAGAAGACTTCAACTGGGACAAGTGTCCTTATTCAGGGAGTAGAGTGTGGATTTGTTAATGTACCGCTCCATAACATTTATTTGTCTTCAGACTTAGTTTCTGGTCCTGTGGCTGTAGGTATTAGGCCTTCTTTACCTTTTAAAGGTGTTCACTTGCTATTAGGCAATGACTTAGCCGGAGATAAGGTTGTGGTAAACCCACTTTTGACCAATACACCTTGTGAGGATCAATTGCCTGATCCCATTGAGCAGGAAATTCCTGATCTTTACCCTTCATGTGCCGTTACAAGGGCTATGGCAAAAAAAGTCAAATTGAATGATGGGATACAGGATATTGACTTAACTGACACTTTTATAGGTCAGTCTTTTCATGATGAGATTTCAAAATCTCTTTCTTCAAGTCAAACTGACTTCAACAATCAAAGGTCAGACAATGACCTTTCACCTTCAATTTTTGACCAAGGTCACGACCAAATGTCAAGGTCACAACTTTGTCAAGAACAGCACAGTGATCCTGAAATCTCGCCTTTATTTGAAAGGGCTTTAGATGAAAATGAAATTTCTCAGGTTCCTGTTTGTTTTTATGTCAAAAATGACATCTTAATGAGAAAATGGCGTCCTCCTGATGTTTCAGCGGAAGACGAATGGACCATAAATCACCAAATTGTGGTTCCTAAGGCTTATCGTCCTGAAATCTTAAACTTGGCCCATGAAACTCCCATGTCAGGTCATTTAGGGATAAATAAGACTTACCACAAAATTCTCAAGCATTTCTACTGGCCAGGATTAAAATCTGATGTTTCCCAACATTGCAAATCCTGTCACACTTGTCAAATGGTAGGAAAACCTAATCAGACTATTCCAAAAGCTAATTTACAGCCTATTCCTGCATTTGATGAACCATTTAGTAGGATTATCATTGACTGTGTAGGTCCGTTACCCAAGACTAAATCAGGTTGCCAATATCTCTTGACTATAATGTGTGCTTCAACACGTTTTCCTGAAGCAATTCCACTCAGGAATATCAAGACGAAAACAATAGTTAAGGCCCTTGTAAAGTTTTTCACACTTGTAGGTCTTCCAAAATCAGTCCAATCAGATCAGGGTTCCAATTTTATGTCAGGAACATTTCAGCAAGTAATGCATGAACTTGGCATTAAACAATACAAGTCATCAGCTTATCATCCTGAAAGTCAAGGTGCTTTGGAAAGATTCCATCAAACTTTGAAGAACATGATCAGATCTTACTGTTTTGACACCGAAAAAGATTGGGATGAAGGCATACATTTGCTATTATTTGCTGTCAGAGAGTCAGTACAAGAGTCTCTTGGGTTCAGTCCGTTTGAACTTGTTTTCGGACACACTGTTCGTGGACCTTTAAAACTTATGAAAGAGAAGTTTCTTTCAAGTAATGACAGTCCTTTGAACTTACTTCAGTATGTGTCTGACTTCAAAACTAGATTGACAAAAGCTTGGGAAGTTGCTCGGTCCAATCTTAAGTCAGCTCAGAGCAAAATGAAGTTGCATTTTGATGAAAATGCTCAGAACAGAAATTTTGACCCTGGAGACAAGGTGATTGCTCTTTTGCCCATTCCTGGCAGGCCATTACAAGCTAGATATTATGGTCCATATACTGTTGAGAAAAGGTTAATTGATGTAAATTACATTGTTAACACTCCTGGGAGGCGCAAGCAAAAACAATTATGTCATATTAACATGCTTAAAAAGTACATTGATAGGGATAGTGATAATGATAGTTCAGTTATTTCCTCAGTAAGCATAGTTAATTCTGTCCCTCATGAACAAAATCAGACAGACTTTGAAGAAATGAACTCTGTGAACTGTGAACCATTATCCTCAAAACTCCAGAATTCTGACATTCTGCATGACCTCGATCAGAAACTGTCACATCTAGATCCGGACAAGAAACATGAACTAAAACAATTAATTCTTGAATATGAGCACTTATTTCCGGACATTCCATCCAGAACCGATAAAATCTACCATGATGTAGACATTATTGAAGGAGCAAAACCGGTGAAACAACATCCGTATAGACTTCATCCTGAAAGACAACAATATCTCAGGAAAGAAGTTAAGTATTTGCTGGACAATGACTTTATAGAACCTAGTCAAAGTGAATGGAGTTCTCCTTGTATACTTGTGCCAAAATCTGATGGGACATTTCGAATGTGCACAGACTATAGAAAAGTAAATTCTGTCACAAAAACTGACACATTTCCCATACCAAGAATTGATGACTGCATCGACAACATTGGTCACGCCAAATATGTGACGAAATTCGATCTTTTGAAAGGGTTTTGGCAGATTCCACTTACAGACAGTCCAAAGGAGATTTTAGAATTTGTTACTACAGAAAGACAATTTCGAAATAAACTGAAAGCGCTGAAATGTTGCTTGGTTCGCTTGGTTAATAGTTTGATTTTCGGTCTGGATGGGTGTAAAGCTTACATCGACGATGCCATCATCTACAGTGAAGAGTGGAAACAACACCTGGAGAT